>OX376372.1:172465290-173065290 GCA_947369275.1 Nemotelus nigrinus
GTCTTTATTTTTATGCGCATGGTTCTTACCAGAAGTGGGTCGGAAATTTTTACTCCATATCTTTGAGCCAACCATCAGTTTCTAGAGCCCTTGATAGTATTTCAAAGTTAATTTTTGGGGTAAAAGGCTCTACCTTCCATTTCCCACAAACCAGCATGGCGAAAAAAAGATTAAAGATTGGGTATGTGCTTCCATAGAAATGAAAAGTATACCAAAAAACTTAATGTGAAAACATTTTGTTTATAATGCTTTTTACATAAAGGACACGATCGGTGCAGGTGATTGTACGCATTTTGGTATAGTTACACCAGGATTAAATGATCCAAAAAATCCACTTTCATTGTATATGAATAGAAAGGGCTATTATTGTATCAACATAGAAGCCTTAAGTATAAATCAATACGAGAATATTAAGCTGAAAACATGTTTTCCATATTCTTTAGATATGTGACCATCAATTGCAGTTTATTGCAGTAAATGCAAAGTTTCCTGGACCATGCCATGACTCAGGCATATGGACAACAACTCCTGGACGATTGCACTTAATTAACCACTATAATTCCATGGAAGATACGTGGCTCTTGGGCGACCAAGGTTCCCCTTGGGAACCACGGTTGCTCACTCCAATAGCACAGCCAATAACACGTCAAGAATTTAAGTACAATGCAATCCATGCCAAGGCTCGAAATTCCATCGAGAGAGCCTTTGGAGTACTGAAGTTCCGTTTTCGGTGTCTGTCAAAGCACCGCATTTTACACTACAGCCACGAAAAAGCCGCCAATATTAACTATCTTGTGCAATTTTACACAATATTTTTGTAAGAATGGGATTAGACTTTGACATCGATGATGGCGAACTTATAACTGTCGATACTACGTCAGTCCAACCAAATCCAACTCAGTCCCACAGAGATGGTGAACGCATTCGATCTCGTTATGTGAATAGTTTTTGAATTCTTGGAAAAATAAATTAGAATGCATCATTATAAAACGATTTTAAATATATGAAGAAAAAGGTCTAAGGTCTTCTAAAAAATAATAAAAGGAACACTTTTTGGAATTTTAATTTTTCTTTATTTGGAGTGTAAAAATTAACGCAAGCTTGCATATCAAATGATAGAGTTAAATAGCATATGCCACACCTTCAACAAAACGACGCAAATAGCGGGTGATGACGGGTTAGGTTATATTCTTAAGCGTCATACAAATCTCAGCCGACGAGCACCTGAACCATTATCAGTGGCAAGAACCTTGTTTGTCAGACATGAGCTCAGCCTAGTGATAAATCCACCCCTGCATGTAGTAAATTTAAAGCAGCTATGTTATCATCTTTACGTTCTCTGGAAAAGTATACCAGCAAATTTGGTCGAAAATTTGCCCAAGCTGTATCAAACTTTACTAAAAAAACCGTAGTGATTGGACATCTTATTAGTATAACGCACATTAGCTTTTTTGCATCAAATTTAAAATTGTTTATATTCATTTGTTTTTCGTTCTCCGCGCACATGCTTTTGTGGTACTAACAACGTAAAGTCTACGCCTACTTGAGCCTGAACTCCTTAGGATATGATTCCAACATGTCCAAATTCTGTTCTAGGCAAACAAAATGAAGTTTTACAGAAGTTTTCATAAAGCAGCACAAAATGTGCCTAAGAAGAAGTGGGAAAGAGCTTAAGTAACCAACGTTGTGGCCAGCTTTCGCAAATTTTCAAGCAGCGGTTGGTTGAAAACAAGCCACTAATAAATTAACCTACGTCAGTCGAAAATATCCATGCAATAATGTAAAACTGTAAACCAGAGGTCGCTCCTATGGATCATTTGCAGCAGTTAGGTACACCAAAAACCTTTCGAGGTGGCTACGTTTTCATTCCATGGGAACTTTGAGTCGAGGATCAGTCCTTAACATTTGACAGACTTGCTCATTTCAAATTTTGGCAATTTGCATCAAGGAACTTTGTACTTTTTTGTGATTCGTACTAGATCCGTTTAATTGGGATTCAAATTCAAGCCGCATCTCATCACCCTAAAAGATTCATCAGACTTGATGTTGTTACAAGCGTATACTTTATAACAGAGAAAGGTTTTTCAATTTGCTCAATACGGGCGCAAAAAGCAGTTTCAAATGAATATATTTATCTCTTTCAGCCACGGTAGCGTTAAAACTGCCGAATGTAAGCTGGAAGAACGCCATGAAGTAGCATGTTCGTGATTCCAAGAGATGAACTAATTACCTGTTCTGCTTGATGTACAGCGTATTTTAGGGAACTATGATTCTCCAAGTAGTGTGAGTTCTTAAAGTCAGTCAAAGAGTCCATATCTAAATTAGTGCGAGACCATCAGGGCCTTGTTTGCACTCTTAAAGCCTTCAGCTCTGAACTTAAAACCTTCGGAAGTGAGTTAGACTCACTTGCGTAAGTTGATCTCAATCGCATTGCGTACAGTATACATTTATTAGATATTTCTGCGAAATTGAACTTTTTTTTTGCACTCTCATTGCGGAGTGATGGTATCCACATTTCACGATTAGAGCTTTGGTTTCTCTTTTACTTTGAATAGGTTACCCACTACTCTAGCTGCGTAGCTGAGAGCACAGTCAACGGGGTTAAACACCAGATCCTAGTCACAGTTAATGCTCCGTGCAGATAATTCCAGTGAAGATAGAGCGAGGGGCAGGAATTTAATCCAGTCCGTTTTTCTCCATTCCATAAAGGTTACTTGCTCCATTAAGCTACGGTCGCTTACATTAAATGGTCTCTACATATTAATGGAAAGAACCAGATTTTGCTCCGAATGATTTGTTCAGTAACAACCATTTTAGCATTGTCATAAAAATTTGGAAGAATCAGTATGCAAGTGATATTTTAAGCTGGACCACAAACTCATAGTTTGGGTGCGATCAGTTTATATCCTTTAGTGTACAGGTCACGAACTCTTTTATCTACAATTCATGGTTTTTGAATAAGAACGAGCTTCTTTTCAACCAAAGACAAGTGAAAGATTAGGAGACCTGTTGCTACTTGGGAATAGTTAAGATTAATATGAATTAACTACACCATTACCAAGATTAGTTGAGATAAAGTCATCGTCAGACTCATTGGTTTTCTCAGCTTTTTCGTCTGCTTCCAAATGAGGGAAGTCTACACAGCTTTCCAACTTGAAAATAGTTCCAACACTGATCCTATTGGCACAACTTAATCTGGAGCGCATGCAGCTCTTGAGGTAATGATGGAGCTCAATAAAGTGGTCACACAATCTCTCGACCCACAACATTTTGCCTTATTACTCTTATGCAAACTTATACTCAGTTGCATCTATCTTCGTAATGCTATTCTGGGCCCTTAACAATTGTTCTTCTTCATCGGTTGGCATTAACAAAAACTCTCACTATACATATATATATATATAAGCAGTTATTGCTTCAAATTATTAAGTATGAATATACGTAGTGTGTCAAAACACTTTGATGAGTTTCAAATAGTTATTAACAGTTTGAAAATCAGATTTGACGCAATTATTCTGACTGAAACTTGGCTAGCGGATACAAACTGCTTTGAACTTGTGGGCTTCAATAAATTCAACAAGCCCAGTAATTACAATAAATGCAGCGGTATACTTGTATACATTCGTAATAACTATTCTGTTGAGGTTATAAATTGTGATATATGTGATGCGAACTCCATAGACTTACTTATAAATCTACCCACAAATTATAAACTTAGACTTACTAGTATATATAGGTCACCGAGCCTGAATCCTTTTAATTTTGTAAGTTCGCTGGAAAATTATCTGCAAACTAATCGTAGCTCAAAAGCCCATATAATAGCTGGGGACATAAACATCGATATTCTGCCAGAACGTTTAAGCCCGATTGCTAATGAATACCTAGATACTCTGACCCAGTTTGGATTTGTCGATTACCTTATAGGTAAGACGCGGGTGACGACACACACCTTCTCTTGCATAGATCACATTTTTTGTAAACACTCCAACGACTGTGATTTTTCCCCAGCGATCTTCGAGACGTATATAACTGATCATTATACTACTGTAGCAAATCTCCAATTCTCTTGTGATAGAGACCAAACCAATGATAAGAAAGAATCTCACTTTCAAAAGCCTAGCATAGAGCAACTAAAAAGTATTCTTGCTGAAGAGGATTGGAAGGGTACGTTTCTTTCAACAAACGTTGAAGATTGTATAAACAAATTTCAAAAAACCCTTAACACTGCTATTAATAGGGCTACTACAAATTCTATTTCAAGATGCAAGCGAATTTTTAATCCAATTAAGGAATGGGGCACAGTGGGAATTGTTACTTCCATAAGACGCAGAAATAAACTTGCAAAGAAAGCATTAGCACAACCGTCCAATCAGTATCTCATTACATACTATAAAAATTATAGAAACAGCCTAAGTCAGATTACAAAACAAGCAAAAATAGCGTATTATAAGAATCAGATTAGAATCTCCAAAAATAACCCTAGAAAACTGTGGAAAGTAATTAATGAAGTTACTTCTAAAAGTAAACCATCAAATATAATGCAGAGTATACGTGATCCGACTGGTAATATAATTAATCATCAGATGGAAATATGTGAAATAATGAACCGACATTTTGCAACTATTGGGGAACAAATTTCTAGTTCAATCCTTCCGGCTGAAGTATATTCGGACAATGTAGAAATTTCAAATAACAATACACAAGTACTAACGGAAATGAGACCAATAGAGTTAGGCGAAATACTCCTTCATATAAATAATTTGCGTATTGGTAAGGCACCAGGCCACGATATGTATACACCTTTTATGTTCAAAGAAATAAGAAACTATATAGCTGAACCCCTTGCCTATATCTTTAATTTATCGCTCTCAACTGGAATTTTTCCACAAACCCTTAAAAAAGCTATCGTCGTACCAATACACAAGGGTAACCACGTTTTAGACCCAAATAACTATCGCCCTATTTCAACCTTGTCAGTAATATCCAAAATCTTCGAGAAGTGTATAAAAACTAGACTAGTAGAATACTTTACTGTCTGCAATAGTCTAGCTTATAACCAATATGGTTTTAAAACAAATTGTAGTACATCTGATGCGCTTTATGATGTAACATCTTACATAAATGCAGCTCTTAATTGTAACGAAAAAGCAGTGGCCATTTTCCTTGATGCGAAAAAAGCTTTCGATACCGTAGACCACACTTTACTATTGAAGAAATTACACGAAGCGGGTATTCGCCACAGAGCGCTAGAGCTGTTACGATCATATATATCAGGTAGATCTCAGTGTGTCAAAATAGGTACGACCTTTAGTACTTCTCTATGTCTGGACTACGGCGTGCCTCAAGGAACAGTTTTGGGGCCTTTGCTCTTCTTAATATACATAAATGAACTATGTCGCCTAGAAAATCATATGAAAGGGCGCATTGTAGCATATGCAGATGATACTGTATTAATGTTTAAAGGAAAGGACTGGCATTCGGTGACTGTTTCAGCAAATCGTGGAATAAAACTAATAAACGACTGGCTCTGTGAAAACAAAATTGCACTTAACTTAGAAAAAACAAAATATATAACCCTTGGCGATAGCCCTAACATACAATTAAGTCTAGTTTTAAATTCAGCCGAAATAAAACGTACTCACGAAATAAAGTACCTGGGTGTTATAATTGAGGGTAATTTGAAATGGGAAAATCACATTCTTAACTTATGTCAAAGAATTCGGAAAGCCTATTATAAGTTTCTCATTCTGCGAGATATACTTGATCTTGATTTACTCAGATCAGTATACTTTTCTTTCATTCAGTCGACCATCCAATATGGAATCATAGTCTGGGGTGCAGCCTTTACATCCAAACTAAAACCTTTATGTAATGCACAGAGTAGACTGATAAAGCTATGTCTGAGGAAGTCGAAGTTCTACTCAACGTCGCAGGCTTTCGCAGATTTCAGTTATTATTTAAATGAATTAATGTTATTATTTAAATGAATTAAATGAATTAAATTACAAATCAAATTCAGACATGAATTCCAGATATCAATAGTTTTAAAATTAGCAATCTATAATTTACAGTTTTGGCATTGATACGACTGCTCAATTTCCCACACACAAGCCTTATGCTCAAGTGGGAAACCCTTTATTTTAAATGTCTGTATGTAATTGAATTGTACACACATATGCATCAATAAAGTGTATTTTCTAAAAAAAAAAAAAAAAAAAAAAAAAAAAAAAAAAAAAAAAATATATATATATATATATATATATATATATATATATATATATATATATATATATATATATATATCTATATCTATATCTATATATATATATATATATATATATATATATATATATATATATATATATATATATATATATATATATATATATATATATATATATATATATATATATATATGTACAGATAATCCGATTTATTTAAAGAAAGCCAATGTTGTTCTGAATAGATACTTCTAAAGGAAACTATCTTGATTAATTACTTCTAAAACTATAAAAATCGCTTACAAATACAATTTAAAAATTCTGGTACTTTGATCAGTGCTTGGCATTACTTACACACTTGCTAATTATTGTTGTTTTAACACACATCTTACCTTACAACAATATGTAAAGCTTGATGTTCCTTCTTCCAGTCTTTTGCATTCTAGCAACATCGATCTATGAGTAGATTGTATTTGATTTTTCTTTTCAGTTTGAAATGAAAACCACACGAGAAATGATACGCATTTACTTAAATAGAGTGGATTTTCCGAAAATATACCTTAAAGAAATGGAGGAAAGATATTCTCACGAATTTTCAGAAATAGATATTTGAATTTTCCACTCTTAGTGAAATTTAAACAAGCCTTTGATTTGATCTCTATGTTTGATTTGTTTTGCACCAATAAAAAAGTTATGAAGTTTCGTTATAATATGAATGAAATATTTGAACATATAAGTGAAATACTAACAAAAACTTCACATTTTATTTATCTTTTATTGAACATTTTTTAGATGTGTGAATATAAATTATCAGTTTTAAAGGCTATGTTAATACACATGGCTGTAAAATAGGCTGTTTACTTAATTAATAACCGAGCGTATATCCGACTCAGTTCATGCATTGCTTATTACACATCTATGCTTGTATAGAAAGACATTTGAGTTTTCAACTTTTTGAGTTAGCCTTGTCAACAAGATCTGACACTTCGCTCACTTTTTACCCAAGAAATTGATTCACATAAAATAAAAGAACATACTGCGAAAAGGAGCACAATTAAAACTGCCAGCAGTCGCTTTCATCTGCTCATTTCATTTTGTCAACGTCAGAGATGAAGAAAAATCTGTGCTTTCATGTCCTTAAATCTTTGCTGAGAACATAAATGACACAGACTGGTATAGCTGAACGAAAGCCAATAATGTCAGTGAAAAGAATTTTTCGCTATAGCTTTCGGAACAGCAGGATTTCCTTTTCTCATTCGTTTTTTTCAGTGTTCGTTTCGCTCCGTTCGGTCGAAAGAATCCGACCAGACAGACTGGCGAATCGTTACCGATACTATCAAAGGTTAAATGGTTTCTTTTGCTCCGTTTGAATGGATGTTTCTGGCAATTACACTTTTTGTGTAAAGGATATGGCAATTTCTGAGAAGCTGTAAATAACAAGTTGTAGCAAAAGACTTCCTCTCTGAATAGAAAATGGCAATAAGTTCTCACAAAAGAAGCGTTGCTGAGAGTGTATTGAATCCAGGCAGAATTAAGATGGCTGAAGGAGGTAAAAAGTCATACAGCTAAATGCACTATATTTCAATTTAATGAACCTTTGGCTTAGCGCGCTGATGAATGAGATTGTAGTATGTGGACGAGATATTAGCTTCGTCGATTGAGTGACAGAGCTTTATTCGAATAGTGTCTCTCAGTACAATCGAATTGACAATTGTTAAACTGGAAAGTTCTAATTCAATCGATCTATGGTGTTGTCTGGTGTTTACTGTCTATTTTATTGAAAAGCTAAAATAGTGTTAAGAATTCTGCACAGCAATCAGAATATTTACACACTTACAAACAAAACTAGTATGGCGGGTATCGTAAGCAAGTTTTCTCCGAAAATATATATTTAGTGCGAAAAACTAACAAATCTTTCGCTAAAGAGTATACCACATTATTTCAACTAATAATGTCGAAATGAGGTAAATTGTTGATAACCAACATTCCAAAGACCAATTTGCATGTTACTTACCTATGACTGCCACATGAGAGCTTAATATCCCTACCAACCTTTTTTAAGCCAGAAATATTATAGTCCGGGGAAATCTAACATGGTGCTTCGGAAAAATGAGGGCAAAGCTGAATTTTGGTGTGAACCTTGGTGCTGGCGTGTTGAACAAAATGTCTGAAGTCCCCATGCGCCACTTTTTATACGGGGTCCAAGGTCACCAAAAGTGACCTTTCCTAAATATCTCAGTAACGGTTACATCTTCAGAAAAACAATGTATGACAAATTTGTAGCTTAAAAAATTTCCAGCCAACAAATTTTATGACTTTTTCCTGTAACCATAGCCGTTTTTGAGATATATTGATGTAAACATTTGTTACTAACAGCATCCTCTTTCTCACGGCATGATAATATTGTCCGATTTTGATTACGACTTGGAATGCTTGTGAGTTTGTTTTTCTATGTTTAAGAGGCGCATAAAAAAAACATGTATTGTTACTGGACAAATCATTCAGACCAAAACCTGTGTTTTTCCATCAACATGGCATAGAATTTTTTTTCGATATTGTCATAAAACTTTGCTTACTTCTTCTTCTAGAGCCTGACACTTATACCCACCATGAAATGCACGATAGCTGCAATACTAATAGCCGCAGTGAGGCAATTTTTGAAGTCACTTTTGCCTATCATCTGCCCATCGCCAATGCCTGTAATGAATTGATCTTCCTCAAGATTAGCGATAGAACAGTTAAGAATCGAGACGAGGTAATAGGGCGGCTTGGAAGAGTGGCAACAATAGGGGAAGATGAGCTAGTTGTATCATTTGATGTCAAGGCTCTGTTCCCAAGCGTGCCAGTAAAACAAGCACTCACGTTCTTTGAGGACTGGCTATTAGAGAGGAATAGCTCACCGGAGGGGAGGAAGAGGGCTAAAGACTTTTTGAAACTCGCTACGGTTTGCATGAATGAAAGTTATTTTACTTTCGGGGGGAAATACTTCAAACCGATGAAAGGTGTTGCAATGAGAAATCCTTTATCCCCACTTATGAGTGAGATATTTATGGATAGACTAGAGAAGAAACTTTACATCCAATTTTCAATGGAAATCGAAAAGAATGAGAAACTACCCTTCTTGGATTTAATGGTCATAAGGAAAGAAGGTCTTCTTAGTTTTACTATCTACCGGAAGCCCACACACACCCAGAGGACAACACCATCCACGTCTGATCATTGGCATTCCCACAAAATGGCCCCCTTTAATTCGATGATTCACCGGCTATTAACAGTGCCCATGGATCAGAATAGTTTTAACTCAGAAGTTAAATATATTAAAGATACGATGAGAAAAAATGGATTTGACGAGAGGATAATTGGAAATCTTGTCAAAAAGAAAAAGTATAGAATACAGCGTGATCTTTTAACGACGCTTTTTACGCAGGAAAAACAAGAAACAGCCATAAGAGTTCCAATTATTTATGCATCAGTATTCAAAAAAGTTCGGGCAATTCTTGAACGCTTTGATATTAAAGCAGTTCCAACCAGTAAAACTAAAAAATTTGGTACTATACTATGTCACGTCAAAGACAAAAAGGATAAAAAGGAAAAATGTGGAGTTTATAAAATTACCTGCCCAGAATGCGACAAAATATACATCGGGTAAACGAAACGGTTAGTTGGTGTTAGACTAACGGAACATAAACGGGAAGCAGCTTCAGCGAGGAAAAAGAATACAACATTAGTACGTTCAGGAGTAGCAGAGCACATATTGGAGGAGGATCACAACATAGCTTGAGACAACGTGGAGGTGATCAAGGAGGTACAGCAGGTGCGAAAACTGGATGCGTCCGAAAGCCTGCACATATGGAAAACTCCTGTGCATAGAAGACTAAACACAGGCCAAAGAAACTGTGCATCACCATTGTTCAGGCTAATTTGAACATTTATTTGATAGTGAGGAGGATAATTTAATTAATTTGGATAGTTAAGTAATTAATAGGCAATTAGTTGGTAATTAGTATAAGTCAATTAATAGACAATTAGTTGGTAATTAGTATAAGTCTGTATAGAGGTGAGAAAGGCCCTAAATGAAATAGGGGCACAGAACAGCCTCGAGTTGATATGGATCCCCGGCCATGAGCGGCACCGAGGAAACGAGGAAGCTGATACCAGAGCCAAAAAAAGAGCAAAAATGCCCTTCATAGGTCCTATCTATGGTGATGAGAAACAACGCGAGAAAGGTGGTGGTAAAAACAAGGACAAAGGAAAGGGCAAAGACAAAGACAAACATGATGAAGGTGGAGATGAGGATGAAGACGCTGAAGGAAAAGGCAAGGACCAACTTGACAATCATCTTGCCTGGGCTCGTGCAATAGTTTCGCAACGTCGTCTGGTTTCAAGTTGATCGGCGCACTCTTCGCGGGCTTACATTCGGGAGGAGGATGCTCGCATTTCGACTTGTCTTCGCATGCATTACATTTGCAACTCTTGGGTCTTTGGAACAAACGGTGGGACAGTCAGGCTTTCATTCCTTCATGAAAAAATTTCTCATTCCATAAGTTAGATTAAGATTAGACTGATAGGACACTGAAGAAGAGGGCAGATTACCCTCGAAATATCGATATTTGTCACAAAATTCAATATATCTAGCTTCGAAAGGAAAGATCGGTTTTTTTATTAAAATATATTATTCTCTTCACTATAAAATGTATGTTCGTTTAATTAACGTGAACAATTGTGATGCACAGTTTCCTAGATCTGTGTTTAGTTGTCTATTCATCGGCGTTTCCTATATGTTAGGCTTTCGTAAGAATCCAGTTTTCGTACCAACTGTACCTCCGTAATCACCTCCATGTTGCCCCGTGTTATGTTTCGCTCCTCTTCCAGGATGTGTTTTGCTACTGCTGATTGTGTTCCTTTTCCTCGCTGAAGCTGCTTCCCGGTTATGTTCCGTTAGTCTAACACCAACTAACTGTTTTGTTTGACCAATGTACATTTTGTCGCATTCTGGGCAAATAATTTTATACATTCCACATTTTCCCTTTTTATCTCTTTTGTCCTTCAACTGACATAATCTAGTACCTTCTTTTTTTTTAACCCTGCTGGTTGAAACTGCTTTTATATCCCAAACCTTTTTGAATATTGACGAAAAAATAATTGGAATTCATGTGGATTTTGTTTGTTTTTCATATGAAAGAGCATAATTGACAGATAAATCTGTATTTATTCTTCTTCTTTTTGACAAGGTTTTCAATTATTTTCAAGTCGAATTCATTTTTACTCGTGGTATTTTTGGTGCATTTAGCTTGTAGGATTTGGCACTGCTTTAATTAACAGAAACAATTATTCACAAGGCACAATCCTATTTTATTTCTTAATCCAATAATTCACATATAATTACAAAGTACGTTCTTGTGTTTGATCTGCTTATCATGGCGGTTTCAGTCGTACTCCTCGTCTTTACGTTCTCTTTCTCTCCTGCTCTTCAACGCCTCTCGTGGTCGGATATCGAAGCTCGTCTTCTTCTCGGCTAGTCGCCACGTCGCCACAATACTCCTGAGTGACATACGTCCGAATTAGCATTTATCCCCACTTATGAGTGAGATATTTATGGATAGACTAGAGAAGAAACTTTACATCCAATTTTCAATGGAAATCGAAAAGAATGAGAAACTACCCTTCTTGGATTTAATGGTCATAAGGAAAGAAGGTCTTCTTAGTTTTACTATCTACCGGAAGCCCCCACACACCCAGAGGACAACACCATCCACGTCTGATCATTGGCATTCCCACAAAATTTTGGTGCATTTAGCTTGTAGGATTTGGCACTGCTTTAATTAACAGAAACAATTATTCACAAGGCACAATCTTATTTTATTTCTTAATCCAATAATTCACATATAATTACAAAGTACGTTCTTGTGTTTGATCTGCTTATCATGGCGGTTTCAGTCGTACTCCTCGTCTTTACGTTCTCTTTCTCTCCTGCTCTTCAACGCCTCTCGTGGTCGGATATCGAAGCTCGTCTTCTTCTCGGCTAGTCGCCACGTCGCCACAATACTCCTGAGTGACATACGTCCGAATTAGCAATGACAGATGCCAAAACTTGTTTACGTTTCGCGGGGCCATATGTCTTGGTTATGTGGGGCGGCAGTCGATTTATTGGGTCGAAAATCCGTCGAATTGGCTGCGAATTTGAACTGGTTGTGGTTGATTGCTGCAACTGTTGAGAGAGTTGAAGATGGCTTGACGTCGTTTGCTGCTTAACTGTTCGTAGCGGCGATGGCGTTGAAGATTTTCGCGTCAAAGCCGGTGTTCGAATATCGGTGTTACTAATAGGAATTTGTTCTGGCACATTGGATGGCACGGTAAATGGCTGCGTTTGGCGATAAGTTGATTTCGCATCATTTTCACGATCTAGTGGGTTGCGGCTGTCTGAATATAACATCACAAAAGCTGGCTTCAAGCGATCCACAGTGACAGTTACATGACGACCTTTGACGTTAACAACAAATGTTTTGTCGTTACGGCTTATGACCTCAAACGGTCCATCGTAGGGTGGTTGAAGAGGCTGCTTAACGCTGTCGCATCGAATGAAAACTCGTCGTGTAGTAGCTAAGTCTTTGAAAACGAAGACGTTTCTTTCTCCGTGGTGTGAGCCATTAGTAGGTCTGATGTTTCGAATTTGTATCCTGAGCTGCTTCACGAATTCTGCTGCATTGTCCGTGTACGTTTCATCGTTGGTGAAAAATTCACCCGGCAGGCGTAGTGGCTGGCCATATAACAATTTCGCAGATGTTGCTTGAAGGTCATCCTTCCATGACGAACGAATACCCAACATGACAGTCGGAAGCGTTTCTGTCCAGCGATTGTTTTGATGGCACATGATGGATGCCTTTAGCTGTCTATGAAAGCATTCCACCATTCCATTTGCTGACGGGTGGTAAGCTGTTGTCCGAAGGTGTTGTGTACCAAGTAAGACATTAAGATGCTTAAACAGGTGCGCCTCAAATTGTCTTCCCTGATCGGTTGTTATGCGAAGTGGTGTTCCGAATCGCGATATCCATACACTGTAGAGCACGCGTGCGACTGTAGCGGCTTCTTGGTCAGGTAAAGGTATAACCTCCGGCCAGCGTGTATAACGATCGACAATTGTCAAGCAGTATTTGCAACCTTCTGATGGCGGCCTGATAATAATGTCTACATGTATATGTTGAAAGCGAGATGAAGGCAGGCTGAATTTTCCAATTTGAGATGACACATGGCGTGTTACCTTGGATCGTTGACATTCAATGCAATGTCTGCTCCACTTCCGATAATCGGACTTGATTGATGGCCACACATATCGCTCTGTTACTAATTTTATTGTCGTATTGACGCCCGGATGCGAAAGTCGATGTATCGAATTGAATGCAATTTTGCGGAAATCTTTCGTAATAAAAGGTCTCGCGGACTTGGTTGACACATCACAATATAGCATGGTTTGGGTGCCAGGTAGTTTAAGCTGCTTGAGTTGAAGCGAGGACTTATTCAAACATTGCTCAAGTTCCTCATCGCCTTGTTGAGCAGCAGCCAGGTTTTCAAAATTGAGTGCTAATTCCAGTTCTTCGACGCGGGACAAGTTGTCCGCTACAACGTTTTTGTCTCCGGATACGTGTCGGATGTCCGTTGTGAACTGGCTAATAAAGTTCAAATGTCGAAACTGTCGAGGTGGCGACTGACTGTCTCTTTTCTAGAATGCGCACATGATCGGTTTATAATCCGTGTAAATGGAAAAGTCCCTGCCTTCTACCATATATTCAAAATGCTTTACTGCCAGGTAAATGGCCAGGAGCTCTCGGTCGTATGTGGCATACTTCATTTCGGTGGGGCTTAAATTTCTCGAAAAGAAATTGAGTGGTTGCCAATCACCATTTATTAGCTGCACAAGCGTGGCGCCAACGGCAGAACCTGAGGCATCTGTGAAGATGGCTAATTGTGCGCTTGCAACAGGATGGGCGAGGATTGCAGCTTTAGCAAGACTCTCTTTGCTTGCTTCGAAAGCTTGTTTTGCCTCCTGAGTCCAGGGAACTGGAGTCTTTCCTTTCACGTTGCCTTGCAAGAGATTGTTAAGTGGTGCTTGGATTTCCGCTGCTTTGGGAATAAAACGCCGGAAAAAATTAAGCATCCCCAGAAACTGACGCAATAGTGTCTGGTAACGGATAGGTCCTGATGGTCTCGACTTTTTCTGCCAGTGGGCGTGTGCCTTCAGATGAAACGATATATCCCAAAAATTTTACCTCACGTTGAGCGAAAACACATTTCCTATGGTTGACAACCACACCATACTTTTTGAAGCGCTGAAAGATTGTTTCTAGATGAGAATCATGAACTTCCATCGACGAGGATGCGACTAAAATGTCGTCGATGTAAGCGAAGCAAAAATCCAAATCCCTGAGAACCTCGTCTATGAACCTTTGGAATGTCTGCGCAGCGTTACGCAATCCAAAGGTCATGTACGGAAATTCAAAAAGTCCGAATGGTGTGGTTATCACAGTCTTAGCGATATCTTCCTCAGCCACCGGAATTTGTTAAAACGCCCGGACAAGATCTAACGTAGTGAATATGGTTTTGCCTTGAAGTAAATGGGAAAAGTCTTGTATGTGTCTTACAGGGTATCGGTCTGGACATGTTCTGGCATTCAATTGCCTGTAATCCCCACATGGCCTCCACTCGTTGTGTTTCTTTGGGACCATGTGTAAAGGCGAAGCCCATGAGCTTTGCGAGGGACGAGCAATACCCAATTGCATCATGGTATGAGATTCCTTTTTGGCGATTTGCAGTTTGTCGGGCGCAAGCCTACGAGGCTTCTGTGCAACTGGAGGTCCAGCAGTTGTGACAATATGATGTTTTGTATACTACTGACCCGTCTGGTCGTGTTATTTCCGGAAAGCGAGAAATTACCTTGCACAAAGGAGAAGATCCTGTCAAAGTTTTGATGGTGCTTGTGTTGCATTGTACCACTTCGCCAGAAGATGTGACTTGACTTGTTGCATCGACAAGTTTTTTGTTCCGAATGTCGACAAGTAAGTTAAAATGCGCCAAGAAATTGGCACCTATTATCGGTTTTGTGACGTCCGCCACAACAAATCTCCAGGGAAATGCGCGACGAAGTCCCAAATCGAGTGTCAGACTGACAATGCCAAACGTTGGAATCGCAGAACCGTTAGCACCAGATAATTCATAATTTGACTTCTGTCATAATTTGACTTCTGGCATATTTTTGGAAATACACAGAGATCAGCTCCAGTATCAACGAGATATTTGATACGAGATTTATGATCGACGATGAAAAGGCCGCTGGATGGCGTGGGGCATAGGTCGTCGGCCGCATTCAACGACCGCCCTGCTCGTTTCCCGAAGAGTTGGCACTAAAGGAGCATGGCTTCTGGCACCTTGAAGCTTGCTCGCCATGGCGGCGGTGGTACCAACACAAAGTGTTACGAGCGCGAGGCAAAGGGCGCATCCGCACAGGAGCAGATGGAAAAGTTCGCGCACTAGGAGGCTGCATACGAGCTGCACCGAGTGTTTCAATTTTCTCCAAAATTGAGGCTAGTGTTCGTTTCATACCATCTACTCTGTTTTGAAGTGTATCTGAACATATTGACACACCTGTTTTCCTTGTGGCTTCGTCAATGTGTGCAAGCGGACCATAGATTTCATTGATGGCGTCTGCAATTCCCGCCTTCTCAGCCAAAGATTTGTCCTTATGCGCCGCCAGCAATGCTTGTAAGTGCTTGGAAAGGCGGCTAAGGACCTCAGCAGGAAAGTCGGGACCTGTTAAACTGCGCAGATATCGCAACAACTGTGAAGGAGTCCGGTCTCCGATCGGTTCTTTCTCCAGCAACCGGCGTGTGTTCGCTTCCTGCGAAACGCCCATGCGTTTTATGAGTTCGGTTTTCAGAAGCTCATATGATCGTTGTCCACTTGGTAAAGTGACGATGTCACGCACTTCGCGAGCATATCTCTCGTCGAGAGCTCCAACTGCGTGGATGAACTTAGTACTGTCGCGTGTAATCCCGGCATTCTCGAAATTGCATTCAAGCAACACGAACCAAAGAATAGGATCCGATGGCATGAAAGTTGGCACTTTCATCACAACGCGATCGATTGGAATAGGAGTTGTTTCGGTTGCATCTGACTTCGATGCGACTGGTTCAGTCATGTTGACGAAGGATGATGCAGGAAACCGAAGATTTTGACTGATTTAAGATCACTGTGGAGAACGCTGTGCTGAGCAACTGCGCACATGTATTCACTGATGAATTTTTGGAGTTTGGGGTCACCACTGTAGGATTTGGCACTGCTTTAATTAACAGAAACAATTATTCACAAGGCACAATCCTATTTTATTTCTTAATCCAATAATTCACATATAATTACAAAGTACGTTCTCGTGTTTGATCTGCTTATCATGGCGGTTTTAGTCGTACTCCTCGTCTTTACGTTCTCCTTCTCTTCTGCTCTTCAACGCCTCTCGTGGTCGGATATCGAAGCTCGTCTTCTTCTCGGCTAGTCGCCACAAGCTTCTGAGCTCAAACTTTCCTCATCCATGGGCCGCCATTTTTTGGGAATGGCAATGATCAAACGTGGATGGTGTTGTTTTCTGGGTGTGTGAGCTTCCGGTAGATGCTAAATGTGAGAATAGCTTTTTTCCTTATGACCATCAAATCCATTGAAAATGGGATATCTTTATATGCTTGGTTAAACTTCTTCAAAGTTTCTGTAAGGCATCTTTTTTTTGCGATTGCTAGAATGTCGTCTACATATTGAAACCAAACACGAGGAAGCGAACCTTCTTCTTGGAGTTTCTTTTCCAGCCTGTCCATAATAACTAAATCACTATTGGGAATAAAGAATTTCCCATGGCGACATCATTAAAAGCTTGAAAATACTTTCCTCTGAAAGTAAAGTGGCTTTCGGTCATGCAAATCGAGGCAAGTTTCAAATAGTCTTTAACCCTCTTTCCCCCTTCTGGTGAGCTATTTTTCTCGTAAAGTCAGTCTTCAAAGAACGCAAGTGCTTGTTTTACTGGCGCAGTTGGGAACAGAGCCTTGACATCAAATGATACAACTAACTCGTCTTTCTCTATTGCTGCCACTCTTCCAAGCCGGTCTATTACTTCGTCTAGATTTTTAACTGTTCTATTACTAACCTTCCCTGAGGCCCTACCTTCGCCTACAATCCATTCTTTTTGTTGGAGCGTTTGTAGTGGTGGCAATTTCCCTTAGATCACTTCATTCTTTGTGTATCTTCGGAAGGCACCTAATTTTTGGTAATGCCGGGTTTCAGATCCGTAGCTTGTTGACCGCCTCAATAGTCCCTTTGCCCTCTTTCACCCTCTTTCAAGATTCTTTCCACTCGTTTGATAGAGTCTGGTAAAGAATCTTGCTTAAGTTCACGGTAATCCCGATTGTTGAGCTTTTCCATAACTAATTGGTCATTTTTATTCTTCCCTTATTACCATTGTTAGGTAATGTTTGTATTTTTTTCATGAGATTCTTTTTTCTCGGTTTATGATTTGCTGACATGTTTTGCTTAATTTGATTCGCGTTTTTACAAAAATGTTAAAACTGGTTCTTTTAGGTAAAACACTAATCGGACAGCATTTTATTTTCTGCATCTGTATAGGCTTATTCTCTTTACATCCTCCAAAATTGAAGGAAAACCGTTGAATTCCACTACGCAAAAGTAAAAGTCAGCTCAAGTGGAAATTCTGGTTGAATGCAAATTTCATATCTCTGTGATTTATTAGTTATGCAAAAGTCGTGCGGAATGGTCGTTTATCAGATGGCAAATTTATCTTCGCACACTGCCAATTTAATTTTATGCATGCATATTTATTATATATACGTTCGACTTTACAGTGCTGTTTACTCACTATGTATTACGATGCATTAGTTGGTGCAAAATGACTTGCTACCGAAGTAATGATTCTTATTTATTCCAAGGCTATTTAATCTGATCAGATTATTATGCTTGCGCCTGTAGAATGAGTTTTTCAAGCGAATGTGCAGTCTTTGATTCTCTGATTCGTGTTCGATTCGGTCAAAGATGCTGTGAAATAAATATTATCAGCTACCAAAAACCAGTAAATTTAAGAAAATAGCTATCCTTCAACGGAACACCTTGAACTAAATGAATAAAACCAAAAAAATGCTGCTGTTAATTCAACAATATGTTATGAATAAGCCACTCAGAAAGTTACTCTAATGAACAAAACCACGCAAACGGTGACTGAAAATTATTAGCATATTTTGCAAATAGTGAATGTCAAAGAAGTTATTAGAAATCTACAGGCATGTAAAAACTAATATCATTTTCCGATCGTCATATTTAGCCCAGCCACGACAGTTATGAGAGAAAATTTATAGTCAAAAGGAACAAAAGAATTTTCTAAATAACAAGCTAGCATAACCAAGAGCTAAACATATTTCAGCATGCAATCACCAGTTAAGCTCTAAGCTTCATTAGCAAACTTGAATGGATCCGGTTAAGACAATACGGATCCGCAACAGGATTTCATCGTTTCTCTGCAATGCTTAAATTAACCTTAAGTGTTCATAACTATCATAGCTAGTTCATTTCTATAACGTCCAAGTTTACGATACTGGGCCGTAAGACATGAGGAGAATGGCAAAATCGATAAAGGAAATTGAGGGCCATATTGTCGTGCCTATGCAGACAGAAGAAAGCCTCTATTCCGGAGAATCGCTAGAGTGAACTTCCTCTTAAGTATTATGTTTGTGCGAGAATGCGAACGGATTTGGTGAAAGTTTTCGGGGGAAAGTTTTTCAATTATTTCACTTTCAGGCACATTTATGAAGGAAAATTAATGGCGTCGAAAGATAATTACCGAAGTTTTGTTTGAGTGTTCCGAGGTTTTAGTGTGATTTTATCGAGGCAATGTTAACGTCATAGACATGTCGAGAAATGAAGCTTTTTCCAATGTATTGAAATATATTGGAAGGGATTTTAAGTAATCAGGTTGTTCCTTCAGAATGTTGGGAGAAAAATAAAAATTATCAATATATATTATTTTTATGATTTTCAGAGATTTAAACGTTTTTATCAAGTTAACATTAAGTCTGCCGAATAAAGGTGCAGTATTACGTTACCTGCGACTAAAATCGTTAGTTTTATTTTATGGAATCACATCACCTTCAAATTGCAATAAGCTCAAAACCCCAGCGATATCGGAAGAATAAATTAAATACTTCTTCTGAACAAGAAATAAGATACTTCTTCTTCTACAAAAAAAAAAATATTGAAGGAAAGTTAGTTTAAAGCATTTCTTTATAGTTCGTGCATCAGAGTCTATGAAATCCTGTCCAACCGCCAAAGCATATTTGAATGAGTCTACTCTATTGAATTACTACCGGTTTTTCTCTTATACCAAGTTTGACTGGTCCGCCACATGAAAGATCCAGACGAGAACAGATAAAAATTTAATATGGTCGAGACTACGAACAAGTAACTTTTTATATTAATGAAGACCATTTAGTGAAAGTAAGTGCGTTTAAAATGAACATATATATTCAAGAAACTGTTTTCGTATAGTACATAATTTTTGTAGCAAATCATTTTCTTTTTCCCCCAGTATAGATGGCGAAAAAAATCTGCTAACCAGATCCCCGGATGACCTATCACCACGGGGTATCTGAGGTTTGACTGACTAATAAAAAATACCATCTACAAGCCCACGAAGTTGCGAGTCGAGACTCGCCTAAGCAGTGCTTTAACCCGGTCGTGCCGACTCACCCATCGGTAACCACGGACTTCAGAAACTACCACTGTTCATGGGTCGGTAAGGCAGTTTTCCTCCCACTTTATGCGCAGCACTTTCTCAACATATGTTGAGACTGCGCGCCAGTTCTCCTCGTTTCGCACCATTGCACCCACGACCGTCTCAAGCATGTGGTGTGCCTCCAACTTATGAAGAAACTGCACATAAAGAATGTGTCCTGAGCATCATCGAGTGGCCACCTTACGCATTCTGTTCAGGTATTTCCTAAACAAACCGTTTCCTGTCAAGAATTGACAAAGGTAAAAGTTTACCTCTCCATGGCTCCAGTTAAGCCAAGGCATAATGAGGCCAATTAGCTTAGCCGTCCAGCGTCCTTTAGCACTTTCACTCCAACGTTGTTTCCAAAGTTGGAGAGCGCAAGGCCACATGCAGCCAAGTCTACGAGTGACCAATTTGTAGCCATCTCCCTAGGGGTCTGAGTTAATCTCCTTACAAAGAACCTGCCATTTGGCACGTTTGCTCCTCGTACTGGCCTCGGTTAGATCCATCTTTGCCGCAAGGTGGGCAGCAGATAGCTCAGCCACTCCTGGCCTAATCCTGGCTCGCTGCGTCCAGCGCCTGCACGCCAAAGCGATGAGTCGCAATTCTGCGATTTCATCGTTCCTCCAGTACGCATGTTGCCTCCTACAAAAGGGTTTACGTTTGGGCATTGAAGCCTCACACGCCCTGAGAATCCAACCTATGGTTTTTTCAGCAGTGGCCTCTGCTGCTACATGAGTCACTGAGGTCCCAGATGAAAGAGGCTCATCTTCAAATCTCGAAACGAGCGATGCGGCTATCGCGTCCCTGTGAAGTTTAGCGGCATTCCAGCCTAGCCACTTACAGTGAGAGCAGCGGTGTCTTTGTCTTCTCTCAGCGATTTGAAAAGGGATGTAATTATTATCGCTCGCAGTGTAATTCTCCATCACGCTCCAATCGCTGACGAGTGCGGTAAGTCTCTCCGATGCCATGGTAACATCGGGAATAGATTCCCCAAATCCGGGCCTTCTGAATGTTGGCGTTGAACCTGTATTCAACACCAACTAACCCAACCTCGATACCATTTCGACTATGCGCCACCCGTAAGTGTTTTCGGTGGGCATGCACCATAGCATCATCCTTGCATTGAAGTCTCCGAATTCCTGCATTGAGATATTCGGAGACAAGTAGCAGCTCACAAAGGTGATTTCTCCGTATGTCACCCACACGTGACCATTTCCTGAGCTGCGTCTGCCCGTCAACGATCCAAATCGCTGCATACCCCGTAGGATCTGCCAGCCAAACGGACGAATTCCCTCCCCTATAAGGCTCGCTGATCAGTACGATCTGAGCCCTATGCTCACTGAGTAGCTGCGTGAGGAGGTTTTCTGCAGCTATACAGCCCTGCAGGTTGCCTTGAAGGATTCTCATATCCTTCCCTACTTTTTTTTGGCATCAAGTAAGTCTTTGAAAACCCAACATACACTCGATACCATTAGATGGCTGGCGCCATTCGTGCCATGCCTCTCAGTGCATAATATACACTAAGCCTGCGCAGAGCAGCCTTTTGCTCGGTGGCCAACCTGTCCACATTTCCAGCAGCAGGCGCTCCAGTCCGGACTCTCGCAGCTACGTCTTGTGGGGTCGTAGCCTATGCACCGGTAGCAGCGTGTTACCTCAGCCCACCTTCGTACTCAGGCGCTAATCATTCCCACCCGGACTCGACCAGACTTGAGGATTTTGGATGATGGTGCCTCCTCCAGCCTCACCACTGCTCTCCTCTGTTTCCTTGTGTTAGGGGAGAATAGTGTGGTTTTCACCTCGCCGGCTCTTTCTTCTCCAGCCTCGCGATTGATGGCTGATGTCACCTCCTCGCTGACTGTGAGGCAATTGAGGTCGAGAAGCTCGATCTTGACTCTATGAGTCACAAGCTTCACGTCCCCCTGGCCATCTACGCCAGCCCGGATCGAGTCCGGCAATTTCGTTCGATCATTCGCTCGCGTGATTTCTAGAGGGCTCCTCCTTCTGCGGTTTTTCTTATGCGTCGTACTTGCGTATCAGTTTTATCTGGGGAAACATTTTGACGGATGGCCCCCAGAACCTCCGCGTAAGTTTTTGTCGGGACTGGTTTGTTGATGACAACATCAATTTTCTTTCCCCACTGTCTCCGCTTGCTGTAGCATATAATTTAAGCTTGTTACTATCCAATCCATCAAATGCTTTGCAGAATAACATTCTACGCTCTCTCTTGTTTTCAATTAAGCAAATCAATATGGTTTTTGAAATAGTCCACAAAAAGCGCACGTAAGACGAAACAAATACACATGTCTTCATAACATTATATATTATATTGCACTCAATCACCTACGTTTTTTCAATGATTTCAACCTGATAGCCAAGTGATAAGATTCAGTATTTTCTTATCTTTACAGTTAGTATATTTAAGTACTTGCTACTTACATGAACCCAAATATTCTTCAAAGCTGCTTTGTGTTTTCGCATATATGAATGATGTATGTTGGAAGTATAGTGTGAGGCTTTCCGACCCTTAATCTTCCAATGAAGAGCCTTATTTTAGATTAGAGATGAGCCAGCACGACTTGTTCAAACCCTTCATACTATTGCTCGATTGAATTTCGAAAGGAATAATTTGTTTCGAGTGTTTTGTTGTTTTATTTACAAATGGAACTGCTGAGATAATCCTATTATACTCAATCAATTTTTCATTTGGGATTCAGCACTGTCTTAGCATTGTAGAGGAGCCAATTTTACATTGTGAGAAAACAAACAGATGCTATAACTTTTATGGAAAAATTTCTTTTTATTTCAGTTTCCGTTTTAGTCTTATCGCTGATGGTGAAATATTTGACATTTAAGCAAAGCCTGGGAAATAAGAAGCGTATTGATGAATTTTTAATCAATTTGAAATATTGGTTTAGTTGTTAACCTAGCAATTGTGTGAAATATTTTTTAGCGGTCGTTTCAATTTTGTGAATATCATTGTCATTGAATATCAATGCATAATTTAAAATAATTATGCGGTTGTATTTAAACATATAAAAGTCAAAATTTTTAAAGAAAAACAAGATTCCTTCAGTAAGAAGTAAATTAAAGGGTATTAAAAGAAATATAGAAAAAAATTCAAACGAGAAACATATGTTTAGTCGTATTGAAATGTGGGATTTGATGATATAATATGGTGTTTACACTGCACTCTAAATCAGGTGGGTTTAGGAGCTGTCAAGTTAATCAGATGAAGCGTTCACACTGTTTCGAAGTGATTTGGGGAGTGAAGATTTGGAGCAAAAAATGTCATTCAAATTTATGTGCACAATTTTTTTGCGTGAAAATTGTTGAAAATGCTGCAGGAACATCCAAGAACATTTATTTACTTTGTAAAACTCACATTTTCTTTTTTTGCTCAATTTTCGCTATTTTAGAATGAAATTCGAATGACATTATGTTGAAATTGACTCTTCCTCACGCGGATGGAATTCAGTGCGCTCTGAAAACAACTCAGCCCGGACAGATGTGTAATGGAAGAGCTGATATACGTTTACAAGAACTCTTGTCTGAATTAAGCCATGATTTATAGGATAGGCAGCCTAAATGACCGTTCGGAAATTGTGCAAAAAGTAAAAAAGATATGTTGGAATATGCTAGACTAAAGAAAAAAAAACAGCTCGCAAAAATAGTAACATCTGTTTCAAATATTCTTCACGGTCATTTTGGCATGACTAAGGTCTGCACAAGGTTCGCTCAGTTGCCTCAAAAACAGCAACGCGTGGAGTGGTTTCGCGAATTTTTAGACCTCTGCATTGAAGACAAGGACGGAGTATTGAGTTGAAACATTGCTGGAGCCGAACACAAAAAAGGCACACCATCATGTAGGAAGTTCAAGGTCTGTTGCAAAAGTCATAGCGACTGTTTTTTGGGACTCAAAAGGGATATCCTTGATCGATTGTTTTTTATAAAAAGGCATATCGGTAGCCGGGGAATATTACGCTTTATTTTGAGAGTGGTTGAAAGTTGTCATCAAAGAAAACAGAAGAAGAAAATCAACCAACAGTATCCGTCGTTTTGCCTTGGCTGCCCTGCATAAGGTAAGCCACTTCACAACCATAACCTGGCTCCGAGAAACTATTTTCTTTTCCAAAAATTGAAAAAATGTAAAGAAATTTTCAAACGTCGAAGCAGTGAAGGACGCAGTTTCAGCTTGCCTTCCGGACAAAGACAAAGCTTTTTTTTAAAAGGTTAACCGAAACTCATTGAATGATCCGGAAAATATTTTAGAGTAGCAGGCAAATGTAAGAAAAAAAATGCATTTCTATTGCACTTATTATCCCACCGTCGTAAATACCGCACCTGGCAGGATACGCAACTGCGAAAATTGCCAGCACATGTTGACTTCATACGTAAATAAATAAATAAATTGTTGTCAAAGGCAATTAAGAAGAAGAGAACGCGCACTTTTATGAATCCGGATTTTTGTCTGGGGGTTGAAATTGATAAAAATTTTATTCATTGTTTCAGACGAGTGTCGAGTGATCAGTATCATGCTTTTTTTGGCTCCCCATTTGACACATGTATCTACTCACAGCTAGGTAAACTCAAATATTCGTGTGGGATCAAGGCCCGATGGGAACTAGCGGCAACATGGAAGCAAAATACTTTTTAGTCTAGATAAAATACAGGAGTCAGTTTGGTGTATATCTTGTTGAACATTTCAAAAGTGCTTTATATATATGTACTTTTTTACAACTATCGATCAGAGTTCCAGTTATTGGCTATCAGTCAGCGTATTGAATTTCCAGTATTGAATTTCCATTATGTCCATTCCAACTTAGCTGTACTTGCATACTTGTCTTCAAAGCGTTTCTCCATTGGTTGCGAATGTGGTGCCATTGTCACTATAAAATCTGGCACACCGTCCTTTTCTTCATACAAACCGCCAAAAACAGGCTTTAAATGCACCCGCTGTCAAGTTCGTTACCACATCCGTATGCGCTGCTCTAGTGGCCAGACAGACAGAAACTGCTACGTAGCACTTTTTTTTCGATTTGGCAAACTGCTATGTCTTGGTTTGCTATCGTTATGATTGGATCAGTGAAGCTCACTCTTGCATATAAAAGCGGCTTTGCCAAATATTTGCCTGATGGCAGATATTGGTAGGAAGTGAAGGATTTACCATGAACTTTCACCTAAAAAGAGGCAAAACCAAATAATTTCACGATATAATTTGCAAAAATGAGAGAAGCATATCTCAAATGACAGATGAGAATGTATATATCCAGGTAGCTGATAGGTGAAAGTGCGTTGGCGTGCGTATAATCCCATCAAGAAACAGTAAGTGCAGCAAACATTTGCTGGCAACAAACGAAATTGTCGGTAGTGGATTGCATAAAAGTGTCGGAGATATTCTGTTTACACGCCAAATGGTATCAAAAGTTGCATTCCGCGTCAACTATCGTATCGCTTACCATTTTAATACTCAGAAAATGCTTTGAGAAAATCAATATTGTATAAATCGCCATTCGTTAAAATAGTCGCTTTGGCAAATACAGGGAATACAGGGAATTTCGTTTGTTGCTAGTGAATGTTCGCTGCGCTTATTGTTTCTTGATGGGATTATACGCACGCCAACACACTCTCACCTATCAGCTAATACGGATATATATGTACATTGTCACCTGTCGTTTGACAGTATACTTTTCTAACTTTCGCATATGATAAAGTGATCTTATTTTGGTTTTATCTATTTTTACGTGCCAGCTGATGGTAAATCTTTCACTCCCTGCCAATCTCTTCCATCAATTCCTCATCCCGGGAGATCACCCATCATCTGCTCTCCCATCAGCGCATCCAGTCTTGCAAGTGTACTGCATCATGAGCTGCATTCTAGCATGTTTTGTCCTTTTCTGCGCCTCATTTATCAATAGCTGCGCAAACTTTGAATAAACAGGATGATTACAGGCTGCCGCTCGTCTTAGTTGCCCTCGGCTTTGCCAATCTTTCCCCCAGACGAAGTGAATGATCGTAACTTAATATTTACTTATTATTTTGAGGCTCACTACTCACGAATCAGGGGCTACATCCAAGGCGTGAATACGGCTTGACGGACAGATATATATACATATATAATGCCGACGCAGAACTATTGTACCCTTGATTATGATACAGATAAACATAAAACCACTGTTGCTCTAATTTCGCCGAACAGTGTTGCTGTTCGGTCCAAATATTAAATGATTAAGTAAACGAACTATGCATCTCAAATACATCAATAATTACTTAAAATTTCAGCTCGGTAGTTTTCGGTAGTCCTTAGAAAAACAAATATAAATTTTGTGTCTATATATACGAGAACTGGCTACTTATTAACGAGACTCCTTATGAAAAGGAGTATTATTTTGAAATTTATTTTACAATCAAATGCTTATCTTCAGTGTTCTCACTTCCTTTCACCACACCCCGTTCTATTCGTTTTTTCAATTGGTCAAACAATGCTGGAAGTCTTTTTTGTAAGAGTATTTAGGAGCTCCGCCGAGTTTCGCTTCACCTCTTCCATCGACTCGAACCAGGTTCTTTTTAAGGCAGACTTGATTTTCTGAAACTGGAAAAAGTCACAAGGTGCTAAATACTAGCACTAGTGTGCTTTATAGACAGCGCGCTATGGGCAATTGCGTTGTCTTGATGCAAGATCCACGACTTGTTTCTCCACAACTCCAGCCGTTTCTTACGAACTCGCTCTCGCGGTGATGCCAAAACTTTTAAATAGTAAGTTTGGTTTACAGTTTGATCCTGTGGAACCCATTCACTATGCCACTAATGTTGAAAAAAAAAACGATTAGCATGACTTTAAATTTTGATTTTGGTACCCTTGCTTTTTTCAGTTTTGGCAATGCGGGAGTTTTCCAGTGCATGGATTGCCGCTTAGTTTCGACATCGTATTGGAGTACCCAGAGATTGCAAGTGATGATGTTTTCCATCAATCCAGGTTCTTCATCTAACCTCTCAAAAAACTCTGAGCAGATCTGTTGACGGACGAGCTTTTAATCAGGGGTCAATTTTTTGGGACCAACTTCGCACAGACTTTCTTCATGTTCAAATCGTCACGCAACATTTTTCTGACAACCTCTTTATCAGTGTTTGCAATCTTAGCAATCATTCGAATGCTCATATGACAATCTCCGCACAGAATTTCATTCATTTTGGTCATTGCTTGCGGAGTTGAAACATAAGCAGGTGGACCTGGCCGTTGGTCATCTTCGGTGCTCTCTCAGCCTTCAAAAAACTGTTTATATCATTCGAAAACACGCATATGAGATAGAAAATTCTCACCATAGGGCTGTTTCTACAGCTTACAGCACTCAATCTGAGTTTTTTCTGAATTTAACGAGAAATTTGTCACACATTACTATAGGCACGAGAAAGAAAAACGTTCGTTTCTAACCTCTATAGAAATAATACTACTACAGCGACAAAAACGTGTTTTTGTATTTAAATAGTAGACACTTCCAGCTATCCAGCGCTGCATTTGTTTTAACCATCCCTATACTTACTTACGATTGCATATACTTATAAATAGAATCATGAATTTATCAATTTTATAGTTTCTAATAATCATTTTCTTAATAAATCAGTTAAAATGATTCCACACGGTATGCGTGTAATAATTTCGGACAAAGTGTAGTTTTCATTGCTATGTTAGGTACACTGTATCAAAAAATTGCGCGTACACCACCTGATCATTAAGTAAAACTCATTTATTTTTTAAATAAACAAAATTCTCTTTATTTTTATTAATTTTATAAGTTCTACATAATTGAAACTATCTAAAGCAAAACAGTATTCCGTAATATTATTGTTAATTTTTAAAATTAAGCAATAATTAATTTCAAAAACCTGCTCGTACATCAAAAATTTCTACATACATTCAGAAAATTAATTACTTTTTCTACTTTTTATAGCGTGTGTGGTGTCCTTGTGCTGAAATAACATCTTTTAAGCAATTGTTCATTGAATGAGCTAGTTTTCTAGTAATTTCAGGTGTTATTTTTCCCACTTTTCTAAAATAACCTCCTTCAGGTCAGCTGGGCTTATGATATGATAATCCCGCACTTTTTTATCGAAAACATCCCACAGATATTCGATGGAATTGAGGTCTAGTGATTGGGGTGGCTGAGTAAGCACAGTTTTGACGTTATGCAGTAACCACTCTTTTACCAGATGCGAGAAATGTTTTGGATCATTGTCATGTACTAGTGAAATTTCGTCGCTAATTCCAATTTTTGAAGCACTGGCTCTTAAATTAGGTTTTATTACTTCCAAGTGCTGATGCTTGTCCATAGTGCTTTCCACAAATACCAAATTTCTAACGCCATTTGCTTTCATCGCTATCCAAACCAGAACATTTCTACCTCCGGCTTTCACAGTGGGTCCCAAATATTTTGACTGCAACGCTGAATTGACTGTGCCGAACAAATCACCACCCATCAGAGCCAGAAAGATTATACTCACTTTCATCTACAAAACTAACATTTTCCCAAATTTGGTCTGACTTTTTTACATACTCTGTGGCATACTCAAAGCATCGGGCAACATTTTTACTCGTAATGAACGGTTTTTTTCTTGCAACGCATCCCATGTAACACGTTTTATTCAGAAAATATCGCACTGTTTGTTCATTCAACGATACTCCGCCGTTTCTTTTAAAGTCTGCGGCTGTTTTGGGAGCACTTGTTTTTGGATCCTTCTTAAGAATTCTCTCAATTTTCTCTCCAAATGCTCAACTAAAATTTTCTTCCGACCCCTTCCTTGGGCAATTGCAAAACTTTTGTTGCTTTTAAACATTTTTATAACCGTTTGCATGGTCGAACGTGGTTTGCCAATGATCCTTGATATTTCAGCATAACTTTTACCTTCCTCCTTAAAATTTACAATTCATTGCTTCACTTAAACAGGAACATTGCGGTGTGATTCGCCTATTTTAGAAATTTTTTTTTAAAAAGAATTACTGCACAGCTTTATTGAGCATTTACAACTACTACTTTCATTAAATGAGAATCGTGTGTAAATCTGCACTGAAAACTAAGTACCATTACTTTTCTTTTGCATGAGATCATAAGTTAATCTTGTGTGCATGTGCAATTTTTTTATGTACGTGCAATTTTTTAAGTATATTTTTGCTGTACTGTGACGGTAAAAGCTAAAAAAAACTAAATGCTGTTTTGCTCTCAAAAGGCTTAGCAGTATAGAATTTATAAACACCTAAATAATGAAATAAGTTTTTTTTATTTAATAAATAGAAGAGTATTTATTGGAGCTAGGGTACTTACTGTACGTGCAATATTTTGATACAGTGTTGGTATATTAGTTAGGTATTGCTATGTTACGTATATCATTGTTTGAGCAATAACTAAATTTGTTAAAATTAAAATTTCGGCTGCTTTAGCCTAGAAAGCAAATAAATTACTATTATAATATTTAATAATTTCGCAGTCCATTATTCATAAATTGAAATCCATAATTGAAAAAAAAACTCTTCAAGTTTAATTTTTATCAAATTATCAACGTGAACATTTCTATTCACCCCAAAAAAAAACTTTGAAAATTGTTTCAACCCATCTTGTCCCAAAACAAATAAATTCCACTACACAAAGAAACTACCCCCTCTTGTAAACAATAAAACCGACATTGCTAACACGATAATCACTTGAAGACATTTCGCTGCCATGATTCGGCCATGTTAAGAACAATAGCCGACCAATAAAAATTCCTCTCGCATACCTTTCCAAGACGAATGGTTTCCGCACACTTTTTCCGGACCGCACTATTCATTTCGCATACGACTGGACCATTCTATTTCGGCGTGGAAGCTTACATATTTCGGGTCATAAATTCGGAGAGTCCTGTTCAAATTACTTTCGTTCTTTCTTTTTCTTGCGGATCGTTTGCAGCAATAAATTATGAAAAACGCTTTGATTTTCCAATTTGTGTGTGTACAGGGGACTTTTACTTTTGGCAGTTTGCCGCCCCTATTATTTCCGGAAATTAATGGGTAGCTATGTGTTTGGAAAACATTAAAGTACTAGACTGGGTTATTATACAATAAGCATGTGAAAAATGTGAATGAAAAGCTGTACTCTCAGTATGGTGGAAGCTAAATTTTGATTTTAATATGGCGATGGCATTTAGTATTCTAGAATTTTTTCGCAAGCGGAGCTTATCCACAAATTAAAAGTGCATATTTTAATGGGAGCAAAATATGACAACAAGGTTTTGACTTAAAAAAATAATACATACAACCCAAGGAAACAATAAAATTTATTCAAAGTTTCAAGAAAACAGCAGAAAATACATTTGTTTCTCAGATATTCAACTGAAATCCTCTGAAATCTACTAGAGTCCACAAATATATTGCAGAGCCACACAGCTCCACAAAATACCACATTTTACATAATACAAGCTTATTTCTATTCATAACAACGGCATGATGTGCTCGACAATATTTTTTTCATCTTTCATATTACTTTAGAAACGGAAAGTAAGATAAGGCTCGCTGCCAAGAGAATAGAAATACGCGAAAATGAGGCAGGCTGCTATAAAGACTGCACTTTATGGGCTCTGGTTTTATCTTAGGATATTACTTGCCTCTTAGTCTACTTACATGTTACGGCTGTAAATCTGTGTTTATTACTTGCTTCACATTACTATTCATCTGACGACCAATTCATCATATGTTTACTTACTGGCTTTCTGAGCAATAATCATCCTCCGGCAATGGAAAAATGTGGACTTGTTTAAGCGTGACAGCATACAGATTTTTGGCATATGTATGTTAGATTATTAGCCGGGCTTATTTATGAACACAACTTTATGACGCAACATTCTAAATACTGATTTTCGGAAAAAAGCATTTACAAGTAGTCTTAAAAGATATAAATTTTTAGCTCGAAAGTGAAAATACTTCTTATCGTACCCAAGAGCTTTTGTCATTTGGTTAGTAATCAGAGATGCTTCCAAATCTATGTCTGAATACAATAGTAATGGTTTTTATTTTTTGAAAATATGAAAAGTAATGGAATTTAGTTATCTGCTGATTTTATCTCTGTGATATTTAAATTTTGATAGGTGCATTACCAGTTCAATTTGCAATTGTCGTACTTTGCTAAGATTTTTTTCAGATTTACTTTTTTTTAATAGAGTTCAAAACCAGCATTGCACGTCACATAAAACAAAAATTTTTAGAAAATATTCATTGAAACAGTTAAATTCTCTCAAAAGTTATGTTTCAATAAGAATTACAGAGCATCATTTTCATTTATGAATATCACGAAATTAATGTGATTCCCGAAAATGTAGAAGTTTCCAGTTGAAACCCGTGTAGAGTTTGTCAAAAATATATTGAACCCAGGGACCAAAATCTATTTTCAAATGACTAACATTTACTCAAAGCCATTGTCCAACATCGTTAATGTTTAAAAATTTAATGGTAGCATCTCTTAGTAGAAAATGAAAAAATACACAATAGATAGCAGTCCTATCCATATTTTTCTATCTAAATTACACTAAACTTGGCTTGTAAGAAGAACGTGTTACAATTCTTAAAGGATCTCGAAAATTTCAATTTGACTGTGTAGACCAGGGGGCCTATTATGAATCAAAATCCGAAAGCGGAATTCATACGATATCGTATTTTCGTATTATAATTTGCTATTTGCACGGGAATCCGCCAACTTCGGACTGTAAATTCCGAAGGCGAGTTGTCTAATCCGACAGCTCATTTGTTGTTGGATTCTTTGGTGGATTCTGGCGGATTTTTATTAAATTTTAATCCCTATTTTTGTTATTTCCGGCTGACCATACTTAGGCAAAGCAAAATAAATAGCCATAGGGTCAATGTTAGCAAGAAACATTGAAACTGCGTCCATTTTTTTTAAAATTTAAATAGGTATTTTGACATTTGATTGGAAATATATTGGAAATCTGGAATCGATTAATTTCCGATTTCGGAATAGATCATAATACGAAATTCCGACCATTGGCGAGTCGGAAAATTTTACGAATTCCGATTTCGGATTTTGATTCATAATAGGCCCCCAGGAGTGGGCAAACGGTGAATCGCAATCGACTGGTCGATCGCAAACAGTTCGACAGTCGATCACAGACATTTTTAATAATATACTAGGTTAATTTGATATGTGAACTAAAAATTTAGTAAACGATTTAATCAATACATTTTGGAATGGGCCTTGGCTTAATAGATCCAATCGGACAGTCCACGCAGTTTCAGTTCACACAGAAGCTCGTAGAACCATGGTGGCGGAGAAGCCAAAGGGAAAATACGAGATAGCTATGCTCACGATTTGTGCAATTTATAGATTTATATCATTTTAGTAAAACTGCTTCACTAAAACTCGTATACGTATACGGTTGCTTCAATTCCTTAAGTCTCTCTGTTCTAAAGTACACACTTTATATTTTCGCTCCTCGCTATACATCTTGCCTGCATTTGCATTTGTCTCCCTGCTACCGAGATAGTAAATTGTCGCACACAGCGCAACAAAGGTTAATCTCAATTTTCGATAAAATAAAATTTTAAATTAAAATCTTTTCACGCCAATTTAGTTTGTGCAGTTCATTGTTTCGAGCTTAAAAGTGACATTTGGTGTTTGAGCTTGAAAATTGAATTGTGTCGGAGACGGGTCGTGGGCGCCACTCACTCACCCAATATTGAGCCGAGAGCCGCTGAGTGAGGTTCGGCTCACCGGATACTCCTTGCAACCAATCACCCCTCCGCTACGGGGCGATACACCTACACGTCATATATATATAGGCGAGCGAGCACCTGCCACAAGCTGCCTATTTCGTCGACCACCACTCAAATCTGTTTGTTTTGTTATTCTCTTATCTTAGCCGACTATGACACAATAAAATGTTTTCGTTCAGATTTTAGTAAATTAATACATTTTAATTTAACTTTTTTTCTTTTGGGTATTTGAACTGTTTCTAATAAACTTTTAATCTAAAATGTTATTATCAAAGAAATAAATCATGAAATGACAGCTTCTACCGCGTTCGATGGATCAAATAATAACTTAGCTTTCCTTAGACTCATGAATATTTTTATCTTGTTCAAAACGACAACAACTGATAGCATTTATACCGACGACGTAGCATTCATTAAGAAGATGTCATTTCGATTGCGCTTCGCGTAAATATACAGTTACACAATTTCAATAAATTTCATATTCCATCATAGTTAAAAAAAAAATTAAAATTAATTTTTTTTTTTGTCTTCTCACTTACGTAAAAGAATGCCTTCCTCATTGCCAAATGTGTTACACTGTATTATTCGCAATTCCCTTGGCCAAAAAAAGTCCTGCGATACTTCGCTGATATTTCGCCTTCGCACATGCGCCTTCGCTGAGCCAAATGGAGAACGCCCGGTCACTTCAATTGCACGTAGTAACAGGTGGAAACCACGCAAATCTGCACAGGCGCCTTCACACATGCGCCTTCGCTGAGCCGAATGGAGAATGCCCGGTCACTTCAATTGTACGTAGTAACAGGTGGAAACCACGCCAATCTGCACAGGCGCCTTCACACATGCGCCTTCGCTGAGCCGATTGGAGAACGCCCGGTCACTTCAATTGTACGTAGTAACAGGTGGAAACCACGCAAATCTGCACAGGCGCCTTCACACATGCGTCTTCGCTGAGCCGATTGGATAACGTCCGTCCACTTCCACTGCCAGTTGAAAAAAAGGAAAACGAAAGCCAAGCAAAATTACCACATGCGCCACATGCGCCTTCCCTAAGTCGATTCGATAACGTCCGTCCACTTCCACTGCCAGTTGTAAAAGGAAAACGAAAGCCAAGCAAAATTACCACATGCGCCACATGCGCCTTCACTAAGTCGATTCGATAACGTCCGTCCGCTTCCACTGCCAGTTGTAAAAAGTAAAACGAAAGCCAAGCAAAATTACCACATGCGCCACATGCGCCTTCACTAAGTCGATTCGATAACGTCCGTCCGCTTCCACTGCCAGTTGTAAAAAGGAAAACGAAAGCCAAGCAAAATTACCACATGCGCCACATGCGCCTTCACTAAGTCGATTCGATAACGTCCGTTCGCTTCCACTGCCAGTTGTAAAAAGAAAACGAAAGCCAAGTAAAATTACCACATGCGCCACATGCGCCTTCACTAAGTCGATTCGATAACGTCCGTCCGCTTCCACTGCCAGTTGTAAAAGGAAAGACGAAAGCCAAGCAAAATTACCACATGCGCCACATGCGCCTTCACTAAGTCGATTCGATAACGTCCGTCCGCTTCCACTGCCAGTTGTAAAAAGGAAAACGAAAGCCAAGCAAAATTACCACATGCGCCACATGCGCCTTCACTAAGTCGATTCGATAACGTCCGTCCGCTTCCACTGCCAGTTGTAAAAAGAAAGAACGTTCCGAGCTGTTCTTCCCATTCTGTCCACGAATAGCGGTTCTCCGACACGTACCGCTACTCTCGCTGCTCGTGTCGAATATTCGACATATTCGACCTATTCGACGTCTTCCACCTGTTCGAATTTCGAATCCATCGTGAATGTCTGCTGCTTCGACTCACTCCATGGAACCCAGCTGATTTCGGAATTGTGCAGGTGATTTTGATCTAGTGCGCAGTGACAGATCTCGGGATGTTTATATTTTGAATTGACTGAATTGAATTGAATTTGAATTTGAATTGATTTGAGTCGTACGGTGGATTGGGGTGTTTCGCGTATATGCATCCGTTTCGCGGGTGTTAACATACGGTGGTTCGTCGCGTTGCGTCCTGGGAATCCGGTGGTGGCGGGTTGTAGCTGGGTGTTGGCTGGCGAAACGGTGACAAAGGAGGACGACTTGGCAGCTACCGGTCGGTGGTGCATTCCTTCAGATAAGTATTCCTTTCAGCTTCGTGTTTCCGGACCGATTCTTTGTGGTATTTCTCGTGCATTTCAGGTCGGCGTGAAGAGATCCACCGCGAGTCCCTGGCGAACGCCTCGTTGCCCGGCGGTTGGCGAGTCATCGGAAGTTCCGTGGGAGGTTGCCGGTAAGTATGTATGGGTAGGTGATTGAAGAACATGAAAAATTTATATAGTTCTCTTTCAGGTGATGGCTCACCCGCAACACAGCCATTTCCGAGATTACCAGCGAGTGGGCGCACCGACCCTGCTTCAGCCACTCCGTCGACAGCGCGTCGCTTAGATTTAATTAGTTTAATTCTTAATTTAGTCTTATCTCTACGGCATGTAAGGTATATCTATATACTAAGTAGCATTATTTTAGCTTAGTGCTAAATCATCGACATCCGACTAGTACACGACACAAGTCGGATGCGACATTCCAAACAACATTTGTTAGCCTATCAATTTGAGTGGTGGTTTCGCGGTTTAAACATGGGCAACCCTTCCCGGGAAGGGTTGCAATTTTTTTTTTCTTTAATGGCAAACGGCTCGGCATTGCGAGGTGTACGCCCGTACATGCTTGTCGATTGGTCGTTGGTTAGGCCCCGAGTTCTTGTTACAACGTAACAAAATGTCTTTTCAATAACAAAATCGTTCGAAAATTGAAATCCTTGACATCTTATCCGTCAGAAATGATAAGTGTCCCCGCTTTTCTCCATTTTCAAAATTTTCGCTCGAAAGAATGACCAGATAATGGAGACATGTCAAAATTTAGCTTCACGATTAGCTCAGTACTAGCCTAAAGAATTGGCGTGAAATGATGGGAGACATGTGCCAAAGCTATCTGCATTTTCTAAGCGAAAGCATGTTCCAAGCAATTTTTCGCCTCTAAAAGTGAGTAAAACTCTTGCTTATTTTCAAGCTTAATTTTCACCGAAATAAATTTCACGTGAAAATTTGCATGAAAATTTAACGTGAAATCAAAAACAGTACTAAGCTTTAGATGACTTAGCTGGGGAAGCTTTTTACAAAGATTTCTAAATCTTTTGCCTGAAATTATTGCATTTTTGGACACTTTGGGAGAAAAACATAAACAATTGGAAGATCCAGTATGGGTAAAGAAATAAGCATATTTTACGGATTTTATGGGCCGTTACAGCTTGCTTAATTTACAATTACAAGGAAAAGGAAAATATTGTTGATTTGTTGAGTTTGGTAAATGTTTTTTAAGTAAAATTAAAACTTTTTGCTTCACAATTAAATAGGAAAAATTTTCAAATATTTTCCATATTTAGAAAAACATATTAAACTTACTGGTGAATGTAAAATGCAAAAGCTGAAAGACATCCTTCAGTTCGCGAAAAAGTCCGGGGCCTTCGATGGCCGCTTGGACTGATTTTTTTTCTCCTGGCCCATTTATCTGGTATCACTATGGACCAATAGGTCTATGCGTGGCCTTGTGTCAACTAGTACAACCTAGCCTAACCTACTGCTGAATGTAATATTGAAATGTTTTGTCCTGAACTGGAAAATTTTAAACAGGAATTGGAGAGACGATTTGCAAATCTCAATAACCTTCAACCGATTTTTGAATTGATTTTTTCTATGATAATGCCATAGCTCAGGGGATTGCCCTTTGAAGCGAATGCTTAGCGATGGCGCTAGGGAGATACATATGGGAGAAGCCGCTATCAATTATTCCATTATTCTCTTAAGTGCCACATTTATTTCTTATTTTCTAAAGTGCTAGTGTTACGCCTAGTCACTACTAAAGCTTTAATGTGACACTTAATTCATGGAGCGCTGGTATTATGCCCAGTCGCCGATTGTTAAGACAACACAAGACGAACAAATACAGCCATGGGCACGGTGGGATTTGACCCCGCGGCCAGTAGATCGCTGCTTCGGATTGACGCGTTAGTCAGCTAAGCCACCAAGAATTCGATAACGGAGATATAGCAACAAATCTAGCTCATACTTTACAATTGAATTCATTTGATCTAGAGTTAGAAATTTTAACAATAGCATGCGCAAATGAAAATTATTTTTTTACCATAATATTTACCATAAAAAATATCCATTATTGAGACTGGTGGCAAAGAGGATATTTGCATTTTTTTGCTTCCACATATCTATGTCAAGCTACGTTTTCTCAAATGAAAAACATCGAATCGCAACTTAGGAGCTCTCTGACTGATGACCACTTAATGGCATCAATTCGATTGTGCATCAGTGCTTACAAGCCTAACTCTACAATACTTTTTGATGAAACAGAGAGTCACGCATATACATCAAAAATTAATCCAAAATATTTATTAAAAATTTTAAAGTTTAAATTTATTAAAAATATTTAATAAAGTACATTGCACAAAGTAGTAATACAATGTATTTAATATATTAATATGAATAAAGATCTAAATTAAATTTTTATTTGTTTTGAATTTAACCCATTTTTCGAAGTCGATCGCGCATAAATTGAAAAAATTTATGTCGATCATACCAGTATTAGGTTTGCCCACCCCTGGTGTAGACTAAGCACCAAATTTATCAATAAATGTCCATTTTTCTAAAAATAAACAAAAGCAGGGGCCGTCGTTGATTTGAAGAAATCATTAAGTACCTGTCATAGCAACAGGGTGACATGCACAAATGCTACACATTCATTGTGTCGATCATTAAATTATTCGCAGCAATCCGAAATAGGTTATCTGAAACAATCAATACATTGCCTCTGATATATTTACATTATGTAAATGATTATATCTAATATTAAATTTTGATTGTTTACAATAGCATTATTTCTTTGACAAAATTATTAATTCAAAATCACACTCTACAAGTGAAGTAAAATTTCAATAGAAAAATTTAGCGAATGTTACTTGGAACTCAGCTAACATAAATCATTTTTCGGTGAAAGTAGAAATGCTGCAGCCAAAAATCCATAGCATTTGCCTGTAAATTTATCAGTTTAGTTTCTGTTATTACTTTCAGAAACTTTCAAAACAACGCAGAGGTGGAAAGAGTTTAATCGCAAGTCAATTTGATGAAAAGTGAGTTTATGATGGCTTAAGTGTGATCTCCCCGAAAATGTTTTGCAGAAAATAAAAGCGGTTAAAATTTATGAAACAAATGAACATATTCCATTATACTTTTGATTTATTAGATGAATGAAAGAAGTTGATTGGAAATGGAATATTTTCTTCTATGATGATGCCCAGTTTCAGGAGATGCCCTAATATGCTACACTACAGTACAGTCTTGGTGGTAGGAAAATAAAGGGGAGATAGCACCCTCAAATTTTCCAAAGATCGGTTTTCGAGTCGAAAAAAAATTGTGAGTATATATGTACATATAGCGAAGCGAACCAAGGACATTTTTCCTATGGTTTTCGTTCACTTCGCTTCATCGCTACATCGACTTTCTCTTAGTAACATCTGCTTAATATGTACATATATATAGTATAACACGTTATTCTTTCACATGGCAGCTGTAAAGATAGAGGGGGGCATTTTCGGATACTGGTATTACCAAGTTTTTATATTATATATGACCAGATCTTCGTGTCTGTGGGACGCTTTAAGTCTCGAGAGATCGCGCACCGAGCTTTGAGTTCTGCTATTTCTGAATAGCTACCTGAGTTAATCATGGGTTAAGTAAGTCGTGGAACTAATCAGATCACACTCGTTTTCACGCTGATTGTAAATTTGTAATCAAGCTCTCTATCAGCCTCAACCCCGAGACACAACAAGGGTTGTTATGGAGTTATTTTACTTCACTCAAGTTTTGGTCTCATGCGAGTTTTGCAGATCTGCGCTATGTTTAATAGCGTAAAGTATTTCTTGCCTTTCTGAAGGAAAACCAGACATCTAAAGACATTTTTTTTCAATTTAGGAAATGTGATCGATCCACCAAGGTTTGCTGGAGATTTTAAAACCTATTATATTTAGCGATGGTGATTCAGTTAAAATAGTGAAAATAGTGTAGCTACCATGGAGGAGGAGCAGAATAAGGCTTGAGTGATAGAACACTGCATTGGTGTTTGGCGCATTAAACAGAACATGGTTTGCTGATTTGCGGATTAATAAACAAACAGTTGGGTAGACAACAGTACCTTGCAGTACCCCAGCATTAGTAGCGTAGACGCAGGATTTGAGTCCATCTAGAACAACTTAGAAGGAATGATTTACGAGGCAACTTTGAACACACTTGACAAGGACGGAGTGAATAATAAACTCCCGAAACATGGATGGTAGAGCTGCATGGCACTTCTGTCAAAGGCCTTCAAAGTATCAAGAAAAGTGACTATTGCTTCACCAAAGCTATGAAGTTAACGGTTCTATTTCTCAGTGAGAGATGTGAGTAAGTCCCCAGTGAAGCGCCAGAAACGAAATCCGTACTAATAGACTCAAGATAGTTTATTAATGTTAAATTAGCGATTCAAATACCCTAAATAAAAACCAAAACAAATAAAACTGATCGGTAGATCAAAGGCCTGAGCTGAACTTTGCAAAGTTCAAAGCCGATGAAAACAGGCAGTGGCGCAGCAGTTTAATACAAGGGCCGAAACACCATTAGATCTGGCAGATTTGGAAAAAGCAAGCCTGGCGAGTATTTTCAATAGTTTTCTTCTGCGGAAAAATAGAGTTCCTTGTTTAAAAGGGCAAATTGGAGGCAGGAACCTGTGCATTTGTTCTTGATCCTTTAACAACATAAACTTTTGCTTATTTCTGGCTTGCAAGGCTTTTTAATATTTTGGTCAAACTGGAATGTGGTTCTTCATATAAAGGACTTGCAGATATTGCGTGCAGCTTTTTAACTCTATTTAAATTTCTCAGACGAAGATATCTTGTAGCTTCGGAATACCGCCTCTTAGATGCGAATGATCTTTAGACTTTCAAAGCCAAGTCATGAGCTGGTAGTTGATTGGCCATATGGAATGAAGACGGTAGAAAAATATTTGAAATTTTTTGTTGCAAAGCATTTGGACCAATGAAACTATGAGATATATTTTTAAAAACTGATTTTCTTGACTAAAGATCTTGAATAAATCGTTTTACACCTACTATTCTGTAATGAACTCTTCATTTTGTGCTTATTCACAAAATTTATCTCACAGTGTATATATATCTTCCGTTGAAAAATCTTCACTTGATAATCTTTTGCAGAACGTATTTCTTGCCGAAAATAAATGAGCTTATTGTAATTTTAAGATTTTAAACCCTGTGTTAAGTCTCGCGGCTGCAGGTACTTTTCAGTTTTCCAAGCTGAATCTTAACGTGCTCTTATTTTGAGATTCCGTTCACCAACCATGCAAAACAGTGATGGTCATCATCAGACAATATTTTATTTGGACGTCTTATTTTTGATATGTTTTTTCTCTAACAAACCGTCAATCCCATGATTTACAATAGAAGGTGCACAAATACATTTTTGATTATTTCTTAACAACATGTGGTAACATTTTAAGTGACAACATTGAAAGTGGCGTAATAGGTTCAACACATTGTGTAATATGAAATTAACAGAATAAAAATGACCAATTCGCTACGAAATCGCAACGTAATTCCGACTTTTTTTCTGAAATCGCATCAATGTTTAAAAGCATCTGAATGTTACAGAATGCTATCGAAACAACGTGAGGTATCAGTTGTTAACCTTTTCCTCAAAAAATTTACCTTAGTATTTGTAGCGAATTGATATTTTTAGAGGTCCTTAGCACAACTCAGAACCAGACCGAAGTCCAGAACCAAGAGTGCTAAGGTTCAACAAAATGGTAATGGCTAATGCCATTCAAGAGGCAAATTCAAATAAAAAAAAAAAAGAATTGCCCCGAGAGCAGGGTACCCTAGAAATGGCCGTGAAGGCCCCTCGTCCGCATGAGCGGAGTACCCTTCAACCAACCCCGACGGATGCTGGGGTGCCGCTTTGCTAGCTCGCTGCGGCTGGGGTGGGTTCTTTAAAAACAATGGAGTCGGTTGGCTCTCAGAAAATGGGGATGCTACTTATAATTCATCCGTATTATATTGTAGCCGCAAACTAGTATATAAAATACTCAAGGACCAAAAGGGGCATCGTTCCGTACAGGAAACCACCCAGGCTCTGCAACAGGGGCTGACTAGTCAGACCCAGTGCTCGTGACAAAACACGGAGCCACCACATAAAAATTTAAACATGGGAAAAACGGGAAAACGCGCTACCTCTCTCTTACAAGGAACCCGGGCGAGGCAGACAGCCCCGGGCCCCTGATGGTGGCGGAGCCCTGACCCCGATGGTCTGGGGTTCTCCACCCTCTGACATTGGCCATGAAATAACAAACACTGAAATCACTCAAAGGCCAATGTCCCTCCCTTTTTAAAATTCTGAAATTTCTCCGAAAACTATATCATTTTAATGGCCAGCCAGGCCTCACGAACCTGTAAAAAGAAAGTCCTCCTAGGCTATCGCCCAATAAGAAGGCCAACGATTTGAATTTATGAATTCATTTTTTTTTTTTTTTTATTGGAGGGATTTAGATTAATTCGCTTTGACAAATGTTAATTTTTCGTAGCTTAGATTAATTTAAACAATGGTTCGATAAAAATCAATTTGTCTCCCGTAACAAAACAGTGGAGTAAAAACTGTTGATGATATTATCTGAATAAGCTTTGAGAAATATTTAAGGTGAGTGTAGTATCAATAAACTTGAACTTGAATTTCAGATTTTGGTTTTTTTTTTTTTTTTTTTGTACTTCAGTTACATTCCATTTGTTATGCATTTGATATTCTTCAATGTTTCACATCAATTTTGCTTCTTTATTATTATGTACTTAAATGGCTTTCATTTCTATTATCAAAAAGACTCCTCAGTCTAGTCATATTACATCATATACCTTTAATAATTATTGTAGTGTATTTCTGCACTTTTAATATTATAAGAATGTATTTATAATAGCAATGAGGACATGTAGAAATTATTTATATATAATCCTTCACATTTAAGGTAAAAATGTTGTGGTAAAAGAGACGAAGATGTCTGTATTTTAAATACATATCATATTTTTTTTCTTTTCTCACTTGTTGTTTATAATTTTTGTGTTTTTCTACGTTTAGATTTTCAAATTTTATGTAATTTCATTTTTCTTTTCATGCGTATCAGTACGCCCTATAAACGACAATGACATGAATTCGTAGCAGCAGAAAAACTATTGCGGTGCTGCTAAATCGAAATTTATTGTTGTAAATTGTTGTTGTTGTTACTGTTATCTTTATTCGATTTCGACGTGTTGTGCTGTTTGTGCATTTTAGACATTTCAAAATATCAGTTTTAAAACATTCATCATTTCGATTATAGTTAAGAAGTCAGCTAAGATGATTTTATGTTTAGCCAAAGAACTATATATAAATGTGTGTATGTACATATGTATATAAATAGACACTACATAAAATTTATCATGTTTTGTTTATTCACTTTACGTTTGTTTTAATTTCGGTTTTTCTCTCTCCGGTTTTGAAAGTTTATTACAAAACTTTATGCAAATTTATTGTTTAAAAAAAATAAACGAGAGAAGAATATAGATAACTTGTGGTCTAAGACAATTACTTTACAAATAGAAAATCAACAGATACTTTAAACATATAAAGCAAATTAATTCCAATCGAAGTCCATTAGATCCTCAATATCGAGGTATTTTAACTTTAAAAAAAATGAAATGTCAAGGGCCACATCACCCGTTTCGAATCAACATCCGAGTGGATGGCGACTTGATAAGGTTATGAACACAAAACTTTAGGAGTTCATGTCTATCGAACGAACACTTCATTATATACTAATTGTATGCAGCGCAAATTAAAAACGAGCAGGATGATATAGCAAGAGGATGTAAGGCTTGTAAAAATCGGTGAAATTCTGTACGTGTCGTTGCTGCTTTATACTTTACAATCACTTCTCATGCCGCTGGCTAGGCATCTCTGCAACCGCAGAGTTGACAACGATTTCGATGATGTTTTGTCACTTCGCCGGTCTTAAATTCGACGCCAACAGCTAATGTACTTACGTGCATACAAACACCATTCTGACCTTTGACGCTAACAGCTACGGTATCACTTCTAGGAATTCAGCACAGCCGAGCTCCTTTGTGCTCGGGCAGGGTCAGAAGGAATTTGATTTGTGCTAACTCCAAATTCCGATTCTTCTCCAACACTTGTTCTTCCAAGTTTTCAGCAGGCATATTTTTCTTTTTTTTTTTTTTTTTTTTTTTTTTTTTTTTTTTTTTGATTAAATTCAGGGGCGGCGAGATTTTAGAGAGAATAACTAGGAAAACCCCCGTCCACGAAATTCAGAAACGTGACAATCACACACCACCAAAAGCAGCCATCAGCCCCAAAAAGCAGTTACACGATTTGAGAGACGGTTAGGGGATTAAGCCGAGCGAGGAAGAACACGAAACATGAAGTCAGTTCGAAGATAAGATCGTTTACGAGCCGATTTTCGTTCAAACGTGAAACATTCCCGTAATGGTCAAATTCACTTCACAGCCACTCTGCGATCATCACCGTTTGCACATGGTGTGAAGGACAAACTCAAAATTATGCTTCGTGAGAAAGTGCCGTCGACAATTATGTGAGCACTACGATTTTCGGTTATAGAGGACTATTACGAATGTTAGGAGTATGACAGGATCGCTCCGCACCGCTCACATTGATTTAGGTTTCTTCACCTGCACAACCGATAAGTAAACGAACAGAGCTCACTCCACACTCTCAATTTAACACCTGAATTCAACAGGAGCACAGCAATCAGATACCAGAATCAGCGACCTTAGCCTTGGGCACTTCACACAAGTGATCTTGTTAAACCGCACAACAGAAAGAAAAACCCGGGGAAAAATGGTATGCTTCTCCAGCGACCGACTCGAACCAACTCCCAACTGCAACTCTCGAGTCAGATCGCGCCTGCCGTTCTCAGGCCCGAACAAACCCCCCCTCCCCCCAGGAAACCACTGCCGCCACACACAATGCCCATGATAGTGGACATTGTGTGCGGCAACAACAAATCTCCTAGAACAAAGAAAAACCCCGCATCGAAACACAAAGCGTGCGAAGATTTTTCCAATCGCAAAAACATGATTCACACGCTCGCATTTGCGATGCGGGGCGATATGCTTGGATCTGCTAATGTTGTTAGTGTTTGACACCAACAAAATTGCCGTCGCGAGAAGATTGTATTGCGATGATTCGAAAAATTTTCATTGTTGTTAGTGTTTGACACTAACAAAATCGCCGTCGCGAGAAGTTTGCATTGCTACGGCTCGAAAATTTTTCTTTATTGTTAGTGTTTGACACCAACAAAATCGCCGTCGCGAGAAGTTTGCATTGCTACGACTCGAAAATCTTCCCAATTCCTACAACAACAATTTCGGGGTTCCGAGCCCATTGCCAGCAATTAATATTGATGGGAATGAGCTCCGGAAATACCAGAGGATTGTTGCTATCGGAATTGGACAAATTCTCGAGCCGATGCATTTTGGTATTCAATATGAAAATTGATTGCAAATGGATACGGAAAGAAGGTTAAGGGGGTCGTCACACGTAACCATGCGCATGACACAGAAGCGAGTATGGTAGGTAAATGCTACAACACAGCTATTTCCTCAAGGAACACCGAGAGGAAAGAGCTGAAGGATTTATATCCCGAAGGAATCTTAAAGAGTATGAAGAGTAGGTCTCTGAATTAAGAGAAAGGGATTTAGATGAGGAATTGTATATTCCACCTGAATATACAGATATTATATATTCCTATAGCTAAGCAGGCATGATCGTTCAAGAACCGGTCAGCCATCCCATGCACATCCCCAGGAAATGCCGCCGAGAACACGAGTGCCCGCCGACGCTGCACAGCCACCATCGTCGGATGACCCATGACCCTCGCCACAGAAGGCACAAATCCCATGTCAAGCACTCGATCCGCCTCATCGAGAAACATAAAACGAACGTAGTCAAATCGAATGCTTGATATGGGATTTATGCCTTCTGCTACGAAAGCCATGAAGCATCCGACGATGGCTACCGCGGAACGCCGCCAAACACTCATGCTATCAACAACACCCCCCGAGGATACACAAAGGTCGGCTGGCCAGTTCTTAAATAATCATGCCCTCTCAGCTACAGGAATAGTTGGAGGTGCTTGGGCCGATGTCGAACAGACATTTTATCAAATTGAAAAGAGTATGTTGGACGTATGTCTTGAACTACGTGGAATGGCTCAAGGGTGGAAGTATCTTTGTCCGAGGAAATGGTGAACAATGTGAACATCTCTAGATACTTTCACATCAGGGCAGGAGTGACACCTGAAATAGGCGCACATGAACGATCTCCAAATAGACTTTGGGAACAAATCGTGAACGGGTGAGCTTAGTGGGTTTCTCACTTAGTGAGGTCTTTCGCCTGAAAGACGCCCACTGATCGTCCATTTTGATCGGCGAGCTGGTAATATGCTTTTCCGATCTTCTTCATTACCTTACTAGGTAAGATCATCAGTGGATGAACGGGGCTTCGTCAATTTGTGTGGGACAACGTAAGCTTCTGCGTGAAAGTAGGTGACAAAGGATCAAGGTGATCGGACTGTACAATTGATACAGTAATGCAAAATAGATGTTCAAGTGGATCAAGCAAGGGAAGTGAGTTTAAAGCGAAGTGAACGAATGAAGGGTGGATCCAATTCTCTCGAAGAATGCATGTCCGGGAGCCTCCTAGTAAATAAAATTAGTGGGTTTTGGGAAGTGCCGGCCGTACCACATGGAGGACCGCACCCTACTTTTTCCCAGCCTCAGGACCAACGTACGCTCCACACTCACGCATCCGCTTACGAATGTATGCACATGCGTAAGTGCGTGCGCACAACACCTCGTGAGATGCTACCCAGGGTACAGGACAGCAGGATTGCTCCTCTGACCTGAATGAGGGGTGGGGGCTACCCTTTCAGCCGGGGTCCGTAGCGGAAGCTCTTGGCTCCTCCATGTCTCCTCTGCACGCACCGGGGCTCCCACATCGGAAGGTCAGGGGCTGTGGCGTCGAAAGACGTATTAACGAGAAGGTTGAAGGAGGCAGAATCGACAAAAACTCGATTCACAAAAAAACAAAAGAAGTAACCCAGGACATTCACTTTCGAGAGTCAGCTATTGCAAGCAGTGAGAGTAGCAGAGGAATTATTAATAACATTCAGTAGTAATAAAAGTTTCTGTTCCCCTTCTCAGACCGAACCATAAAGCTATTGTTGACCGCTCCAAAGCGTCGAGGGATCTCAGAATACGAGTAAACATTCGAAACGTAGAATAAGTGACACCTTTGCGGGGACCCGAAGGTAAGTTAATCAATTTCAACGAAGATGTAAATGCCCAAAAATTTGAAGGTCAGGTTTACATAACTTTAACACCGTACAGGTTTATAGGTCTCAAGAAATTTTTAAGAGAATAATAACGCAGTATGATTACTTTAGTGCTTTGGAGGTTAACGAATGGTGGTTTCCCAAAATATTGACATTATTGAGTAATATCCTTAGCGTGAAAAACACCTACGGTGCGACCATTCATATCTGAGAGTTGATAATATGCTCCACCAATTTTCTTTAGCACTTTACTTTGAATAAACTTATGATCCAGTTTTGCATTATAGTGAGCAGCCGCATCACTGTGCCGGAAGTTGCGCCTGTATACTATCTCGCCAGGTTGGTAGGAGACCAATCTGGAGCGAAGATTGTACGATTTTGCATTTCGAGCTTGAGCTCGAGTGGTAAGATGCCGGATCTGTTGGCGGATGAGGGCAAGGTGGTCAGCCGTCGGCAAACTGAGATTAGGCTCATCCAGGAGCTGAAGTTGCTTTAGGAGGACGTAGATTTTCCCGTGGGTTACCATGGGTTGACCAAAAACAGCATGGTAGGGTGAAGTGCCAATGGTGGCATGAGGAGCGGAGCGCAGTGCAGAAGTGATCTCCGTCAGCTTAGCGTCCCAGTTGTTCTGAGAAGGGTCTATGTAGGCTCGAATGGCAGCGATAAGCGAGCGATTCAGTCGCTCAGAGGCATTGGCCTGCGGAGAGTACACAGCAGTATAAGTATGGGAGATCCCAAATTCTTCCAACAAGGAACGAAATACGTTGGACCGAAACTGAACTCCGTTGTCCGAAACAATAGTCTCCGGAACTCCGACCAGGGAGAATATCCGCTTCCTCAAAATTTCCGTTACGGCCCCTGCGGTGAATTTTCGCAAAGGTTCGATAAACGGGAAACGCGATAGGTGGTCAAGAACGATGAAAGCTCCAGTGTGTCCGGACTTGGACCTAGGATAGGGGCCAATGATGTCGATATACAAGCGCTGGAATATGCGCTCGGGAACGCACTGAGTCGTCATTGGTGGACGAAGGGTGTGTGAAGGGGCTTTGGTGGTTTTACAAATAATGCATGAGTCCACGTAAGCTTTCACCTGAGCGGCCATTTTGGGCCAGAAAAACCATTGCCGTAGTCGGCCGAGGGTTTTTGCCACGCCTCCGTGTGCGCTCAGAGGTGGATCATGTGCCAACTTCACTACTTCTGCCGTCATTTCTGATGGCACCCACAACTTCCAGGCCAATTCTTCTTGTAGTACGTTTCCGGTCGCATACTCCATACGCTTGTACACGTACCCATCTATTACTTTTAGGTCCGGCAGTTGATGTTGTTCTGCATTGACTTTCGCCGCTAGTTCCATATAGGAAGGGCTTTTGAAATGTGGCGAAGCCAGGTCCAGCTCCACCGGAGTCTCATCGCTCTCCGCTGACGTCAGCGCATCGGCAGAGAACACGCGCGACAAGGAGTCCGGCACTACATTTTGGCTTCCCTTTCGGTGGACGATGGTAAAGTTAAACCCTTGAAGTTTAAGGGCCCACCGAGCTAAGCGACCATTTAGATCTGGTTGGTGCATTAGCCATTTTAGGGAAGCATGGTCGGTCACGATTTCGAATTCATGACCTTCCACGTAGGCGCGGAACTTCTTAATTGCCAGCACCGCCGCCAGACATTCTTGCTCAGTTACTGTGTAATTTCGCTGAGCGGGATTCAGCTTGTGTGACATGTAGGCGATGGGGGCTTCAGCTCCGTCTTCAGTGCGTTGCACCAGCACAGCACCTACTCCATGTTGACTTGCGTCACATTGGATGGAGAAGGGCTTGTTGAAATCAGGGCTGTGCAACACTGGGGCCGAAACAAGGCTTAGTTTCAATTGCTTGAAAGCGTTTAGCCTCTCATCGGTCCACACAAACTGACTCCGCTTTGAAAGCATGTCGGTCAGCGGTGTCGACAAAGACGCATACTCTCTGACGAAACGCCGATACCAGCCACAGATTCCCAGAAATCTACGAATCTGTTTCGTCGTTGTGGGAAGCGGAAAGTCCATTATGGACTGCACCTTGTCGGGATCCGTTCTAATCGTGCCCTCACCAACAATGTGGCCAAGATACTTCACTTCTCTCAAGAGAAATTTACTCTTTTCCACATTGATGGTGAGGCCACCCTGTCTCAAGTGAAATGCGACCTGATGGAGCACCCTCACGTGCTCGTCGAATGTTTCCGTAATCACCAGCAAGTCGTCCAAATATACGAATACTTGGTGCTTTAGATGCGGAGGAATTATTTTGTCCATAAGTCGAGACATCGTTTGGGGCGCATTGCACAACCCAAACGGCATCACGACAAATTGGTACAAGGGTCGCCCGGGCACAGTGAAAGCCGTCCGCTCCCGAGACTTCTCTTCCAACGGGATCTGCCAGAAGGCATCTTTTAGATCCAGGCCCGTGATGTAAGTGGCCTTTGGAAGTCTGCTTAATATGCCATCTATAAGAGGCAAGGGGTAGGCGTCTTTCACTGTGACCGAGTTCACCTTCCTCGCATCCAGGCACAGACGTACTTTTGATGGTTTTACCACCAATGTCACAGGTGATGACCAAGCGCTCTTCGATTCTTCGATCACCCCCAGCGCTAGCATGCGGTCCAGCTCCTTGTATAGGAGCTTCTCGACAGCCGGCGAAACCGAGAAATGTCTCTGTTTTATTGGCTTCTGATTGCCAGTGTCAATCTCATGCTGGATTAGCGCGGTTTTTCCAAGACCCTCTACAGCGAACGACGGAAAACTAGCAATCACAGAGTTAAGTCTGCGACGCTGCTCCGGTGTTAGAGAATGGGCGTGATCGTCGAGTTCGTCGAGGCCGGTCACTGTGTCGACTTGCTGGGCCGGCGCGAACAGGTCCGCGGCCAAGGCGAACAACCGGACGAAATCCACTCCCAGGTAGAGATTTTGGCTGAGAGTGGGAATTATCCAGAGCGTCAACGTCTTCGTGAGCCCCCGGAACGTAATGTCGGCTGACACGCGGCCTACGGCTTGGTGGTGAGTGCCATCTGCGGTCTTCAACCCGAGAGAAGCTCTTTTCCAGGGAAAAGAATTCCTCTCGAGGAAGGCTCTAGCCAAGTCAGCCGCCATCACGCTCACAGAAGCTCCCGTATCTATTAAACCTGATGTTGATTGCCCAAATAGCAAGACCTGCGCATACGGTCGGACGTCACCCGAGGGCACGTCCAACAAGGTCGCACAATTAAGTTCATAACGCCAACGTCGAAGGCGAGAATAATAATGTCTCATCCTCAACGTTGAGCGTTTTTTTCTGATCCTATCAGTGGAAAAATGTAGAGTTTCAGTGTTAAAAATTCTGTCCCTTACCGCTGTGTACTTTCGCAGTCGCAGATGGTAAGGCAGAAATGCAAGCGAGCAGGGATGTCCAGTGGTGAAAGTAGTATTTTGTTGAGGATGGTGAAAGTGAGCCGGCCGAAGGTTGCCGGGGCAGGTGACAAAGATGTCCCTGCTTGAGGTTGTTGCTGCTTCACTACCTACCTGCCGGAACGTGGTGGAGGAGTTCTGTGAATAGGGAGGCTCGAGGTCTTGTTCGGCGCTCCCGGTGCTCTGTTTTTTTGTAGGCAATTGGCACAGCTCGGCTTATATGTATCCGGTTTACCACAGCCGTAGCAGAACACCGTCCGCTCCTCCAGACAGTCATCAAATTTATGCCCCACCTTTCTGCAGTTCCAGCAGATAGGCAGAGCTGCAGCCGCAGAAATTCCGAGCGCTCCAGGGCAAGTCTCAGCTGGATCCAGCGGTCCTTCATCCAACTCACTCACATCCTGCGAATCCGTCAGCCCCGACAGATGGCGACGAGTCCCATAAACTCTCTCTGGCTGTCCTAAAGCCTTCGCCAAACGCTCCCTCCGTTTTACATGCTCACGGAGCTGCTGTGTGCTGGCGAAATGCCTATCCACCAGCTGCCACTGCAACTCCGGGAGCATGTTCCCCTGCACGATATCTAGCAGATCGTGATCATTCAAGGGGAAAGGGAGGCTGCCGGCCAAACGACGAACATCCTGATAAAAGTCGTCGAAGGACTCACCAACCTTCTGTCGGCGCTGGCGGATTCGCCTCATCACCTCACTGTTGGATGCAAAGTCCTTGAACTCTCGCCGCATTGCATCTCGCAGAGAGTACCAATCGAGATATTCTGCTTCCCGGTGGAACTGCCAGAACCATTCTTCGGCAACACCTTTCAACAGGCTGTCGATGTGTCTGGTGACCGCTCGGAAATCTCCTTGAAGTTGTTGGCGTGTGAGCGCGTTAACCCGATAGAGAAACGTCTCTACAGGCATGCTTCCACCCTGTCCGCTAAACGTCAGATTCCATCCGGCCATGATGGTAGTTATGCGGTCGGATGACATTCTGTCATCACGACCATTTCGAGGACCTCCTCGAGGTACTGCACCATCACGGGGGTCTCGTTGCGGAGGGCTGAGGTTTGAAGGCCTCTGGGGCGCCACGAAGGAGCGCGCCCTCGGATTCAATCGGGGCGACGCGCCATCGGTGGTTGACGAAGGAAGGATTCGGTCAGCCCCTCGATCCAACAACAGCTGCATGCTATGTTGGAGTTCGATCAGCTGCCGCTGAAAAGTGCTCAACTCCTCCTGCACTATAGACCGAACTCCTAAAGCTGTAGAGGAATCTTTGCCCGTTGGCAGAGTTTTGGCGGTTGGATTGGGCGACTGACCCAATCCCTCCTCTCCGTCTTGACCTCGACGGACGCCCTCACAGCTCACTTCCTCGTGGCGATCCATCCTCCGTGTTCTTACGCCACCTTTAGTGGGCTTGGGCCTTGCTCCCTTCGACGCCGTCTCTCCCGTCGGGGGAATTTGTCCAGCCCCCAGGGGGAGGCGCAGTGCTCCACGGCACAACGGACATTCCGGGCTCTCAGTCAGCCATTGCTCAATGCAATGCCGATGAAACTGATGCCCACACGACGTCGTTACTGCTGGGTTGTCACGTACAAACCCCTGCCGGCAGATGGAGCACTCCTCCTCCACCCGGACGCCGGACAAATCCTCTAGACTTCTGGCTAGAGGCATGGCTTTGCACGTCGAAATTTGTCTAAACAGGAAAAGTTTGAAATATAGTGATTTCGTTTGCACGTCAAAACGTGTCAAAAAGTGAAAAGTTTGAAATAAAAAAGTTTAGGGATTTCGATTTCACGTCAAAACGTGTTGAAATATGAAACTTTAAATTTGCACGTAAAAACGCGTCAAAAATAGAAAGTCGAGTTACTTTGCACGTCAACACGTGTCAAAGAAAAAAGTTTGAAATTCGATTTCACGTCAAAACGTGTCGAAATATGAAAACTTTAAATTTGCTCGTTAAAACGTGGCAAAAAGTGGAAACGTTAGACTTTGCACGTAACCACCTGTTAGAGATTTAACTGTTTGAATTTTTACACGTCAAAGCGTGTCAAAGATTAAAGTTTATTTAGAGAAATGTTTGGCCTTCCCATTGGGTTTCACCCAGGAAGACCCTCCCACAGGTTCGCAAGCTGGCTGGCTTATTCGGTTCAAAAACGCAAGCATGTTGAAATTTTTACTTATTTGGAAATGTAATGAAATGTTAAATATTTTTAACGCCGAAATTGTAGAAAGTTAAAATTTTGTCTAAGTGTGAGAAATTTGATTATATAAAAAAAATTGACACTAGGTCGATTCCTGAAGGGAATCGCCCTGTATGGGGACTGTTCTATCACCCGAAATTCCTCGAAAAGAGAGCAGCAAGGATCAAACACAATTATTTTGTTGCTTGACTCAGCCTCAGCAAATGGTTCAAGTCTGACCAAGCTGCAGGGACGTGTAGGCGGCACCACGCCAACCCCACGTAATCCACCACAGCCCGAACCAAACCCAAGCCAAAAGCCGAAGCCGGGTCAAGACAACAAGGATTCAAAGTTTGGGACAGCTTCCCAACATAAAGTGGGGCAGGGGCCCTTCGGATGACCGGGACAGGAATGGCGGTAAACCACCAAAACCTGTTATCCGCGGCCATCCTCCAGGTTGCACCCAGAGCCAAAAAGCTCAACGGACAAACACAACAGGAAGCTGCCCAAGAGGTAAACTATAAGGAATGATTTTAAAGGGATAGGATTGGGAAGGATGTTTGCGGCTAAAGGAAAGAGCGAGCAATGCAGGTCTTAATAAAAGGGGTTTTGTTCTCTCGAACGAAGTAATATTGAATCGCAAAGGAGGCGATTCTAAGACCTGCTAGTGAGAATGGAAATTTTAGGGTTGAAGACGTAAAGTCTTGAGGGGAGTATGAGACAAAGCTCATAATTTTTTTCTCACTTTGGTGTGGGTTGCCCAAAAACAAGTTTTCGGGCCCCACGTTGGGCGCCATTTGTAGCGAATTGATATTTTTAGAGGTCCTTAGCACAACTCAGAACCAGACCGAAGTCCAGAACCAAGAGTGCTAAGGTTCAACAAAATGGTAATGGCTAATGCCATTCAAGAGGCAAATTCAAATAAAAAAAAAAAAGAATTGCCCCGAGAGCAGGGTACCCTAGAAATGGCCGTGAAGGCCCCTCGTCCGCATGAGCGGAGTACCCTTCAACCAACCCCGACGGATGCTGGGGTGCCGCTTTGCTAGCTCGCTGCGGCTGGGGTGGGTTCTTTAAAAACAATGGAGTCGGTTGGCTCTCAGAAAATGGGGATGCTACTTATAATTCATCCGTATTATATTGTAGCCGCAAACTAGTATATAAAATACTCAAGGACCAAAAGGGGCATCGTTCCGTACAGGAAACCACCCAGGCTCTGCAACAGGGGCTGACTAGTCAGACCCAGTGCTCGTGACAAAACACGGAGCCACCACATAAAAATTTAAACATGGGAAAAACGGGAAAACGCGCTACCTCTCTCTTACAAGGAACCCGGGCGAGGCAGACAGCCCCGGGCCCCTGATGGTGGCGGAGCCCTGACCCCGATGGTCTGGGGTTCTCCACCCTCTGACATTGGCCATGAAATAACAAACACTGAAATCACTCAAAGGCCAATGTCCCTCCCTTTTTAAAATTCTGAAATTTCTCCGAAAACTATATCATTTTAATGGCCAGCCAGGCCTCACGAACCTGTAAAAAGAAAGTCCTCCTAGGCTATCGCCCAATAAGAAGGCCAACGATTTGAATTTATGAATTCATTTTTTTTTTTTTTTTATTGGAGGGATTTAGATTAATTCGCTTTGACAAATGTTAATTTTTCGTAGCTTAGATTAATTTAAACAATGGTTCGATAAAAATCAATTTGTCTCCCGTAACAAAACAGTGGAGTAAAAACTGTTGATGATATTATCTGAATAAGCTTTGAGAAATATTTAAGGTGAGTGTAGTATCAATAAACTTGAACTTGAATTTCAGATTTTGGTTTTTTTTTTTTTTTTTTTGTACTTCAGTTACATTCCATTTGTTATGCATTTGATATTCTTCAATGTTTCACATCAATTTTGCTTCTTTATTATTATGTACTTAAATGGCTTTCATTTCTATTATCAAAAAGACTCCTCAGTCTAGTCATATTACATCATATACCTTTAATAATTATTGTAGTGTATTTCTGCACTTTTAATATTATAAGAATGTATTTATAATAGCAATGAGGACATGTAGAAATTATTTATATATAATCCTTCACATTTAAGGTAAAAATGTTGTGGTAAAAGAGACGAAGATGTCTGTATTTTAAATACATATCATATTTTTTTTCTTTTCTCACTTGTTGTTTATAATTTTTGTGTTTTTCTACGTTTAGATTTTCAAATTTTATGTAATTTCATTTTTCTTTTCATGCGTATCAGTACGCCCTATAAACGACAATGACATGAATTCGTAGCAGCAGAAAAACTATTGCGGTGCTGCTAAATCGAAATTTATTGTTGTAAATTGTTGTTGTTGTTACTGTTATCTTTATTCGATTTCGACGTGTTGTGCTGTTTGTGCATTTTAGACATTTCAAAATATCAGTTTTAAAACATTCATCATTTCGATTATAGTTAAGAAGTCAGCTAAGATGATTTTATGTTTAGCCAAAGAACTATATATAAATGTGTGTATGTACATATGTATATAAATAGACACTACATAAAATTTATCATGTTTTGTTTATTCACTTTACGTTTGTTTTAATTTCGGTTTTTCTCTCTCCGGTTTTGAAAGTTTATTACAAAACTTTATGCAAATTTATTGTTTAAAAAAAATAAACGAGAGAAGAATATAGATAACTTGTGGTCTAAGACAATTACTTTACAAATAGAAAATCAACAGATACTTTAAACATATAAAGCAAATTAATTCCAATCGAAGTCCATTAGATCCTCAATATCGAGGTATTTTAACTTTAAAAAAAATGAAATGTCAAGGGCCACATCACCCGTTTCGAATCAACATCCGAGTGGATGGCGACTTGATAAGGTTATGAACACAAAACTTTAGGAGTTCATGTCTATCGAACGAACACTTCATTATATACTAATTGTATGCAGCGCAAATTAAAAACGAGCAGGATGATATAGCAAGAGGATGTAAGGCTTGTAAAAATCGGTGAAATTCTGTACGTGTCGTTGCTGCTTTATACTTTACAATCACTTCTCATGCCGCTGGCTAGGCATCTCTGCAACCGCAGAGTTGACAACGATTTCGATGATGTTTTGTCACTTCGCCGGTCTTAAATTCGACGCCAACAGCTAATGTACTTACGTGCATACAAACACCATTCTGACCTTTGACGCTAACAGCTACGGTATCACTTCTAGGAATTCAGCACAGCCGAGCTCCTTTGTGCTCGGGCAGGGTCAGAAGGAATTTGATTTGTGCTAACTCCAAATTCCGATTCTTCTCCAACACTTGTTCTTCCAAGTTTTCAGCAGGCATATTTTTCTTTTTTTTTTTTTTTTTTTTTTTTTTTTTTTTTTTTTTTGATTAAATTCAGGGGTGGCGAGATTTTAGAGAGAATAACTAGGAAAACCCCCGTCCACGAAATTCAGAAACGTGACAATCACACACCACCAAAAGCAGCCATCAGCCCCAAAAAGCAGTTACACGATTTGAGAGACGGTTAGGGGATTAAGCCGAGCGAGGAAGAACACGAAACATGAAGTCAGTTCGAAGATAAGATCGTTTACGAGCCGATTTTCGTTCAAACGTGAAACATTCCCGTAATGGTCAAATTCACTTCACAGCCACTCTGCGATCATCACCGTTTGCACATGGTGTGAAGGACAAACTCAAAATTATGCTTCGTGAGAAAGTGCCGTCGACAATTATGTGAGCACTACGATTTTCGGTTATAGAGGACTATTACGAATGTTAGGAGTATGACAGGATCGCTCCGCACCGCTCACATTGATTTAGGTTTCTTCACCTGCACAACCGATAAGTAAACGAACAGAGCTCACTCCACACTCTCAATTTAACACCTGAATTCAACAGGAGCACAGCAATCAGATACCAGAATCAGCGACCTTAGCCTTGGGCACTTCACACAAGTGATCTTGTTAAACCGCACAACAGAAAGAAAAACCCGGGGAAAAATGGTATGCTTCTCCAGCGACCGACTCGAACCAACTCCCAACTGCAACTCTCGAGTCAGATCGCGCCTGCCGTTCTCAGGCCCGAACAAACCCCCCCTCCCCCCAGGAAACCACTGCCGCCACACACAATGCCCATGATAGTGGACATTGTGTGCGGCAACAACAAATCTCCTAGAACAAAGAAAAACCCCGCATCGAAACACAAAGCGTGCGAAGATTTTTCCAATCGCAAAAACATGATTCACACGCTCGCATTTGCGATGCGGGGCGATATGCTTGGATCTGCTAATGTTGTTAGTGTTTGACACCAACAAAATTGCCGTCGCGAGAAGATTGTATTGCGATGATTCGAAAAATTTTCATTGTTGTTAGTGTTTGACACTAACAAAATCGCCGTCGCGAGAAGTTTGCATTGCTACGGCTCGAAAATTTTTCTTTATTGTTAGTGTTTGACACCAACAAAATCGCCGTCGCGAGAAGTTTGCATTGCTACGACTCGAAAATCTTCCCAATTCCTACAACAACAATTTCGGGGTTCCGAGCCCATTGCCAGCAATTAATATTGATGGGAATGAGCTCCGGAAATACCAGAGGATTGTTGCTATCGGAATTGGACAAATTCTCGAGCCGATGCATTTTGGTATTCAATATGAAAATTGATTGCAAATGGATACGGAAAGAAGGTTAAGGGGGTCGTCACACGTAACCATGCGCATGACACAGAAGCGAGTATGGTAGGTAAATGCTACATATTGTCAAATTTATGGCTTTTGTACTATCAAAGAATTGGGAGTAGAATATTAAACAGGTCTCGAACGTGAAATTTCAAAGTGATGCACTGAAAGAAAAATGTTAGTAAAATCAACAATTTTCCTTAGTTGTTTTTGCGTCAACTACGGGCTATAGTTAAAACAACCATAAAAAAATAGTTGATTACTTTTTTGCACCATGACGCGTGGTTGATAAACAACGTCCGTGGTGCAAAAAAAGTAAGCAACCACAAACAATGGTATTCCAACCATATACATAGTACGAAATATAGTCAGGGGAGGCGTGAATGCCGCAGTTGAATTTGGTGAATCATAATGCAGCGACAATGTCGCTGTCAATGCAACCAAGGCACCAACCAAATAATTTTTTTTTCTTTTGTATTGCTAAATCCTGTTGTACGAGGATTAGGTTGGCTTATCACAATACACATCAGCCATCGTTTGTCTATTCCACCAGACCATTCAACCTAATTCAAACAGATTTAATTCAACCTAGTGATGATGCCAACCTATGGTAGGTATCACCGCTAGCGGTGCGGAAAAATTAGAAATTTGGCAAATTCTGCCGCTGCCGCAAATTCGGCCGCAGCCATTGTGCGCGTTACCATTAGGGATTCCAATCCCGAACCATATTTTCAATCCCGGGATTACGGGATTAAAAAATCTCAAATCCCGGGATCCCGGGATCCCGGGATTTGAAATTCAAAATACAACACAACAAAATAAGTCAAATTTTTAGTAAACAGATTATATAATTTGCCATCATTTCAAAACTACAACAATAAGTAAGCTCAAAACTGGATAAAAAATTGCATTATTACTAATTTATATTATTGATGCAAATAAAAACAATAATTTTAATTATCCAAAACGTTGACAGTATGAAGACAGATATTAAAAATTACATCTTTTACAAATTACAACAAAAAATCACGACCAAAAACCACAACAACAAAACACAACTCTTAGAACTGAGAAACATAATAAAGTAACATATAAAAAATTCGGCCAAAGTTCTTTGGGTTGTTCGGAAGTAACATTGAAGCAATAGCAAAGCATCTAAGGTATCGTCTCCAAGCCTGCTTCTAAATTTATTCCCGATTTTGGACGCCGCGGAAACGGTCGAGAAATATTGGTACGCCTGCTCCAAACTATGCAAGTGCCACCACTTTCGAAAAGATTCATTTCTTTTGCAATGGTTTTAATTAGATTAGTTTCTTGCGGCATTTCATGCTAATGTTTTTCATTCTTTTGCAGCTCTTCTTGCACCGTCAATTGACGACCACTCTGGCCTGATTCAATAAGGGTATCTACTGGGTTCTCTTCATTTCTTTGGCTACCAAGCATAGGGTTCAGCATCTAGATCATTGAAGTATTTTTTTTTAATATTTGCTTTGCTTGGTTTCCAAAATAGAGATTTCACTTGGTAAATTTTCGCTGGTACAATGTGGATTCTGGAGATAGCTTAGCATACCAGATAGCTCGGTACACTGACGCTCTTTTATTCGGTCCAATATTGCAATTTTCATAGCATTCAGAAGAATAGACCGTTTTTCTCCTAACAGCCTAAATACAAATCTTGATGAAGCTTTAGCAGTGCATAAATTTGCAAGTCTGCGACTAAAGGCCGTCACAGCCAATTTTACAGGGAGTAAAACTTCAATAATTTTCTGAATCGAATCAAACTCTGTTGCTTCTAATTGCTCTGAATATTGCAGACCTATTAATGTATACTATTTTTCAAAATGGGAAACTATTCGAGCATTGTCAAGAGACTATTTCATTTTGTTTTACAATCCATTTAAAGGAGACAGTTAAATGCCTTGCTCAGATCCGACATAGTTTTAAAGATCGTTATTATTTTCGTTGGAGCTTTTTTAAAATATAAAACTACCTAACGAACTTTCTTTATGCATGCGCTGATGTCCTTCGTCTGATCTAGCGTGTTGTGCAGGCGACCGGTTTCAACGTAGTTAGCTGATTCAGGACCATCCAAATCTTCGTGGTCGTCGTTCAGACTATCGGCTGCTTCATCAACTCTTTAATCTGGAATGGACCTCATATTATAGCGAACATCGCAAACTGCCAAGTGGATGCTATGCGCCAAACAAATATGTTGCTCTGTACCAACTAGTCTGCCTACTTTTCGCATTTCGTTTGACCCATCAGTTACGATGGTAACAATGTCTTTTCCCAGAGAAACAGTAAACTCATATCTAGGTAGTTTCCAGCTGTCATTGATATTCTTACTCGCACCAAGCTCCAGTAAGAATTTACTAAGTGGATGTTTATATTTATATAGCGTCTATTTGCAGTCAAGGTCCATTCATCAAACATCAAACTGAACCGTTCACCTGAGATACTAGCCTGTTATATCTTATTTTTTATTATTTTCTTTACCCTGCTTGCATAGCCAACAACCTTTTTTTGATTGTTGTTAAGGATTTTGGTAAATCTGTGTATGCATTCGCTAGTATTAATTTCCTCAAATCATTCGATGTAACGAATGCACTAAATGCGAAACAGTCCATACTTATTTATTTACAAACCCCTTTGTATTCTCTTGTTAACTGTTACATCGGTTTGTTTTACTCTATTCTTTACGCATTATGATGTGAGCTAATTGTTTTCTCATAAATATGGATTCTATTTGCACTTTTCGAGTCTTGCTGTAACTTGATTGCCGATAATGCTTGACTCCCGGCCCCGAAATCTCAGCCAATTTCTGATCCCGAAAATCCCGGGATTAGAAACCATCAATCCCGGGATTTTCGGGACCAAAAATAGGCCGGGATCCCGGGATCCCGGGATCCGGGATCCCGGGATTGGATTCGCTAGTTACCATACAAAACAGTGCATTCTAATTTTTTGACTGGGCTTTGCCACAGCCCACTGCTTTGCCACAGCGGAAAACGCTGTATTGTGAACAAAATAGCGTCATACAACGTAATATAAAGGCTTCACAGCATAACATGAATATGAATTATATCGAACAGCAAACCGAACACAATTTTGCCATGTATCATATGAAACTTCTATGATAGAATAGGAGCATGAGTATGAGGAGTATGAAAAATCAACAGTTTTCCTTAGTTGTTTTTGCATCAACTAGGGCTATAGTTAAAACAACCATAAGAAAATTGTTGATTACTTTTATGCACCATGAACATAAACAAAAAATCTTTCATTCGGAGCATGAAAAGCGTCAAAATGTTGCAACCATTCTACTTTGCGTAGAATAATTCCAAAGACGTTGCTCACTGAATTACGTTTGTTGAAATCAACTATTGCAAAGTAGTTTAAGTACCATAAAAACTGTTGATAATTCGAAACGTTGAATTTTTGAGTGAATTGATGAATATTTTTCTATTGATCAACTAATTTTCGTGGTTATGAAACAATTAAAACAGTTGATTTCATGAACGTTGCGATATTTTTTGTGCAGCCAGAGCCAACTACTTTTATATCGTTAAATTAACTATATTAACATAGCAAAAATAACTATTTTCCGTAGTTCGTTTAACGATTTTGAATGAATCGTTGCAATACTATTAAAAATAGTTAAACCAACCAAGAGTGTTTCTTTCAGTGAAAAATTTCCAAGGGCGTGTCATTTCGTAATTGGCTGATGTGAATTGACCTCCAAGATCCTGCAATTTAACGCTTCTGCATTTTTTTGCGGGAGTACGCCGAAGATCAGGTTTATGCAAACAATGCCCATGCTTTGTACGAACTGAAAGCCAATATTCGTGAAGTCATGGCCGAGATATTGCCCGAAATGTGGCGGAAAGTTGTTGAAAATTATTAAAAGTATTGATTCCCGTAAGAAATCCCGTGGAAGATATTTGAACAATATTGTATTTCACATATAATGACAAGAATTAATCTTTACAATGAAACCAAATCACTTTCCGAATATGTTGTGTGCTTATTTTCAAGTTGACTTTTTCAAGCATGAAATGGATGAAGTGATATTTCTCGGTAATGTGAATGATCTCTGAGCAGTACTCCTCCACCAAATCACTTCCTATTTTAGCACCGTAAATTTCTGTTCGCAAAAACTAATGACACGACCACCAGATTCAGCTGGAATTTGTAACATGCATAATTACAAAAGAGCCAGGTTTTATTAATGTGATTGAAAATTGTAGTAGTGATACAACATTGAAAATCCCTAAAGAAATATAAAGGCATTTGGCGCTGTAAGTTCGGACACAGTCTTCAGATTTTTTTAAACTAACACAGCAAATGAAACATAATCTATGCCTAATTTGATTAAATATTGGTTGAAAAATTAGTATGGGGCTGCCAGAAATGGCAAGTTTGTTTCAATTTTTTGTGAAGAATTGCTTCCATTAAATGTTAAAATCATAATAAACGTGTGGATAATTATAATGACCATGATGATACTAAGCGCAAAACGTTTCTATTTAGAAAATTTTGAAATTTTAGCCGATGGTATCCCTCAAAATGTTTATACTCCAACAACTTCTAACAAAATTATCAGATCAAAGCTAAATTTACTTTTAGTTGTTGGTGCTAGCAAAGGGTTACCAGTACAAAAAAATATTCCTGTTTTCGTTCCAACAAATGGTAGAGTAGAATATTCGTACGAAAAACGTCTACAATAGCGCTGGCAGCTGAAAATAACAAATATTTAAATTTTTCAAATTTCGGAAAGTGTTCGAATGGCAATAACAAGCATCTTATCGTTCGCGTAACTCTCGACGCAGTCATCGGATAAAAATGAAATTCACATGGTGAGCTGATCTTTACGTGGGGCAGTTGTTATAAACTTTTGATTGCAGTGATAAGAAAGTGCTGCCAGCACTGAATATTGTGGTGGTGCTATCAAATATTAAATCGTTCATGACCTTGGATATAGATTGGTTGTAATAAGTACATTTGGTAGGACATGTTTTCAAATCCACACAATTCCTCCTTTTCTTCGAAAATCAGTGTTTCAACAAATATTATGCGCTAGATCTTTTTTAGTTTCACAACAAACATACGTGTTTCGAGTACGATTTCCATATTTCTTGGTGCAGGATCAATTTCTATCCAATATCGAAATCGTATCATATTCGATTTTTATTTCCAACTTTTTGGCTACTTTGCCTACCATTTTTCCACGCACAAAATTGTGAAAAAGAAAAGGAAATATATACAGTCGTGGCCACAATTATTTACACAACGCTAATCATGAAGAAAAATTTGAATGAAATCAAAATAACTCCTTCAATTTTTATTACAACAAAATGAAATTTTATTCAGTTATTCATTACCAAATTCACAGTTACTTGACAAAAGCAAAATTGAAATAAAACATTACAGAACAAAAATAAAAATAAAAACTAAGTGGCCAAAATTATTTGCACACCCGTCATTACGGCCAAAATTATTTGCAATGGATGGTTTCCGCCTCGTTTTTCCGAAAAATCTGGGAAAAAGGTAAACTAATTGTAAGCCTTAATAAAAAACGGGTAATTTGTGACAATTACCTAATACTTGGTGTTGCCTCCCTTGGCACGAATAACCGCTTCGAGTCTTGCTGGCATTGAATGAACTAAATGCTGTATAGTTTCGATGGATAGGACCTGCCATGCATTTAAAATGTCTTCCGAGGCTTCAGCTGCCGATTTTCCAATCTTTTGAGGAATTGTTGATTTCATCAAATGCCAGATATGCTCAATGACATTCAAATCAGGGCTCTGTGGAGGCCATTTCATGACTTTTTGCCCAACGTCCGATAAAAACTGTTGAATCCGTTTTGAAGTATGGATTGGTGCATTGTCCTGTTGTAGTATAAAATCAGCACCAATCAAATAATCGCCGGCAACAAATGCAACTTTGTTCAATATTTGGAGGTACTCAGACGAACGCATCTTTGTTGGACAATCGACAATTGCACGAACCCCATTGTAACAAATACAACCCCATACCATTATTTTATCACCATGTGAATGGCGCGTAGGGATACTGACGGCTTGATTTTTATTTTGCTGTGCATTGGAATAGTAGAAATGTCTACCGTACGTTCCGTCCAATGACATAGCACTTTCATCTGTCCACAAAATTTGTCTAAAAAAATTGAACTGGCTTATTTCTGTGCTCAAATGCAAACTGCAAGCGAACTTCTCGATTTTTTGGAGAGATGTACGGCTGTTTTCGGATGACGTATGCTTTTATTCCTGCCTCGGAAAGTCTTCTCCGAAATGTTGTTCTACTGATTTTGTCATTTCTGTTCTCGTTAGTACTATTTATTATGTTGTTGATCTTTTCGCTACTATTTCGCTGCATACACTGACGTATTACAGTATCTTCCCTTTCATTTGTTGCCCTCTTTCAACCCCTTCCTACTCCATTTTTAACACTGCCAGTTAAATGTTGTTTTTTTACCTGGTAATAAACGCTCCACCTGTGACATTTAAATTTTTTGGTAATTTCGTTAGCGGAAATACCGCTATTAAATTCAGCAACGATTGCCGCCCGCTTTTCGATTGAGAGTTCAACGTTTCCAGGCATTTTCACTGTCACTAACTAGTTTATAACAATGAAATCTAATGTCAACTGATGTCCAACATTTGTTCCAGCTTTATTACTGATCGAAACAAAGTCGAAGAATTACCGTTAATTTTCTGGAACATTTTTCTTAGTGTGTGCAAATAATTTTGGCCATAATGACGGGTGTGCAAATAATTTTGGCCAGTTAGTTTTTATTTTTATTTTTGTTCTGTAATGTTTTATTTCAATTTTGCTTTTGTCGAGTAACTATGAATTTCGCAATGAATAACTGAATAAAATTTCATTTTGTTGTAATAAAAATTGAAGGAGTTATTTTGATTTCATTCCAATTTTTCTTCATGATATGCGTTGTGTAAATAATTGTGGTCACGACTGTATTGACATACCTCGTCACAATATCATTAATTGTTCCGTAGCTTCTACGATTAAAAATTTCCACACAGTTGAGAAACTACGAGGCAAGATGGTAACAAAACGGAAGCATTATTATGTATCATTATCTAAAGAAAAATATAAACTATAAAAAAAAACACTTAAAAATGTGATCAGTTATCAATTCTCGCACTCAATCGTAGCTCACGGTCTAATTTTAACCATTACATTCTTCTTTCTTGTTTGAAATAGAATCGCATACGTAAACTGTTTACAAAGTTGCCTTGAAATACGATGTGTGAAAAATGAATGAATTTCCTCATATTATCTGAAAATTCCCCCTTAAACATTTATGCAGTTCTCTCAGCCAATTTACAAATTCTGGGAAAAAAGACTTAGTATTTGTTTAAATATTAAGATAATAAAGATGTAAATTTTTGTTCCGAAATCAACTGTTGAAAACAGTCCTTACTTCAGCCCTGTTTTAACAATAGCCCTATCCGAATAACCTCATTCAAAGCCTTATTCTATAAACTCAGATATAATTGCTATAACACGAATATTCAGGGAAAACACCTGCACCAATTGGATAGGAATAATGATATGTGTAGCATTCTGTGCTTTAATTTGCGGAATGTATTGATCAGTTGCATCATCAGCGCATCCTTTGCTAAAACTAACATCAAGACTATCTACAATTTTTTTGATATTATCACTTCCTGTCAAAAACGATGGTACGTATTTCGTGAGTTTTGCATCAGATTTTTTTTTTCTTGAAGGTTGCGAAACAAAGAAAACTAAGTATTCTTCATTAAATTAAATTTTTTTATTTTAATTTTTTTATTTTTTTCCCCCTTGTGTAGAGGGCAAAAAAAAAATCTGCATATCAGATCCCCGGGTGACCTATCACCTCGGGGTATGTGAGGTTTGACTCACTAAAAAAAAGGACCATCTACAAGCCCACGAAGTTCCGAGTCGGGACCCGCCTAAGCACTGCTTCGACCCGGTCGTGCTGACTCACCCATCGGTAACCACGGACTTCAGAAACTACCACAGCTCATGGGTCGGTAAGGCAACCCTCCCCCCGCTTTATGCGCAGCACTTTTTCAACATATGTTGAGACCACGCGCCAGTTCTCCTCGTTTCCCGGCATTGCATCCACGATCGTTTCAGGCGTTGCCAGGCCAATCGTGGACTCAATGGTGCGCCTCAAACTTACGAAGCGACTGCACATAAAGAATGTGTGCTGAGCATCATCGAGCTCAGTCATACAATACCGGCAGTACGGTGTGACCACCTTACCCATTCTGTTCAGGTATTTCCTGAAGTAACCGTGCCCTGTCAAGAATTGACAAAGGTAGAAGTTTACCTCTCCGTGGCTCCGGTTAAGCCAAGGCTCAATGAGACCAATTAGCTTAGCCGTCCAGCGTCCTTTAGCACTTAAACTCCAACGTTGTTGCCAGAGTTGGAGAGTAAGCATACGCGCGTGCGTCAGAGCCTCAGTTCTACCCAGCTCTGAGCGATAGAGGTACCCTTCTTTGCGTTCTCGCGCTAGTAGGTCGATCGGGATTACTCCCGATAGCACCATCACAGCCTCTTCTGAGACTGTGCGGTAGCTACAGGCGATACGCAGGGCACCCATGCGCTGGACACTGGCAATGCGCTTCCGGAACTTTTCAGTTCGGAGCGCATCTCCCCAGATTTCGGCCCCATATAGCAAGATGGAATCGGTCGTTACCATCAGCAGCCTCCGTCGCGTCTCACTGGGTCCACCGACGTTGGCCATTAGCCTACTCAGCGAAGTGACGACTACAAGAGCCCTGTCACATGCCCTGCGGATATGATCCCAATACGTCAGCTTGGTGTCCAGGGTCACTCCCAGATACCTGACCGACTTGCTGGTCTGGACCTCGACGGAGCCAACTGTCATGGGTATGACAGTTGGTATCCTCCGCTTCGTCAGTATAACAATCTCTGTTTTAGAGGTTGCCAGCTGGAGGCCGTGTTCGGTCATCCACCAATCCACCCTCCTCATGACTTGGTTAAGTCTGAATTGAGCGAATTCGGCAGATCTGGAAGTGATTACCGCCGCGACGTCATCAGCGTAACCTACCAGAAACACATCCGCAGGCATTTCCAGGTGCAGCAAATCATCGTACATGATGTTCCAGAGGTCAGGTCCTAAGATCGACCCCTGTGCCGCACCTGAAGTGACAGGCCTCCTTTTGACTCCTTCGTCGGTGTCGTAGAGCAACCAGCGATCCCTGAGGTAGTCCCGCATCATTGCTAGCAAGTGGTCAGGGATACGGAACGTCTGCTCAAAGGCCCGCAGGATGTCTGTCCACCTCGCCGAGTTAAAGGCATTTTGTACGTCCAGCGTTACCAGCAGGACTACCGGTCTGGTTGATGGCATGCCTCTTCCGCTCTTGCTGCAGCCCCAACAACCTCTGAGATGGCATCGATTGTTGAATGCCCTTTTCGGAAGCCGTGCTGCCTAGCAGAGAGATCACCAGCAGATGTCACTGCTGACAGCAGCCTTGGCTTGAGCAACCCCTCGAGAAGCTTCCCCGCAGTGTCCAGCATGCACAGTGGGCGGTATGCTGATGGACTGCCCAGGTTACCCTTCCCCTTGTCAACAAGTACCAGCCGAGCTACTTTCCACCGCGACGGGAACACCCCCGCGACTAGACATGAATTATACAAGTCCAATAATAGACTCGGTTGGCTCTCCGCCACTACTTTAAGCGCCTCGACCGGTACCCCATCAGGACCCGGAGCCTTCCGGTTCTTCATCCTGGACACTGCACTGCTCAGCTCCTAGTCCGTAAAGAGAGGAACATCCACCTGGTTAACGATGATGGGACCGTCAGCCCTTGACGGATGCACCGGGAACAGCGAACCAACGATACGCTCCATGGATATCGCATCCATGAGAGTGCTAGGCCAAATGCAGCCAAGTCTACGAGTGACCAATTTGTAGCCCCCTCCCCAGGGGTCTGAGTTGACCTCCTCACAAAGAGCCTGCCATTTGGCACATTTGCTCCTCGTGATGGCCTTGGTCAGCTCCCTCTTTGCCGCAATGTGAGCAGCAGATAGCTCAGCCGCTCCCGGCCTATTCCTGGCTCGCTGTGCCCTGCTCCTGCACGCCAAAGCGATGCGTCTCAGTTCGGCGATTTCATCGTTCCACCAGTATGCATGTTGCCTCCCACGCAAGGGTTTACGTTTGGGCATTGAAGCCGCACACGCCCTGCGAATCCACCCCATGGTTCTGTCAGCAGCGGCCTCTGCTGCTGCACGGGTCACTGGGGTCCCAGATGCTAGAGGCTCCCTTTCCAAGCTCGAAGCGAGCGATGCGGTCATCGCGTCCCTGTGAAGTTTCGCGGCGTTCCAGCCTAGCCACTTACAGGGAAGCGGTGGTGTCTTTGTCTGCTCTCAGCGATTTGGAAAGTGATGTAATTATGATCACTCGCAGTGTAATCCTCCATCACCCTCCAAACGCTGAAGAGTTCCACTAGCCTCTCCGATGCCATAATGACATCGGGAATAGATTCACCAAATCCGGGCCTTCTGAATGTTGGCGTTGAACCCGTATTCAGCACCAACAAACCCAACCTCGATGCCATCTCGACTATGCGCCGCCCGCGAGTGTTTTCGGTGGGCATGCCCCACTCCAACGCCCTTGCATTGAAGTCACCCCCTACGATCACGTTGCCGACGATGCCACGGAGAGAGTCCTCCAGTAAGCTAAGCTTGTCTCCGAATTCCTGCATTGAGTCGTTCGGGGACAAGTAGCAGCTCACAAAGGTGACTTCTCCGTATGTCACCCACACGTGACCATTTCCTGAGCCGCGGCTGCCGATCGTCTGCAGCTCTACAGTCCTGCAGGTTGCCTTGAAGGACTCTCATATCCTTCCCTGCTTTTTCTTGGCATCAAGTGCGTCTTTGAAAACTGGACATGCACTCGATCCCATTAAATGCTTGGCACCATTCGCACCATGCCTCTCAGTGCATAATATACACTGAGCCTGCGCAGAGCAGTCTGCTGCCCGGTGACCAACCTGTCCACATTTCCAGCAGCTGGCGCTCCGGTCCGGGCCCTTGCAGCTACGTCTTGTGTAGTCGTAGCCTAGGCACCGGTAGCAGCGTGTAACCTCAGCCCACCTTCGTACCCGGGCGCTAATCATTCCCACCCGGACTCGACCAGACTTGAGGATTTTGGATGCTGGTACCTCATCCAGCTCCTCCACAGCTCTCCTCTGTTCCCTTGTGTTAGGGGGGAATAGAGTGGTTTTCACCTCGCCGGTTCCTTCCTCTCCAGCCTCGCGATTGATGGCCGATGTCACCTCCTCGCTGGCTGTGAGGCAATCGAGGTCGAGAAGCTCGATTTTGACTCTAGGGGTCACAAGCTTCACGTCCCCCTGGCCATCTACGGCAGCCCGGATCGAGTCCTGCAATTTTGTTCGATCGTTCGTCCGCGCAATTTCCAGAAGAACCCCCCTTCTGCGGTTTTCCTTATGCGTCGTACTTGCTACTTAATCTGGGGAAACATTTTGACGGATGGCCCCCAGGACCTCCGCGTAGGTTTTCCCCGGGGCTGGTTTGACGATTACAGCATCAATTTTCTTTCCCCGCTGTCTCCGCCTACTCTTTCCCTTCTTCTTTTTCTTTGCCACCATTTCTTTGTTTTCACCCTTTTGGACCCCCTTTTTCTGCACCTTTTCTGGGCCAGCGGGTACCGCCGGTGGTTTAGCGACGTTCACCTTCTTCTTTCTGTGGGTGACCGTCACCCACCTCCTTAAATCGGATGCTGGCACCTCCTTCCTGACCCGGATTTCTTGTGTGCCTTCAGGGCTAGACTCGGCCACGCGCTTATTCTGTCGTGGCCGATCCAGTCCCGGGACCAATACAGGAGTGGCTGCCTCAGCAGTCTGGTCTTCCAACACTCGCTGATACTCCAGTTCTGCCTTCTGCCAGTTCGTTCTGCAGGTGAAGATGACTTCAAATGCCTCCTCCAGCTCGAACATACCGTCCTTAACGTGCTTCGATACGTTTTTCTGCACGTTGGCGGCCTGGAACATTTTTCGGAGGATATGCTGGCACTTCTTCAACATATCCTCCTCAGCCACTCGCTCTCGCTTAATGTACTCCCTCTTGGGAGACGCACGTTCTGGTGCGAGCTGTTGCGGTGCCGTTTCCTCCACCACTCCCGTCTCAGCACTTTCACGCGTGTGACTCCTCGGAGTCTCCAGAGCACTGCTGCTGAGATCAGCATTTCTAGCACCTTGCGCATCTGTTGCGCATACGGAGCTGATCGTTCCCTCGCTTCGCGTTTGAGTGTTCGGCAGGGGAGGCGTCCTCTGGACCCTCGGCCTCCTCGCAAATGCAACACGGTCTATGGCGGCGCCTCCTTCGCTCTGCGTCGCCGCTGTCGTCTCCACGTATGGTTGTCCGTCTGTCTTGTCTTTTGTCTTGTCTGTCAATGTTGTTGTTTGTGTCATCAATGCTTATGGGTCCCAACTCAGAGCCGCTATCTACACTCGGATGTGCAGTCGCCTTAATGACCTCGTGGTAATCTATGCAAAGCAGGGAGGCCGACGCGAGGGTTGATCACCAGCCTTCATGGGGCTGGATCTCAGAGCCAGGTCAGCGCTAATCCTGAACAATGTCAACCGAACCTGTACCACCAACTCAACGGTGCGGGCTTCGAACGTACTCTGAGACTTGCCAGGTTTTAACGGGACGGAGACGGCATGACATTGGCCTGGAGCCGTTCGCGCTCGGATTTCACTCCGGCGGTACCGCGCATAAAGCGACTAGGTCCAGAATGCCATAACCACCAGCCCGGATGCGTATTTCCCAATCGTTGGTCGTGCCTTAAACCATTTATCTAAGCCAGGTCATGCCACAGAAGCCGTTATTGCCATAGCCACAAATTCCAATCGTCAATCAAATCGCAAAAGCCATTAGAAAAGCCGAGCCGTACCAGTTGTACCAGTTGTTGAGCCATTTGGCGTTACCCGGGGTGCACCGCGAGGAGGCGGCCCAACATTACACCCCTTTTTATTTTTATTATTATTATTATTATGATTATTATTATTATTATTAATCAGAATAAGTTCAAATATGTTTCGAGTGTATGAATGCAATCCGATAGTAATGAGTGCATCATCTCCCAAAAATCGGCAACGCACGCATCAGTAAGATTTACCACCAAAAGTCCTTGAATTGTATTAACTGAAATTCAAACAAATTGTAAATTCGGAGCAACCAAGCATATTTTGGATCCAATTACGTTCTCCCGGTTCAATTTTATTATTTTTTCAAATTATAGCTGTTGTCTTTTAAAAAAAAAACTCGGTTCCCAATCCATTCTTCAAAAACATTTTCAAGTCCATAATGGCAAAGAAAGTTTATATGAGTTAACGTACATACATATACAAACACCAAATGGTTTTTGCGAAATTTTCATGATCATAACACTAGGCTTATTTCAAATTACATACCTACTTGAATTTGAATTGAATTGAACTCGAGCGAACAAAAAAATTAATCCATACTTCACAGCTATCTCAGTAAAAATACAACAAAAAAAAATCTTTTTACAACCATTTACTTCCAACATTCCATTTTCATTTTCTTTTCAAATAGCAATCATTCGCGTTCATTTATTTCATAAAAAAATATTAGTATAGCCAATGGAATATGTATCATGTACATATTTGATATCAATTTTGAACGAGGTACGTACGAAGCGTCGATGTAGAAAACAAGGACACAGGAAGCTTTGATTCATAAATTACGCAATAAAGTTCGTGTCGAACGGAAATGTAAGCGACACAATCAATTTCCATAGCAATAAATTCATGTGTTTCTATGCAATGCAAATTGAATTGGATCGGTGGCTGGTGCTTTCAACGTAACGGGAACGATATTGAATAATTGGGGTTTAGTTTACGTAATGGAAATTGAGTTGGTGTATTGATGGTTGATTTGAGTTAAAGTTACGTTTTGAGTCAGTGGCTTGTATTTGCGGCAAATGGTTAATGAATACAATTTCTCTGAAGTAGGGCAATTGCTAGGGAATGAATTGGTTAGTACTTTGATAGCATTGTTTATTTCTGCATCCTTGGAATCTTATTCGAAAACTGAGAAATCACAAGTGGAATACGATACGTAGCTCCCATTTAAAAATTCAGTTTGCACAATCTTAGATCTTCTGGAAATCGAAAATTACGGTCAGTTTTCAAAAGTATTTTACTTATGGATGTAAAATATAAATCAGGCATCAATTTTACAAGATACTATGTTGTAATAATATTCATGACCAATGGCAATCATAAAGAACCATTTTTCTGCAGTTACATTGGGTTTGGAGCCCATTCAAATGTTTCCAAGTTTATTTTCATTTTCACACCTTCAAGTTGCGAAAGCTATAGTCAACTGAACAACACGCTTCTAGTTGTTTTGAAACCAGTTGTCTTTAGTCAGTATGGCTATCATAGATCTGCAAACTTTACTACTCACGTTGAGGAGGAATTCTTTCCGTCCCTTAGTTGGGCTTTGAAAGTAAGGTCAAAGTGTGTCTGGAAAACATACATCTTAATTTATATACATCAATAAACCAGTTCCGAAAAATGGCATATGCGGATACGATCGAAACCTCTAAGACAAGTTCAGGGTCATATAGTGGAATCATTGAACTTAAAAATGGAGTCAGCCGTTTCATTTCCCTCGAAACCACAATCCCCCAGTACCAAGAACAAAAAGCTTGTTGAGCCTGGTGACAGATTTTAATCGAACCCTGCACTCTTGGTGAATTTTCGAAGAAGTCAAGGGTCTACGTATTGCCAGTAGCAAAACTTTACTGCCACTGCAAATAATAAATGTCTTACCCTTCGTTTTACAACAATCGAATATTTCTGCTTAAAAAATGCAAACGTGCTCTCGGAGCAGCAGATGAATGCAGATGAATACTAGCTCCAAATTTAACATGCATATTTTAATCGTTCGTAAAAAAGATTTCGGGGTATATTTTTATGCAGACCTTTGGGTGATCCGACTCAACGCTGCTCAAGAATATTTCTTGGTGTCTTCGCTCGAAGTCAAGTCAGAAAAATCAAGTGCCCGAAGGTATTGTGATAATCGGGGACACCAAACACATTGAACCTCTAATACAGAAGACGGACTAAAATTGAATCTGGTTTCGCGAATCTCGAATGTCTGTTTTCAGTATAATAAACAGTGCCCCAGAACGTTGTTTCTAACCCATATACTAAAATGAGTTAGCCGATGAATAAGATTTTTCGAATAAGATATTGTCACATTCTGAATTTGAATGTAGAGTATCTGATTAAGAATGGCATCAAAGGAAACATTTGGAGTCTCACTCAGGTCAGCAAAGATGCCCAGGCACAGAGTTCTTTACAGAGTGGCTAACTTGTTGCGAGCAAACAGTATCCTCAGAATGAGCTACCACACCACGGATATTTACGTGATTTATCAACTCACGGGTATTAACGTGACCATCGACTTTATGATCCTTACATAAATTCACCTATGTGAGAGTTCAGACTCCATTTCGTTACAAAGGCTCTCGTACACTGCTCGAAAGCATTTATTTCAATTTTCGAGAAGTTTTTTGTCCACGATAAGGATTCGATATTTAACTTCATCTTAAAGCTAAACGCAGTACTATTCATTTTTGGAAGCACGCACCCTTATTGTTTTTGTTTTTGGTCAAGAAAGCAATTTTCGTTTTGCCAAGATTCACTGAAGGCCATACCTTGAGCACCAACCGACAATTAAATTCAATGCGCGTTGTGCATTTTATGTAATACATTCAGGTCTCCAGTGAACTGTAATATGTGTCCACGCCATGAATTTAGGCAGCTTAACATAACTCCCTTTTAGGCGCATAGCTAAAAGCCTTTTCAATGTCCACAAAAACCTCAGTTCCATGCTCACTATTTGCGATTGATCCCTCACATGCTGCTCAAAATTTAAGTGTTTACACTAAGCAGGCATATAAGAACAAACAAAGTTAGGCTGATCTGTCTTTAGTGCCTTGAATTACAGTAGTCATCTCTCTCTGATTTAGTTCGAAAGACTACCCTAACTTGTCGCAAAGGTGACTTAAGGTATCCCAACGATCAGATGATGCCATCCAGGCTCAGCAATTTGAAGTTTTCAAAGAATGTGGTTGCATTCCTGACCTTTTCGCTGGTGAATAGACATCTAGATCTGTACCAAAATTTCTAACTATGGCAAAAAGCATTAGGTTTGATCAAAGGCAAAAAATCCTTCAATGTTTCAATCACCGGAACGCAAAGAAACTTATCCTCAAGTAAAATCTGTGAGAAATCTTTTTTGGACCTGATAAAATTATCATCCGGACATTCGAGTGAGTCCAGCTTAGCTGATTGGTCCTTCTGCAGGACTTCGCATAGTGTTGACTTCTCTTGTGCACCTTTCAGTCCCCCACAATACTGCTTGAATGATTTCTGATGGGAGGTTCTCGCAAAATTGTTATTAAATATCTACGAGACTCTGTAGGTGATCCAGTCATCCACAATGTTGCTATTTCAAGTTCGAGTGAGAAGTTTCCTGGTACTTTTTCTTAGCCTCTGTAGTTTCCAGTTCCATGAAGAAAACGTTTTGCTGCATTAAATTTTGCTGATTGGCAGGATTTCTTATAACTCCCTCTTATGGTACCATTTAGAATGCTTAGCCAGAATTTCACTGACCTTGTTGACTTTATTCTTCCACTTCCTGCAAGAAGTCGATTGAGCTTATTCTAACTTGATTGAACTTATTCTAACTTATTCTGCCTTGGGTCTTTTCCCTATACTACACCAGAAAGCCGTTATCAGAAATCAAACTTTATACTGTCAGGCACAGAAAGGTTCGGATATGGTAGCTCCGCAATCCTTCTATGAGGCTTTTAGACAATAAGAGCTTTTTCTGGGGTTTTATGTTCACTGTGCATGGACCTTGCAAAGACATGATCTGACCTTAATTGTCCGTTCAAGACATTTCTTCCCCGAACTGACAGCTTCGCCAGCTAACCTTTCTTTCCCTTTCTCAGGTAGGCTCTAAGGCCCGTTCTACGTGAGCGGTTTCATCGCTACTGCGACACTGCGACTTAGTCAATAGCGACTAAGTGATTGTACTTTTACACAAGTGGTTTCTGCTTACCGAAATCTCCTCGTTTTACAAGAGCAAATTTTCAGAGAAGCGTTCGTTTATACGATTTTAGCTAGCTTCGATCACTTTACACGAATGGTTCACATGCAGTGCTGTCATTTTGTTGCAATTGCAATATTTTTATTGTAATTTAATGTAGTTTATTGCAGCTTAACCATTTTACTGCCATCTGCTGCAGTTTTGCGAATTCGGCCAGTACATTAATAACTTAATTCCAACTTTTTTTCCCCTAGTGTAGATGGCAAAAAAATCTGCTAACCAGATTCCCGGTGACCTATCACCTCGGGGTATGTGAGCTTTGACTCACTAAAAAAAAAGGACCATCTACAAGCCCACACTGAACGAAAAGAATTCGAAATTTTAACTAATTGCAAATAGATGACTTTGATTTGGTAGAAAAGTCTAAAAGTATGATTTATTCTTCAAAACACTTTAATTAATAAGGAAATCTAGATTAGTTGATATAACTAATCTTCTTTAGTTAAAAAAGGATCAACTGTTTGTAGAGTTTCTTACTATTGAAATAGAAAATTTTGCCAATATAATTTGCATGAATGTCTGCATTATAGAAAGTTTAGTTATTTTTATTGTAAAAATGTCTAAAGACAGTAAAAGAAATGATTAATATTATACGGAGATAATTAACGATTCATGATTTGCGGAAACAACAAATTGAATTAGTAGGCTGAAAATCAACCATTTTCTTTAGTAAATTATGACTATTTCTTTATATGAAATACCAAATGATTTTTTTCAGTGCACGAAATTCCGAGTCGGGACCCGCCTAAGCACTGCTTCGACCCTGTGGTGCTGATTCACCCATCGGTAACCACGGACTTCAGAAACTACCACAGTTCATGGGTCGGTAAGGCAACCCTCCTCCCGCTTTATGCGCAGCACTTTCTCAACATATGTTGAGACTGCGCGCCAGTTCTCCTCGTTTCGCAGCATTGCTTCCACGATCGTCTCAGGCGTTGCCAGATCAATCGTGGACTCAATGGTGCGCCTCAAACCTTCGAAGCGACTGCACATAAAGAATGTGTGCTGAGCATCATCAAGCTCAGTCACACAGTACCGGCAGTACGGTGTGACCACGCTACCCATTTTTGTTTTATATGCAATTGCCAGCCGTTTCGTAGGACCAAATTGTAAAATTTAGTGTCTCATTTTTGTATTCTGATAATCAGTGAGGATCCAACGAATGCTTTTACGAAGTCTCTTTCCCCATCCTTGTGTGTTAGATGAATATTTTTAATAATCCATCCAGTTAGCTCTTTTCTTCTTGAGATCCGCTAACATTTTCCCCATCCTTAAGGAGGCAAATACGCCCTACAATCAGGGCCGGTTCTTCTATATGTGCACATGGTGCTTTGAATCCAGGCGGCACCATAAGACAAGCACAAAGGCGGCAAAATAAAATATCTAGTTCCAGAATAAAATATATTCCTCTAAAATATCTACCATATAACTTTTATCTATATGTAAAATAAGTTGCAGATATTCAGTTTTCAGTTTATTCATTTTTCGCTTACGGCAATACCTTGAGTGTGCACCTGTATGGTTATTTACTATAAAACCATCCATACACCAAAAGATTAAAGTAAAGCAATCCCACGACAACCCTTGTACGGGTCTAGGGGTTGAAGCTGGTAGAGAGCTTCATTACAATTTTATTAATCATTGTGGATACGAGTGTGGAGTGATCAGTTCCACGACTCACTTTACCCCTGATTTAAATCAGGTACCTAATTAGAGCTAGGTGAACTCAAAGCTTGGTGCGCGGACCTACGTCTGAACCTGGATTCGAACCAGGGACCCCACACGCAAGAAGCCAGTGCCCTACCCACTAGGCCACTCAAGCTCTAAGATTAGCTCATGCGATTTTAGAATTCATCAAATTCTTGCATAGAAATTTGTGTATACTAGAAAAAAATATACTCCTAGATTCGCGTCATGAATTGCATGTTAAAACACCAAAATGTCTTATGCATATACGTATATATACTAAGAGTGCAAATAAACCCGTTTTGACTTCGAGGTGGGGTGCTTATCTCACATCCCCAGCAAGTTCATTTGGTGCACTTTCAAATCGCGCGTCAAAACAGATCAAATGCGTCAAAACAGATCAAAGCATAATTGCGTGTAACAAAAAGAGATGGGTATGGAGCACTTGTGCGCCTTGACTGGTCATCGTAGATGAGCTCGAAGGAGAAAATAAAAAAATAAAAATTTTATTTTTTATTCACGGAGGAGACTGATTCATTTAGAGGCATTGTATACGGTTAGAGATTAGTGTTGTCTCTTGGATTAGTCATTTCTTGAGTGTAATGAAAATTTCAGTTTGGAAAATTAGATTTTAATCATATGAAAACACATTTTTATTTTATGGGCAAATAGTAGAAAACCTATTTTCGTCAAAATTAAAATGTAACGGAAATTTAGCACAAACATGTACTTTAGGAACTGGAAAACGCTAGTAATTTTCCCCTAGATTGGCTTGTTAATTTGATTTCTTATTAGGGAGCTCCGGATAATAACACCAGACCCATATTTCTCCCCCTTTACATGATCACAAAGTTGTAAAAACAAAGAACCCGTAAACATGATTGTAACTGCATTAAAAAACAAATTCGTTGAATACATCAAAATAAGCAAATATGCAATTATAGTCGATTTGACACCAGGCAAAACCAGGTTTTGCCCAACCTTTGGTAATCAGGTTCACACACTTTAAAAAGGAGTATATAATAACAAAAGGCATTTTATAGGATTTCTAGAAGCAAAATATACGACCGTAAAAGGACTCATAATTTTAGATGAATTAATGAACAATGGGCTATAAATTACAAATCTATGACAAAGGCTCCAATATAGAGCACAGACAATATAAGCTTTGTATTTGTATTTTTGTATTTATTGAACTCACAAGTTCTTTACAATAAACTTACAGTTTTTCGATGCAAAGAATCATTATTAACAATACTAAAAATAATAATAAAGCCATCAAAACGTATATAATAAAGGTATTCAGAAACTAAAATAGTTTTACTTTTAAATAAAACTTCGAAGCTTCTAGTAATTTAAATAAAACTTCCAAGCTTCTAGACAGAAAATGAAAAAAAAGGAAGAAAAATTATGAAAATTAACTAAAAATAATCCAAGATAAGCAAGAGTTGAAGAAATACCACATTCAAGCACGCGCTTGTGACCTAGAATTTAGTAGTTTAGTCAGCATTTAAATAATCAGTTAAGATTTTAGAGAAGTTGTTGCCAAATAAAAGCCGCCTAATACCAATAGGCAAGGAATTCCAAAGTCTTGTGGCATGAACGAAATATTGCCTTTCCGTTACAACGCTGTTATACCGAGGAGTGATTAGAGCAATTGAACGTGACGATCTAGTGAATTTAAGTTTATCTACTAAATAAGAAGGTTCGTTCCTTGCAACTAAATTTTGCAAGAAGTTTAAGCAGCGTAGATCAAAATATGTGGAGAGATCACTGCCTAGAATATTTTTACAAAAGGGTGAAACATGACTGTAACGACCCAGGTTAAAAACATAACGAATGAGACCATTAAATGCGACAGATAATTTACGTTTAGCTTCAGCACTACGTTTACAGGAAATTTCGCAACCATACGCAATAATTGGAATCACTAAGCTTTTCACCAGTTTTAATTTTACATACTGTGGAACAAAGTGTTGAGACATGGACAAATTTCTAAGGCATCCGTACACTTTTCAAACACCTGTATATATATGATCGTCCCAGGTTAATGTGCTGTTGAACAAAATTCCGAGATTTTTGGCTTTTCTGACAAAATCAATGCACGCATTATTTAGATAAATTTTAGGAAAGTAGCTCAGAACAAGCTCGCTTTTGTAAATTACAATGCAGTTGGACTTCTGCGGATTAAGCTTCAACAAGTTTTTTTGAGAACATTGAAAGATACGCCACAGATCACTATTTAGCTTGCACGCCCCATCCTCAATTAACCCCAATTGACAGCTTACGTATAATTGTACATCGTCCGCATACATGTGGACATTAGCATTATCAACGACTTGTGGAAGGTCATTTATAAACATGCAAAATAGTAGAGGGCCTAAAATAGAGCCTTGTGGAACTCCTGTCAGAACACATTCGAAGGTAGAAGATCTATTGCCGACAAAGACAACTTGCTTTCTACCAGATAGATAAGAGTTAATAAGCTTAGCTGCACTTGATGAAAAATTAAAATTGCGCTGCAATTTAGATATTAGCAATGAATGATTCACAGAGTCAAAGGCTTTTGAGACATCGAGCAATACGAGATAGGTTACAAGATCATTCGTCAATGACACACGTATATCATCAGTTACTTTAAGTAAAGCATATGTACAGCTGTGCTTTTGTCTAAAGTCTGATTGATTGCAGCTCAAAAGATTGCGGTTCCTCAGGTAATTGGTTAGTTGCTTATGCAAAATTTTCTCAAGTACTTTTGAGAGATAAGACAGTATAGTTATTGGTCTTTATGCTGTTGACAAACCACCAGAGGCTGCCTTCTCCACTGGAATTACTTTACCCACTTTCCATAGCGAGGGAAAGGTTGAAGTCATGATAATGGTATTGAAAATGTGTGTGACGAAAGGTAATACATGCGGAAAGAGTATTTTCATGAAAAGTGGGTGCTAACACAATATAGCGTGCAAAATTTAACAAAAACCTTCAATTCGGCTGTCAACGATGCAGCGAACTGCTATTTTTTGTAGATTCAATAGATGTTTTTGACCTTGTCAAATAGCTTTATGTATTTTTGCAGTTCTATTAATAGTTAGCTTAAGCCCTTAAGCCTGAGAGCTTAAGCCCATATATGATGCAAGATTTGAAAGTCAACTTAACGCCTTTAATCTCCTGATGCAAAATCTATTTGATACGTACGAAGCGTTAGGAGCTTTAGAGGAAAGTGAAGATTCGAATATTAGACATATTGTAGAGTGTTTAGGAAGAAAATTGCTCAAATTTAAGTTTATTGTTAGCTTAATATCATAGTAATTTAGATAAAATCAATGTTGCGACCAGATTCATTTAAAGCCACTGCCCTATATCTAACTACCACCAAGCATATTTCATAGCCAACTTTAAATTTTTTTGGTGGAATATCGCAGCAATTCAGGATTTAAAGTACACTTGTCAATGCAAGAAAATCGCATCAAACTTAGAAGTATCATGTAGCCCAAGTAACCAAAGCTACTTGTATTTGGTTGAAACTAAATAATGCCATTACAATGAGCTCACCTAACAGTTTGTTTTCGAGCGAGATGAGTTCGGAGATAGATATTTTTCTAGGCATCTCCCACATTCTCAAACCTGCCCGAAACACCAATGTGGAGGACCTATAGTAGTGCTCCATATAGTATATTTGCAGACCCTGTGTTGGGGGCGGCAAATTCTTCTTATGCAGCAGGCGCTAAACACATTAGGATCGTCCTGCCTACAATTGAAAGAATCGCTCCATATCTCTAATTTACAACTTAGTTTTATTTCCTTGCTAATACTTAAATTCTAAATTTTCTGCCGAGAGTGAAGTATGCGTTTCTTCACCCTAGAAAGCGCTTTCTTCGCGTTACAAAGAGTGGTCGTTCACAAATGTCTTCACAAATGTTCACGTTCACAAATGTCTTCTTTTTACTAATTTTTAAAGCTTATAATGCCACTACTCTATGCGTTTATAGGTACTGTACGCTTGCAAAGATAAAATGTTAGCTAAAATATTGTTATCTTTTCATCTTGGCTACTTTCTTAAACAGACCCGTTTTAAAGCAAATGTTTTTTCATACAACATGAGTGATTAATGATTCCCCAAATTTTGTCATATTCCATGTCTATTGATTTTCTTTACAGTATATTAATTATTGTTTTATTTGATAGATAGATGGATAGATGAAAACTTTATTTTTCATTTTTGTTGTTGCGTAGATAAAAATACCAATTTCCCATAAATCTGGTGTCTATCCATGTTTTGATTAATTTTCAAGCTTAGATGCTCTTTAAATATCTGATTGATTTAATACTTTATGTTTGTTATTGTTAAATTCATCCCATATCTTGCCTTTAATTGGTTGTTAATCTTTTGAAGATGTCAGTTAAAAAAATAAATATATCGGCGACTTAGCCACTAGCAACTGCCACTGCCTGATATCTAGTTTCCAGTGAAACTTTTTAAAGCTCGCTCACAGTCAAATTTTAATAAAGCCATTTTTTACTTTTCTGTGTAATTCTTCCATTATATCCACTTGTTTATGCAAAATTTATGTTCAGTTCAGCTGCAGTTAGTCAACTTATTATTTTGATTGAAACGTGGCGCAAGCAAAGCACGCCTGTTCGATACGACATCAAAGGCTTGGTGGCTTTGGCAATAAAAGGTGTAAATTAATAATTTTTAATTAAAATACCTTTTTTCCATCTCTGCTTGCCAACTGCATTCTGCCGAAAAATGAAGCAGCATTAATTAATTAATTAATCAATTTTTTCATTTTCTGATAGCCTTTTGAAAAAATATAAAAACTTAGTGTCAGAACTAAAAAAAAAACTAACAACCTTATTTTTAATAGTATGCTTTTTTAGGTTTGTAATCATAATTAATTATTCGACGGTACTCTAAACACAAACCAACTCATTTTTATTGATCTTTTAACGCCTAAAATTCGCATTCGCAAAAGACAAAACTCAAACACATGAAACATCTGATGAAACAATACGTTCTAGCCAGAGCTTTCAAGTCTACAATATCACGTCATGCAAATGGTTTAATATGACTAATATTTCGACAAGAATATTTGACAGGATTCTAGTCATACATACGAGCTTAACGTTGCTTAGGATGTATTGAAACTCCATGGACGACACACTTCTAATACCTATCCCTCGTCATCGGGTGCTCCATCACAAAAGCGAAACTGTGGCCATTTATATAGAAAGGTCCATGACTCGACCGAAATTAATGATACGAAAAGCAATTTAATTTTCGTTGTCAACAAAATGTCCATGGAATTTACGAATAGCCTGTACGCATAATCTAAGAAGTATGAGATCATTTGTTACCATATTCATGATGTTTGTTCATGTTTCTGGAAGCTTAAGTTCCCGAATGTGACGATTACCATTAGCACCAATATGTGGACAGTTGAATTTAAATTTTTTTATTACTTTTACCTTTTTGTTTAATTTATTTTCAGATATCATCACTTAGATTCGAAACGTAATAGTCAAAATATTTTACGAATTCAGATGAAATTTAAATCATCCTTCATTAAACGTTTCGCCCTTTAGTTTGCCTCAACTATTTTCAGCAGTTTGTCAGTGCTCAATTTAACTCTTCTGTGCTGAAGACTCAATTTCCTGACAAATTAATCACAAATCTACTGGACTTTGGTGAAATATTGACGTTTAACACTGAAGTGTCTTCAGTGGTAAATTACAGGGAAATTCGGTGAGCTAAATCGTTTAAATACCCGATGATTTATTACTTGGGGACGTGAGCGAACAATATCCATAGAGTCATTTGCATATAAATTAAGATGGCGTAAACATAGACAATGAGATTTTGATTCCCTTACATTTTGCGCAGTTACTGTTTTTAAATGTTGAAAGCTTTCACTGGAAATACGTAAATTTAGTATATTATGAAAAACATGCTTGTTCACAGAGAGGCAGAGTATTAAGGATGAGACTGTAATCGTAATGGTTAAAATTGAAGAGCATTTAGCGGAAATGGTATTGTCTTATTTTATTGATTACGAAGTACGAAGTTATTGTCATCTTAGATTAGACTATTTCTAAAGTCACAGCTGCCATATAAGTAATGTTTTCGGATGCCGAATTTATTGTTGCATCGCCAGAAATTCGATTTTGATATTCTTTAATTTGATTTTCATATCCACTCTCAAACAGCCATGTACAGGTAAATAGTGATTTTTCGTTGTTGACTGCATCGACAATATACGATCGTGTTTTTAGTGACGCTGGATGTTTGGAAACCTTTCAATTCAGCAAGATGGGAACATATTTTAGAGTCCCTTGAATGAAATTTTTAGGTAGACTATCTATTAGGTTTAGTTCGAGATTATCTGAAAAATCGTTGCCTTATATGTAATGAAACTGTTAAGAATGTTTGCAAAAATATTACTGCCGGAGTAGTAGAGTCCATTCCCGGGCCTGGCCTGTGAAATATTGCTGAATACGGTTTTCTGGACCTTGAAATGCCGGAAGACATGCTCCTGGTAGGTAACGTTGATGATGTAGCAGCAGCGATGGGCATTTACTACAATTGTAGTAGATCTGCTACTTTTTTTCTGCTTTTTTTCTGAATCTACTACTCTACTACGTAGCAAATTATTTTTTACTACTTTTCCCGGGGAACTACTTTTTAGTGAAGATAGCACTGATGCAACTTCAGTGAACCTTTAAGCAACAACTGAAGCCCATCTATGAAAAGAAAACTACTCTTAAATGCTGCTCGTCTGACTAAGTTCTTAGAATGTAGAAAAAAGTAGTTGCTCTCGGTTCTTTTCATACACTATAAATATATGTCTAATTTTTACTATTTTTTCTCTGATTCTGCTACTTTTTTGAGCAAAATCAAAAATTTATTCGTCTTAATGCCCATCGCTTTGTAGCAGTTGTCATTAGCTCCAGAAATTCTCAATTTGCTCAGCTCAAATTTAATCAAATAAGAAAAAATATTAAAGAGAGAATGGAAAACCATTGTTTCCAGCAGGCAAATATTAAAACTAGAAATGTCATACAGACGAAAAAAAGTATACCAACGTCATACAGAATCGTCTCCGGAATAGTCAAGACGTAAAAATTGGCGAAGTAAATCGGAGTGACTATTGACTCCAAGCTGACTTATGGGGAGCATATCCGAAAAGCATGCGGTAGAGCATTGGGACTGCAATCTCGCTGAGCAGACTCAAGGCGAACGCTCGCGCTCCTAGTATGAGTAAACGCAAACTATTATGATGACAGCTTATTCAACGCAGCTGTATGATACAAAGATACGGCCATCAACTTAAAATTTATAAACTTCCGAGTTAAGGTACAGCCAAGTCGGAGCGAAGATAGCGTCGAGCAACAAAATCTGTCTAAATCGATCTCGTCGCTACTATCACATTTCTGCAACATTTGCGCAACGACTTGCACCTACTGGCATGTGAACCATTCACAGGGTGCCACCACTTGTCATTTCCCATGGCATGTCATTCAACTTGCTATGGAAATGGCTAGTCGAGACGGTCTATGGCATTAGCCTGGCCATGATCTGGCAGTTCTTAATTTTCATGTCATGGTCACACTCCGTTTCTTATAAGCGAATGTAGTAATTTTGAATTTACAGGGATTTTAAGACCTCGCTAAGCAACCGAAATAGTTTGAAGAATATGGAATGCTAGTAGATTGCAAAAAAGTTTAATTGTATTGCAGAAATTTTGAATAATAAAAATAAATACTTGATATTTTTTAAAGAGAAATAATTTTACTTCTCAAGGATGAATAAATAAAACTGCGTTTTGATGATTGGAGAATTTTTTCAAATGACTAGTCCCTCATTTTGTTCGTACAACATTTTACCTGCTTATTCAAAAATAAATTTATCCCAGTAGGACCACAAGCATCGATGATTTTTACCATGCACTCTTTCATTAATGCCTATGAATTCAAAAATAATGGATTACAATGTAATGTGTAAGCAATGCAAAAAAGAATCATTGTGATACAGAAATCCATGTGGGTTTATCTACTAACTACTTTCCTGCACAAAGTAATGCACAGTGAAGGGTAGAGTAATGTAGATAATCATGCTGAAATGATGCGAGCTCAAACGTTTTTCGGTTTATTTGTTTTATGCGGTTCCTTTGCTTGGTGTTTTTCCTATATTATGCGTTTTGAGCCTTTAAAAAGTAATTTATCTGCGAGTGAAATGCTACAATATTGAAAGTTTTTGAAAAGTTGTGAAATTGTGCTCTGGATTTTTATTTACAGTGGTGAGTTCAAGAATCATAAAATTAAAATAAGAATTTAATTATATTAACGTAAAAACGTGATGTGTTTCTATGGCATTACCCGCCGTCATTTAAAACGTTTAGTGAAACGTGAACAGGATCTATTTTTACGTACTTTGCAAACGTTCAGTGCAAATAAAGATACTGAGGCATTGCCAACAAAAGATTTTGCGTTTTTTGCGTTTTGATCTATCTAGCAAATTTATTTCTCCTCACGAGTCATATGTATAACAATGCGTTATTGGTAACGACTTCTGTCATTCGTGCCATGGCATCCAATACGTAATAACTGACACTGCATTGATTACGTCCTTACGTCCTCACTGCCACTTCATTGATGGCGTCATCAATTCTCAGTATTGCAAAACGGAGCAAGTATCGCTGCTTATAATGACCTTCTAATGTTAAATTCATCGGTGCGGTCATGCGAAAACGATCTGACGATAATTACTGAAAATAATTACAGCATTACTGCAGTAAGCATTCCTGGTCCTATTGGGATCCTACACTCAAAGTTTTCGTCAGCAGCAAAATTTCTTCGCTCTGCACTTCAAATCACTTTTTTTGTATAATTTGATATTCGTAGCCATTGGATATGGCAGGGAAAATGGATAGTCGAGACCTAAGGGTCACGTTAAGTGATCGAAGTTATTAAGGCAGTATTCTGGTCAAGAGGCACGGTTTTGAGGTGATTTTACGGACGCAATAAAAAAAAAACCAAAAACATTTTTGGTATATCTTTTTTAACCAGTATTTTATTAACATTTTGAAAGTACAAAAATGTATTCAAAACGTAAAAAAATTCAAATTGATGTAGATACAGACCGTCGAAATGAAGGCTCAAAAAAAGACTTGTCTCATGGTTGACATGATTCCATCCTTCCTGGTGGTCTGAAACATAAATTTTTGGTAAATTCTGTATTAAGAAGAATGTAAAATTTGTCTGACGTAGGCGATTTGAAAAAACTTTTTTTTTCACAAAATGGCGTCCATGTAATGTTTACCTCATTTTTTCAACTTTGGGGATTTTTAATAAATGGCAGAAATTTTTTTTTGAAAAATACCTACGTCAAACAATAACTAATAGTGTTAAAAGAGTTTTTGCAAAATTTCACGTAAATCGGTTTATTACAACTAGAGATATCATGTCAACCGTATCGAGAAAATTAGTTCCGAGAAAAACGCGTTTAAAACTTGGAGTCTCGTTTCGGGCAGTTAGTTGGCGTGTCATAAAAATAGCTGAAACTCCAAAAATAATTCAAATTTTTGAAAATCCTTTTAAAAGCTTATTCTTAAAGGTCTAAACTTTGAAAATATGCAAACGAAAAAACTCGATTTGATAAAATTTCTAGACCAGAATACCCCCTTAAAAATCATATAAACGAACGCTTCTCTGCAAATCGCTCTTGTAAAATGAGGAAATTTTGGTAAGCGGATTAGTCGCAGTCATTGTGAAACCGCTTGTGTAAAAATACAATCGCGTAGTCGCCGAGTCGCAGTCATAGCATAAGAACTAATAAATAGCATTGGAAAGGACGGTATTGTGCGATATTTGCCTGATCGAAGAGATTTGCAGAGAGTAAAGGATTTACCATCAGCTGACACCTAAGAAGAACCAAAACCCAAATAAGTTCACTTTATCATATGCAAAAGTGAAAAAACCATACTCTCAAACAACAAGTGAGAATGAATATATCCGTGTAAGCTGATAAGTGAGAGTGTGTTGGCCCATCTAGAAACAGTAAGCGCAGCGAACATTCACTGGCAACAAACGAAATTCTCTGTATTGGGTTGCATAAAAGTGTCGGACATCTTCCTTTTACTCGCCAAATAGTGTCAAAAGCAGTGTTCCGCGTTAACTACCTTATCGCTTACCATTTCAATACCCAGAAAATGTTTTAAGAAAATCAATATTGCATAAATCGCCACTCGTTAAAATAGTCTCTTTGGCAAAGCACATGTATATTGCCTAGTGGGAATGAGAAACGTATCTGATCGTATAATAGGGGCGTGTCTTATCTTGGCGGGGTACTTTGTGTCTTTTTTCAACTTGGATTTGGATATTGCTATCTACTTCTCGCAATCAGTGGGGAAATATTGCAAATTCTATCACAATTCACGTACTTTCCGAGCTATATATAGTTCTTAAGCTATGTCGCAGTCGCAGTGAAACCGCTCATGTAAAACGGTATCAAGTTATGCTGTACTGATCATAGCAGGGGTAATTCCAGTTGAATTATAGGCAAACGAGCTTAAAGATGTCTTTCTGAATAGCTCGAAAGTAGGAAGGGAGGTTGCAGCCGCTCAAAGATGAGCACAAACGCTTGAGCTTGGGGAAGAATGCTGAGCTACGAGCACAACGGGAGCATGGAAGACTATGCTTATCTGCGCCATAAGGTAAAAAATATTTCTAACTGAGCTCATTTCTATCAAGTTCTGGTTACTTTAAAAAGTACAGGTCGCCACAAAATTAAAGTACATAGTTCTGAAAATGAAAAATAAAATCCACTAGTAATAATTTCAAAAAGCAAGTAATATAAAATATAGCACGAACCTGAACATTAATGTAAACATTAGAAATTTAAAAAAAGCAAAATTAGAATCAGTCGGCGTTCCAAAGCTATCGGAATAAAAATACATGCGGAGTCTCAATTTTGAGTAGAACAATCTTTATCGCTCTACACTTCTCAGATATATTCTGGCAAAGAAGAATGATGCAATTTTGGCTGATTTGCGTTCATGCTTCCGTGATCGCATTTTTTTTAGCTCATCCACTGTTCCAAGCTACTATCCTTCGGCGTAAACTGAGGCTGCTGATCTTGCCCAAATGTTTTTGATTTTGTTTGAGTCCGGGGAATGTGCTGTGGATAGCGAAGAACGTTAAATTTTTGCTTTCAAAAATATCGGCGCATGACAGACACGGGTGCTGTAAACCGGGGCATTGTCTTGTTCAACATATAATTTTTTCTGGCGTATTAGCTGCTCGTGAATCAGTGTAATCTAACGACAACCAAATCCTGCCCACATGATGAACTCTATCGTCTAAATGGCCCATTACACTTGCGCTGGTCTCCTACACCACTGCTATTGAATTTGAAGTAACTCTTATGGGCCATTTAGACAAGCGTCCATGCGTCCGCGCGTCCAAGCGTTTTTAGATTACACGAGTCAAGTCAACTCAAATCCAGTTATTTGAAGGCGGGGCTAAGGCGATAAGTGGATAGATTTTACACGCTTATGATGATGTTTTTTTGCTCCGTACAAATATATTGGTAACAGAAAGTTGTATGTATTTATCCATATGAGTATATATACCTACATATATATGTTTGTGTCTAGGATATTCAGATGCATTCAATTTGTTTTCGTAATAGTCATGCACGTAAGGATGCAAAATATATATTATCCACATTATTATATAAGAAAATAATCATCCACAAAACATATATTTAAATGATCACCAACGAATCATCCACACATGCCACTGAGCGAAAGAAATCATTTTAAAATGTATTGTACATTAATCAGCATACTCCACCTACTTCGCTTTATACCCGCCTATATAAACCAAATCAAATTGACTCGTGTAAGCAAAACACGCTAGATCGCATGGACGCGTGGACGCATGGACGCCAATGTAAATGGCCCATTAGAGTCGCCCACTTATCCCGTTCCCGTTGTAGATCCATAGCACTACCGTGGAAAAATGGTGCCACACCAAAGAAGGAAATGTGGATGACATGAAAAGTAATGGTCGGCGATCGGTACTTTCCACAGAACCACAATCAAGGATTCGAGAGTTGGAATAGAATAGATCTCAAGTAGGAACGCGAATAGTGGCAAAACGGCTTAACAGCTCCGCTTTAAATCCACTAACTGAAAATGAAAAGCTTACACACTTTCTGGTAAGAACATTCGACACCGGCTAAACTTCTTTCGAAAGCTGAAAAACCTTGGAATTGCTGATGACAATTTTTGTGGTCTAATCCGTCGTGCCAACATCCTTTTTATGAACGAATCGGGGTTCAACTGCATCCAATACAGTGAGAGCCAGCGATCATGGAAATATTCCCGTAATACAGACCCCGAAGTTTCGCTTAAAAGCTAACTTCATTTTGTTGGGCAAAGAGTAGCTGTTAACGGAGAATATTACAGGGAAAGTATCCTCTCTGGTTTTGAACAAGAAAATCCTCTCTGGTTTTTTATATTCACCATCAATTTATGGACAGAAAGGAAGTAATTTTGATGCAAGATGGAGCTACGGCGCATACAGCTTTGAAAGTTTATAAGGCAATTTATGAGCACTTTTCTAATAACTGGATTCATTTGTCTGGTGATTTTCCCGATTTAAACCCAATTGAAAATGTGTGGTCCAGATTAATGAGGAGTGTCTTTAGAGACTCCAGACCGAAAAGTAGGCAGAAGCTGATTCGACGAATACAAGTTGAGTGGCACGCAATTTCGGTAGAGTATCTAAGAAATTTATGTGAAAGTTTCAGAAAGCGGGTTTTAGCCTATATAAAAAACTAAGGAGGACATATTTCATACTAATAATTTATTATGTTACCTAATATGTGTACTTTATAATAAAATTATAATACTTAACCAATCAGTTTTCATCAAAATTCTGTTCAAAGAAACACTATGGGCAGAAATTTTTTCGACACCCTGAATTTCTCGTTTTCTCGCCACATGTGTACTGCTCAGCGTTGCCAGACGTCCCGATTTTGGCGGGACGTCCCGATTTTTTAATCAAAATTAAATGTCCCGCGCGGGACAGGCTCAGTCCCGCTTTTCGGGGATAACTTGACCGTGCGTGCAGCGTGCTGAGGAAGAGCGGGCAGCTGGCACAGACAAGTGTGGACTGGCCGCCCGCCCGGCGCGTAATAAAGATAAGCGTGCGGGAGAGAGAGGGTTGCGTCACGCAATCGGTGCGTGTGATCGCGACTTCTTCTCTTTCTCTTTCGCTCTTTTCTTATTTCCAGTTGTTTATAAATTTATATTTCGCCAGAACGTACGATTACGTGCGAAGAAATAACGAATACCGTTTTTTTAGTGCTTGGAAAGCAGCGTGCAAGTAGTGAGTTGCATTGCGTGTGTAATTTAGTTGAATTACATTAAGCAAACATAAGTTTAAGTCTTGTACGTGTTTTTGTTCGTAAATTACTGGATTTTACTTAGTAGAATAATTTAAAGATGAATAAAATCGATAGTGATGTTTCGGATTGCTTGGAACAGGAACAAATTGCACCCAAGAAGAAAGTCAAACTAGGAAAACATTGCCACACGAAATACAGTAAAAATTGGCAGAATGATTATAATTGGTTGTGTATTGTGACGTCGGATGCGTTTACTGTAAACTGTGTAAAAAAGAGTTTACTATATCTCATCTTGGATTAAACGACATAGTGAAGCATTCAAAAACAGGTAGTCACTCGAAGATCACGATTTCTCACGCTGCTAGAAACATAACTAGCTATTTCCAGGCACCAGGTACTTCCACATCTGATCGTAATCGCGATGACATTATGTACAAAACGTCAGCCGCAGAAATTACTTCTATATATCACACCGTTAAACATTCGTTAAGCTACAGTAGTATGGATTGTTTTCAAAAGTTATTACCTCTCATGTACGCCGATTCTAAGATAGCTAAGAATGTTAAATGTGGTAGGACAAAGAGTGAAGCAATAGTTTGTGAAGTATTGGCAAAATAAGCTTTGAAGGACGTAATTCAAAATTGAAAAGAAGATTAATTTTTTCGATATCTACGGATACCAGCAATAAAGGAAACCAGAAAATGTTTCCAATATGTGTACGATATTTCAGTTTGGACAAAGAAATACAAAACAAATTAATAAATTTTGTGGAGAGTAATGACGAAACTGCCGAAGGTAAAATAACGAAGGTACTTTGTGAAACATTGGATAAACATAACTTAAAATTGTCGCAAGTAACATCATATGGTGCTGACAATGCAAATGTAAACTTTGGTTCAAATCATTGTTTTCATGAATCTCGTTGCCCAAAATGAGCAAATTTGCATGTGATAGATTAGACATCGATGTAGAAGCTATCATCTTAAAAATGTACGGCCATTTTTCACATTCAGCTAAACGTCGTGCGGAATTGATGGAGATATTTGAAACTACAGAAATGGATTGGGTCGAATTATTACGCCACGTAAATACAAGATTTCTGTCGCTCTGTCCTGCTGTTGAGAGAGTAATCAAGGTTTGGCCTGCTCTGAAAAGCTACTTTGATAAGCGAAAATCATGTGCGAAAGCCATTGAAAAGAGTTTTTACTCTAGAGCAGAGGAAACAAAAACTCTAGCCTACTTGCATTTTGTTCATAATGTGACGAGTGCTTTTGGTACATTAATGAAAGAGTCTCAGGGAAATGATATTGCCGTAACAGAAATGCATGAGTCACTATGCCTCTTCCACTCAAGGCTGGCTCAAAGACTAAAGGATGTTTTTTGGCTACCAGACGAAACAGATTTTAAATAAATTGGTTGAATCTGAACGGACCAAAGCCATCGAAGACTTCAACATTTTTTTACACAAATTGCCAACAATATATGGGCAAACGTTATAATTTTTCAGATGAAAATATTTTTTCTAGACTTAAATTCATAAACCTGGAAAGTGAAGTTAGTTTTGACATGATTGAAAATGCTGTATCTTTAATAAAATTGACAGGCAATATTTCGCTAGATAACTTATATGAAGAATTTAACTTGTTGAAATCTTCGTTGGACGTATTAGTGGGAAATTGTAAAGAAACCACTGCCACCATCGCATAGCAATGGCACCAGCTCTTTCAACAGTTTCCAAAAAAAGATAACAGGAATATGTTTAAACTAGTGTCTTTCATATTAAGTATCCCAACATCAAACTGCTTTCCTGAACGCGTTTTTTCCCAGATGATTTTAAAATGGTCGGATGCCAGAAATATGTGCTCCGTAAATTTAATGAAAGCAGAAATACTCATCCAGTTTAATCTACAGCTATCCTGTGAAGAGTTCTTCATCTTTATTAAGGAGAAAAAGGAAACTTTAAAAGAAGTTAAATCTTCACAGAAATATCATGAATAAGTAATTCTTGCAAATAATTATTCTCTTATAGTAAGTTGCAATCTGTAACACTCAATCCTCAGACTATTGTTTGAAACGCCATAGTTTTCTAATGACTAAAACTTTTTTGATTTTGATTTCTGGTTTGTTTTTATTTTATTCATAAGACGAACAAGACTTAACTATTTAACGATAGGGTAAATCTGATTTAAAATATCAAATTTTTATTAAAATACATTTTCTATGGCTATTTTTTGCTATCTATTGTCGCATAAATGCAATTTGAAATCAAATAAAAAGATAAGTATTTAAAAACTTCTGAATATATAGGTTATTTACTATGTCCCGCTTTTGACGAAAGAATCCCGTTTTTTTCATTCAAAAAGTTCCAAAATCCCGACTTGGCAAAAAAAAAATCTGGCAACGCTGGTACTGCTGCATAGTGAGGTTTATGACTAGTAAGCACTTTAGAGTAAATTTTTTGTCAAGGTGGCTGTTGCTTCCAATAAAATAATTGATTAATATGCTGTTATGATCTTTATGATCCGAGGTGCATAAAGCTCGATTAAATCACCTTGATTCAAAATCATTCATAGCACACTTATAATATTATGCACAGCAATTATTTCGTCGTTAATAAAGCGAACATTAATTAAAACTATAAACAGCAATGAGTGGCACGTAGAGTGTGTTCCCTGTACGCATTCACCTACAATCTACTTCAAAGGAAACTAACCACATCAAGGGACTTTGCTTCAGTTTAGCACAAACGATACGATTAAATTCTGCAAACAAGCAATTATTTTCGCAGTGAATCACAGGCAATTAAAAACCGATCCAGTCCAAGAGAAACAGTTCCAATACCACAAAGACCAAACTTAACTTGCAACCTTTGCTGTCGAATTGACACCAAGTTGATTGTTTCAATTTACTGCTTGCTTTCTATCGCAACGTCGCTTTTATGGTAAAGCAAAGCCTTATTGCTGAGCAGTGTAGGAAGAAGCATCAATCTAGGTGTAATTATTGATTGTTGTTGTTTCATTTACTAGTAAGTTTTCGAGTCTCTATCAAACATCTGGTTCGTCTTGACAGATGCTGTGGCAAATGAAATTTTGCTGGAAATACTCCAATTAGGAGACACTATGATTTTTCATATCAAGGTAATTTCATTAGATTTAATGGAATGTTTTTGCCGTGAAGGTAGATCTTAGCAAAAATCAATGCAGTATGAAATGAACTTGCAGCCAAGTTTGCTTTTTGAAGTAACAAGCAAGAAAATAACTTTAATTAGAGCTAGAAAAGTAACATGTACTTATAAAAAACTTGGACACAGCGTTACGTTATACATGTTATACAATACACGAACAAGCGATAAATTTAAAAGCATATGCACTAAGTCACATACAAATCGTCTTCAAGCTGTCGTGAGTATGTTTAAGCACCAAAAAATCCTTGCGCATAAGAAGCTCTGAAACACTCATTTTTGAAAAAAAGTAGGGGGATGGTGTAGATTTTGAATAAATGTTCTACCAATTACGCTTTTTATCACCACAACCAACCCATATCGAAGGTCATATACCACTTTGATGCGATTATTGTATCAAATGTAATAGAGTAAAAAGGTTGTATTGCATGAATATGAAAATTTATGAGAGTAAAACACTTCTTGCTTATTCTCATTATAGAATACATATTGTATAAAAATTTCATGGCAAAAGTTGAAAATCAATGGATCTGATTATTGGATTGTAAGTTTTCGCGAGTGATATTTCTTTTACTCACCGTGGCTAAAAAGTTGCAAACACATTCAACAAGGACATTCAGGTAGTGATGCGCGATTACGAGATGCTCAGCTCGATTATTTCGATTGTTAAAACATCTCGAAACATCTCGATGATTTTTAGTTGGACTCGATTGTTGACTCGATGGTAATGTGCAATCGAAAGAATCGAAAAAAATATTTCGCCATCGTTGCAATCCACAGAATCGAATAAACATCTCGCCATCGCAGCAATCGAACTAAACATCTCGGAATCGACCATTTGGTTGGTCAAGTCATCGACAATCGGTTGACGGCAATCGAGTCAGCCTTTAAGCACATTCCGTTGGCGCAGCCAAGAAAGAAATGTTCAAATATATCAGCAATCCCGTACTTTCAGTCACTGAATTTTCCTGAATTTTACTGAGTCATGTGGTGCGGGAATTCATGAAAAGTACGGGAACGCTCTCATTGCATTTCCTGAAAATTGACGATCAAAAGTGTCATTTTTCGGTTTTTGGGAGAACAATAGTGATTATAAAGTCATCCTAAGCGGTGATAAATTAACGCCACAAAAATATTCAACCTTCATAGCAAGATTAGGCAAAAAATATGTTGCTTGTCGCGCACATTTGAAATTATTTACTCGGGCCACAGCGTTTGAATTTTTTCAGTATTTTTCAGTAGCTCAGACCGCTCAGACCCTACTGAAATTTACTGAAAGAGGGGAAATTTTCAGTTTTCAGTAAAACGGAGTACGGGAACGGCTTCATTGCAATTAGTCACGATTAATCGCAATTAATCGTAGTACGGGAACATACCTATTACCTGTCATAAATTTAACTGAAAACTAAGATATTTTTAACTATTTGGTGGCGGTAGGCATTTTAGTGTATTTTTAGGTACGTCTACATTTCTGTGCAAAAAAAAAATTTTTATAAGAAGCAAGTATGCAAAATGAAAACTGATAATGTTTTATGCATTTTGGAAATTTCTTAATCCTCATGGGCGCAAAGTGTCTCAAATTCGAGAAAAATTTTTATATTTCAAATTTCGATTTTTGAGACAGGAACAACAGATCAAAAAATGGAACATTAAATTTGAATGCATAGTGCATCACAGTGCTTTGACTGATGAATAATAGTTCGTCCAGTTTTTTTTTGGAGTCAATCTGTTTCGTTTAGCATTCGTTATTGTTCCAGCCTTAAGCCTTAGTATTTTGTTCGATTTCACGTGAAATTGTCATACAAAATTTCACTTGAAATCGGTTTCGGCGAAAATTTAGCACGAAAATAAGCAGGAGTTGTACTCAGTTTTCAACATGAAAAGTTGCTTTGAAATTGCTTACGCTTTGAAAATATAAATGGTATTGACACATGTCTCCAATCATTTCTCGCCAATTTAGTTTGTGCAATTCATTTTTTCGAGCTAAAAAGTTATATTTGGTGTTTGAATTTGAAAATTGAATAGTACGAATGTCTTTCCAATAAGAAAATCGATCGAAAATTGAAATTCTTGACATTTTCTCAGTCAGGAATGAGCAGTGTCTCTGCTTTTCTCCATTGCCAAAGCTTTCGCTCAAAAGAATGACCAGATAATTGAAAATAATGCCAAAATTTAGCTTGACGATTAACTCAGTACCAGCTTTTACTGAAGATACGTTCCGCCGGAACAGAAGATGCGGGAATACACAAACATTTTGATGCAAGTATATAAAGTTAGGGACAGCTGCTAAGATAAGTTTGCCAAAAAATTCAAAAGGATCCTTTTTCCGATCTAAATATGACATCTCCACTACACAACTAGCACTACTGTCAGGTGTTTTGTTAGAGCAGATTATAGACTTTTCTGATCAAAATAATCCCAGAGTACGTTACTGTCACTTGCTACAGAGCTTTGTGTTTCTGCTGGAGGGCTTGAAGACGTAATATTACAGTTATTTTCAGAATTCTGAACTTACCTGCTTAGTTCGTCTGTCACTAACTTTTGAGCATTTTTTGCACTTTCTTCATTTCCAAGTGCAGCTTTTTTAAATCGTGGGTCTTAAAATGTCGCTTTTGCCACTATTTCGTTTGCTTTCGGAGAGCCAATTCGTTGGGAAATTGCATCTAGCAGAGTTAATTTTAATTGCCTTCCAAGACCTGCTGCCACACATTGCTCCTTTATCTGGATTTGCACTCCTCTAACAAGAGGTGGAATGGGAAATATTGTTGCATACGGTTCCCTTGTCAAGTCTTCTGTCATGGTTATCAAGAAACACAGTATATGAAATGCGGTCTTCTACTTCTTCCAACTGCAAAGCATTTCAATTTGATGGTTAATGATAAAAGTACTGCTGAAATAGGTAATTTAAGTTGATACAATCGTTGTAACGACAGCGGAATTCCATCTTGTCGAACGTCTTTTTTCAATTTCAGCTCTTGTAAGCTCATTTGCTCCTGAACCTCTCTTAATTTATATGCAGCTGAGTTGTTCTACTTGAAATATGTTCTACATTTGCATATTAAGTAGAGAATATTCTCGTTAGCTTTCAAGCATAATCCGAAATGGCGATTTCCGTATTAGCGGCATTGTCAGTAACTACAGTTACGACCTATTCTGCAGTATGGCTTATTTCTATTTCTTCTGTTGATAATGTCAGTGCATGAAATTTAAAATCAAAACCGAAATGGCCCGTAACTGTTATGTAGCATCGATTACTGTCCGATGACCACAAATCTGTTGTAGCAGAAATGTTTGGCGTTTTCTCTAACATAGATGTGGCTCTAGATCGTAGTGAGCTATAAACTTCGCTCAAAATATTTTCCGACACTACTTTTCTGGACGGAAGCTTGTGATGAGGTATATATTTGCTTACAAAAGATGAAAAACATCAATTGTCAACTAAAAATAATGGCTGACAATCAATCGCAATCATACACCAAATCTGTTTGAAACTCGCGCTGCTCTTCACTGCTAGGACCATATTTTTGTGGTGAACCATATAGCCTCATCTGCCGCATTCTTTTGGCAGGCTGTACACTAGCATTTTCCGAAGTAGGGCTCGGAGTTATAGTTGTGGGTTCAATAGAGCCGCTTATCGATGAACTAGATGCAACTGTCGAAACTAACCCAGACGTTGTTGGATTCGGGTTACTCTGTATTATCGAGCCTTGATTCACCCTGACATTTCCTCCATTTTCTATTTCACCTAATTGGATAGGGTGTTTCCTTATTAACTGATCCCAAGCTAGTAGCGTTCCCAAAGTATTTATAAACTGCGTTACATAACTTGCACTTCAATCAATTACCTTTTTTATTGTCCATGTCTTTGGGAAAAAAGTTCCACACGACCGAAATTTTAGAAAAATCTGGGCATTGGCATTGTTTTAAAATCACTTAAAATCACTAAGCTCACACAAAAGTCACAGATTGCAGCCACGCACGCGACTTAGAAACTTAGCTTTTATTGAATATCGATTCCAACAAATCGAAAACCTTCTTCGACTTCTCAGAGATTTCAATTTGAATCCAAGTCAGTCCAAGTCGATGCGATTTTTATACTATATTATTGCTACGATACTTACAGCCTAGGTACGAGTCTACTTTCATAGTAATTAAGTTTGCGTTCACCTATTATCAAAATACCTTTTAATGCACACATTCTTACCAATAATGAGTATCAAAGGGCCATAAATGGAAAAGTGAATTTGTTTTAAACTCTATTTATTTTATTGCTGCGTGTGAATCATAAAATGATTCTTCAATTTGACTATTCCAGTTTCGCAAAGATATGAAATTATTGAATTTAAGCGCGAAACATATTCAAATTTTACTAAAAATTGTCATGTTTGTAAATGTAAATGCTTATTTTTGTAGAATCAACTAATGTTGCAAGTTTTGAAATGATTTTCTTTTGCCGGCATACAGTATTCATCAATTATGTACTCTAATTCACGCTTTTCATACTAATTATTATCTTCTAGTTTAACTTTACACTTTATTCTCCAGTTCAATGCTTCATTGCTTTGGAGCTTCTTTATATATTTTGTTCAGCAGCTGCTTACATTTTTAGTTTAACTCAGCAAACGAAAGCACCCATCGAGTACAACAATTGAAATGAGCAATGGAGCATATCGATGGTTCTCTCGATTTTTTTTTGGCATCGATTGCGATTATCTCGATTGTTCTCTCGATTGTTTTGGGGTATCGATTGCGATTATCTCGATTGCTTTGTGGCACCGATTGCAATTGTATCGATTGTTAAAACATCTCACAATCGCCCATCACTACACTCAAGTTCATATTTTAATAAAATCAATGCGCCCTGTGAATTTCGTAATGATTTGCTGTTTGCGTCGGAAGTTATCGCAATCCGAAAATTTATGAATTTTTTTATAGAGCTTTGGGCAGTTAGCGGACAAACAGTGTTAGTAATTTTCAAAGCGTTTGTTACATTTACGCTTAAAACACGTTCAGGACATATTTTGTGTGATTGGGGTCTATCGAAACCCATTTTTTGAGAGAGTAATAAGGATACCGAAAATATCATTCAAATGCCACTGGCACTAAAAAAAAGCCTTATTTTGCAAAACGTTGTCATAAAAATAACTGAATTTCCGAATACATAATACTGATTATTAAAATTTTCAGCATAATCGTTATCAGTAAAAAAAAATTCTTAAAGCAGGAACCGCTGATTTTTTAAACAGAATGGAGGAGATGTTTAAATTTTCTTTCAGAGTTTCTATGAATGAAATGTTAACGAAATATAATTTTGACTACATGACAGGATCATCAGGTTAACATGACGTCATTTTGGACTCTCCAGGACTTGCTAAGTCGGCATGAGTATTTTGGGTAGTTATCCTCTTGCGAGGCCAAATTTTCGTTTTTCCGCTGATATGTCTTTACAGATTTTAAAATCACCTTGACTGAATATTTAACAATGCGCTACGTAATATTTGTACCGCAGCTGAACCAAGCCCAACTCACGCCCAAAAGTCTTATATTTCTCGATATGTTGTGCAGAGGTTTTGACGTCGTAGGACGGCAAGATATGTTCAGGTACTTTAAAAGCTGGACTTGGTGCCAGGATTTATTCACCACTTAGCAAGAAGAATACGACCCTGGCATAATTGCAGATAAGGATCCAGGTGAAATAGCTAGAGAATCTGCTTGTTCGTAGTCGCACGTTTCAAGTACCGTTCCAAGTATAATTTATACCGCAGGTTCCACTTCAGAACTTTTGTTCGATTTTCGAATGACTTTTGCTACCTTAGAGTACGATAATTTTTGCTTTTTTAAGTGTGAACATATAAATAGCACTTCCTCGCGCTTCGTAGACATTTCACTCATCTTGGTTTAGTTGTGTTTTCTAAGAAATTTTGCGCGAGTTTTGAAGTGAGCTAGCACTGGCGTCGTAGCCTTTTGGTGGGACAATCACGCAGTGGAAAGCAGAAAAGAAATGACACAAACTGTAACATATATAAATGTATAATTTCCTCCGCAGAAGCGTTTACGCTTGACTCCATTAGTTGTAGGCTCATTTTTTTGGCCAAAAGGCCTGATTTTCATACTTTTATCAACGCTCTCTCTCTTTGTGCGCTCTAAATTTTCCTATAATATCTATAAGATTTAACGGGACAAGGATCCACAATAGGACCCAATTTCGGGTGGATTTACCGAAATCACGACAATTTATAAGTCTAGATATAATGTTTGATAAATCTGGTAGAATTAAAAGAGAATGTAATGGACCACATTTGGCACATGCATCACGGTTTGACCATCCAGTTAAATCTAAGTCATAAAGTGAAGTAGAGATATTAAGTAGCTATCAGCAATATGAACTCTTGCACAAGCTGGGAAATAATAATTCGTACAGTTTTAAAAACTTACAAAAGAAATGTAGCAAATGAATCGAAATCGATCAGATTTGGCAGACAGTAAGTTTGTAATTTTGCATAGTTAATAGCAAATAAACTAAAATCTATTCGAATTCAATTCAATTCAAATTTATCATCACCGAAAGTTTATTAGACAAGCTCCTTTTCGAGAAGAGACCTGTCCATTGAATTGAACCTAAAGGTGAATGGATCAAAAGATATTGTGGGATCTGTAGGATCTGAACACCCGGTTTTGGAAACTCTTGACTAGCAGCTTCATAACGAGGTCAATCTACTCTGTGAATTGAGTATGGATTCGCTAACTGTGTTGAAAGTAAGAAAGATTTACGGTTTGCCGTCAATGAAAATTTCAAATTATAGTAAATTGCAGCATTTGTTAACTAGATGGTTCTGTTTTGAAGTAAAATAAAAGCCGGAGCTGGAAACACTTTGCTTGCACTGCAACCAATGCTCCGTGAATTTTTTTCATTATTGAGGCTAATTTTACTGATGAATTTCGTGTGAATCCAGTGTCTGCATTGAAAGTTAGAGGTGCACAATAATTTTAAGGGCTTCTGTCCGACTAAAACTTGTAATGTGATTCGTTTTTTTTCCAATTAAGGTGTTTATTATATGAAATCTTGCTGGAATCATTTTTCAGCACAAAACTGACTAAAATAACTGGCACTAGTAAATTTATCCTGGTTTTGCAGATCTGCTGAACGTTAAAAATACCCTTCCGTATAAATTTTGTTTTAATTCAATGTCTGCATTAACATTTTTTTCATTACTTAAAGACGGCATCACATCCATCATCTTCTTTAGAAACCCTACTTATTATCAAGGTCAACTCATCCTTGGAATTAAATATTGACAGCATGGTTGCATTTTCCTGGGCACAAATTTTGAATACTCAAAAAATTGGTATTTGAAGGGCTACCGGATTTGCGGAATGAAATATTTTGAAAATTTCAAACTGACTATGCAGACTCAATGTTTTGAAGGACTCGTATTTACGTGCTTGCGGTTCTTTTACGACTGCCAACACATTTTCAAACAAAATTTATGCCTTATAAACATCAATATGTGTTGTAAAGTTCGAAAAAATCTGATGAGTTTGTAGGACCTAATCGCACTTTGAAATTTTATAAATTTTCTTTGCATTCTCTGAGGCTCTGGATTTGAATTTGCTTTAAATGTAAACATAGAGTGGCAAATTATCAAAATTATATAATTTCCAAATCAAAGACATGCCAAAATTTCTATTTGAAGATAATTTAATTTTAGTGACCTATTTCAGCTCAGCCGGATGACACAATCAGGAAATAAAGTTATTGATTTTTTTTGAACATACTATATATTGGCCCCTATTTATACCCATTTTACATTGGCTTGAAACTTGAGTAGCCTAGTGGGTTGAGCACTGACTTCTTGCGTGTGTGATCCCTGGTTCAAATCCAGATTCGGACAAGAAATTACGCACCGAGATATGAGTTCATCTAGTTCTGAATAAGTAAATGAGCTAATCCGGGATAAAGTGAGTCGCGGAACTGATCACTCTACATTCGTATTCACCAGGGGCGGCTCGTCGATGTACGCAAAGGAAGCAGTGCTTCTCTTGCTAAGCCACAAAATTGATTAAATAATCAATATATGACAACCAAAAGATTTACAATCAATATTTAACAATCAATGTAATAACAATTATTTTCTTACAAAAGTCAAAACTCCATCGCTACTAAGAATCAAATGGTTTTATTTTATAACAGTCCAACTACAAAGCTTCCACGTTAAATTGACAGCGACGCAACGAAAACTCAAACGTTTTACTACAAACTACAGGCACTGCATACCATTCAATTCAAAACATACAGCTCATTGAGATATACTACACAGAACACTAAAGTGATTTTGTTTCAATGCTCAAATTCGTGGTTTTCACATAGATCTACTTAGACGCTTTGCCTAAATGATGCCCACAAAAATTTTACAATTAGTGAACTCAAATAGTATCGCGGACGCTGGCTCAGCTCGCAGCGTCTTGGTGGATAGAGAAATTCAAAAAACCCTTGCCCTATCCACCCGCTGAACGATCCGAAAATCTTTGTTAATGAATGAACTTAATACGCTGCAAAGCTATCCGCGTCTCCTGTTATGTTACTGTTTCCCCTCATGATTCTGTAATTTCTCTTCTGCTCCTCTTCGTACGAGCCGTTCCCCTTAAGAATTGATGCATTTTCTGCTTTGTTCACATGTACACATGTACGGTGCAAGCTATTGTGATGTTCATGTAGGGAATAGAATAGTAGGAGTTACATTTTTTCATGTGCAATTTTCCCCAGATCAGTTTTTTGTGCTGCTTTGGGTTTGCTTTCGCAAAAAACGTAGTTTTTCGGTTCTGGTGCTTTGGTGAAATGACCACTTTATTGCTTTGGACGCCTATGTTGGCGCTGGCAAGTCATCCGCGTCTCCGTTATGTTTCTGTTTCCCGTCATGATTTGCGTTACAGAGTTTGTAGATTCTCTTCTGCTCCTTTTCTTACGAACTGTTCCCTTTCTGATTTGATGCCTTTTATGCTCTGTTCGCATGGTGTATGTACGGTGCAAGTTGTTGGAGTTAAATTGATTTGAGTGTAATTTTTTTCAGATCGTTTATTTTTTGTATCTGCTTTGGGTTTAATTTCGCAAAATGAGTTTCTCGGTTCAGGTGCTTTAGGTGGTATGATCACTTGATTACTTTGGATGCATATGTTGACGTTATTTCTATGTGAAATTTCTGCAGTGCTTTCATTAGCATTTATAGTTTACATGGGGTGCGTTTTTTTATGTCATCTGGCAAAAAAACGCACCTGTTATAATTCTTTTGACTTGATCTATTTGTACTGTAAATATTAATACGGTCGGTTAAAGGTGGATAAAAGAATAGTTTTTGAAGAAAATTATAACATAAAGCTCGTTTAAGTGAGTGCCTATTGAATAAATTCTGTTTTGAAAAGTTAATATTTACCCGTTTGCATGGATTTTAATGTGGAATGTTGATGTGATTGTGCCATAGAGTATTTAATACGGTAGTCTTTTTCATTGAAGATCTTATTGAGTTTTGGCAGCCAAGACCACTGATTTCGCTCAGTCAAAAGTTCGCAAATGGTAAATATATTAGGCACTTTTATTGCAAATTATATGAGAAATTTATTTTTATTGTGGCATTGGCTCTCTAATTTAATTTGGTAAAAGATAGATTATATCCTCAACTTTGAGCTATTAAAAAACTTTCAACATTTATTTAGCCTGTAATATGTTATCAATTAAACTTTTTTTTTATAATTTAAAAACAAATTAAAGAAATTAGTAATATATTTCGCTTTCAAATACTATACTTAATTTGAACTTTTATGAGATTTTTGATATTAGTGAGTAGGAATAACTCTGATATAAGCTATGCTAATCACTAGCTTTTAATGTAAATATAGTCAGCATTGAAATACCTAATTGATTTTTTACACGATATATAAAAAAAAGCATGTATAGTTTACTACGCGCTTTATAAGTAACCTTATTTATATTATATGTTTATATATTTTGCTGTGCTTTCCTTAGTCTCAAAACCAAGAGCCGCCACTGGTATTCACATTGGTTGTACAAATTTGTGATGAAGCTTCAGCCCCTGGACCCAACCAGGGTTGACGTGGAATTACCTTACTTTACTTTATATTTGCGTATATGTATGCGATTTTTGGACAAAGCTATCCAAATACTAACTTTCTCTAAGTCTGCGGAAAAATAATATCCCCCACGTTGTATACTTGTTAGCCACAGTGAGTATTTTTTACGGCATGATGATAAAAACGAAAGTCTAATACCATCTCGTTACATACCATATTTATTTTAACTTACTTTACTCTTCTTAAATTAAGCTGACCTGCATTGAAAGCTAAAGTTAAGCGTCTTTGTAATATTTTGAAACTAATCGCTGCTATTTTGTTGCTATTTTCAATTCAAAATAATTTATTCAGAAGCTCTAATTTTAAGAATCAATTATACATTTAGGTATCTTTCTTTCAAAAAAGTTATGTATCATCATAACAAAAGTTTTAACAGCCAAAAACCAGTTGATTATTAAAAAAATTAGTGATTGCAACTATTGCTATGAAAAAATTAAACCCTTATCATTTATGCTTCTACATTCCATTTAATAATACTTTTCAGCAAGAAAATTCTACAAGATTTTTCTATTTGTGAACTGCATGCAAATTCGAGCGTAAATTCGATGTTTGATAAGATTTGTGTAATTTTTCTTGCCGATATGAATATGATGGTTTATAATATACTTTCTTATTTAGTTTTAAACGAAAACAATAATCACACTCATACTTTCATCGTCTTTTTGTTTGCTAGGATCAATCCATGTAAATTCTCTTCAACTCCATCGCTCTCATGAATCTTGTTTTACTCGCCTGTCAAATTCAAAACTTTGCGATATTCCCGGCGCTATAAATTACTAACAAATATTTGAATTCGACCTCCCGCCGGGCTCAATATGCAAACAATTCAGCTCGCTTCGTATGAAATATGACCATTGTCCCTGGCGGTCTTCGTTTTCACTTTTGTCCAATGCAGACATTGAAAACTTTGATTTATATGTTAAACGTTTCAATTACTGAACGCTTTCGATAACGGAATCAAAGTGAATTCAACTGAAAACTCAACTGCATATAAATTTGATATCAACATGATTTGTGAGGTCTGCACACCACAGAAAGTTCATGACGCATAAATGCCAAAGGAAGAATTTCAAACTTTGATTTGTCGTATTTACATTGCCAAAATATGTATGATTTATGTTGAGAGATGAAATCGGAAGACATCTTCAACAAGGACAATTCCCTTGCGTTTCCGAACTTTATGCTTTTTGATATTCACTATTTTTACGAGCAGAATGGAGCGTATTCGGGTGGTATTTTCATTTTCGATTAGAAAAAGGTAGAATTGAATGTGTAACTTATTGCTCAGGTAAAATCTGGTGTGAAAACTTTCGTTATAAAAGATACAGTTCCAATTGCAATGATAAATAAAATTTTATAAAACCAAAATTTAATTTGAAATACAGAAATGTCTGGCATTTGCAGCCCTTTTTCCAAATGTTTGAAATTTGTAAGGTTTGAATTTTTTTTTAAAAAATTGGCGTATAGATCTAAAGCAATTATGCTAGATTGTATTATTTATTATGAGAGTAAAGCTGTAACCGTAAATTAACTCATCATGCTCATACTTGCTATACTTACTCATACTTACTCTGTTTGCCTTGCTTATTACTGATATCAATGGCTTTAATGTTACAATGCTGTGCCGAGTTGTGCTTATTACTGATTTATTTTGATACATATGTAATACATATGTATCTTTACGCTCATCACATATGTATCTTTACGCTCATGCATAGGTAATATATATGTAATGTAAAGTATACAAAGTCATATAATCATGCTGTGCTTATTACTGATATCAATGGCTTTCATCGTGTTTACTGATAATATGCTCATACTTACTCAGGTAGTAAGATCCATTAACAGGATCATTATAAGCGAAAAATAACGATTTGAGTTAGTATGAAAATAGCTCACATATGCACCTATTAGGTGCAATAATACGCCCATAGAAGCTTTCCATCCCTGAAACTGGCGAGAACGAGATTCACCGCGGCTGTGGATCTTTGAAAATTTTGAATATCACTCAGCATTTTTATCATTTTTGTACTGGAAGATCCTGCCATTAATTTTTCATTGAATAAGTATCCTACCATTACTATCCTAAGGTTTTGGAGGTCATGCGGGTGGTGACCGTGAAAAAATTTGTGCTCTGTCGCTTCCGATGCAATTATCAGATCATACTGGTACATGACTGTCGATACTGGTTGGTTGAAATAAGGAATATGTTTGGTAGAACATTGAAACTCTACACAGTTCCTCTGCATACTTTTCTTAGCAGATTTGTGTTATTTATTTACATAATTATTTTTTTATTTATTTGTTCAAATCTCATCTAACAGACCAACAAAATTAATCAAATGAGATAACATAAAAAACAACCATTTATATGAAACAAGGACATTAAATATAAAAAAAACAGAAGAAAATATGAAAAAAAAAACTTAAGCGCACCTGAACCGCTAGAAAACTAATTTTCGAAGAAATTTTCTTTGAATGACAAAAAAATGTGGAAAGACGTAATACACTTTTTTGTAGAATCATATCAACCATTTCTTATTCAAAGCAACAGAACTCAACTATAACACAAATGATGAAAATGAAACATTTTCCCAACGAAGCAGCAGTAAGTTTACCTTAACAAGCTCATACTTAAATCGACTTATCCTTTGAATTTCGTTCTCATCGGAGGATTTCGTCGAAAGCTTTAGCGGTTAACGTTGTTTGAGGCTGCGATCCAAAAAATGTTCAAAACTCGGGAAATTTAAAAATTAGTTTCTTATTTTTACTGCAAATTTTTTTGCATACGAGTATGTTATTTGAAGCATCTGTTGATGCAATAGTTACGAAAATGGCTAAAGCTGGTTACCCTGTGTCAGCAGCAAAGCAAAATAAATACCAAATCTGCTTCACGCTAAAATAAACCCAACCAATAAATTTCTGCGCTGGAAGTTATACGGGTGAAAAACATTTTAGGGCTACCACCCTCAAAACTTTTCAAATTTTTGAAACGTTAATATTTATTTTTAATTTTCAATGCAGGATCGTTCGAATTTGCAAATCTAATGACATAATCGCTCAGTAAAGAAATTCCAAAATAAATCAAAAATTGATCATAGCTGGCAGCCCTCTCATGATTTTTGTACGAAATTTCTACGACATTTGGTTCACAGCAAAGTCTATTTACTGCGTTTTGATATCATGACTGCACCGGCAGTTATAGGGAAAAAAGCTTTATTTTGCTGAGCAAATTTCCAAAATTTAGGAGACAAAAATCACCATAGCTGGCAATTCTATCTTTATTTTTCAGCCAAATTTTCACCAAATGTTATCTAAAGTAAGATCCATAAATTGTGTGAAATTTGTTTAAATCTGATGGCTGAATCGGAAGTTATAGGCCAAAAAGCTGTTTTTTTTCTCAGTGATTTTTCAAGATGGCACCACTGCCATAAATTTGCCCGCATTTCAAAATCACTTCTATCTGATCTGGTCCTAGTTGATATCAACATGTCCTGTAAATTTCATTATGATCGGATAATTCGGTTGTCAGTTCTCGTGAACAGAACTTTCGAGTGCTGAAAATAAAGGTAATTTGGTGATGGGTTGCCGTTCTTGTGCAAATCGGAATTTTAAAACTTTGCATATCACACGATGCACAAAGGATAAGATTTATCAAATATTTGAAATTTTTGTTAAAAATCAAAAATTTTTCAGGAGTGTCAATGATTTGAACTATTTTTTTTCAGGAGCCTGCCGCAGCTACAGGGTTACCCGCACTACCTTGAAAATCCATGTGTGTTAAATTCTAGTGAACATCAATACGCTCTGCGAATTTCACGATGATCCAATGTTTTTGTCAGAAGTAATGACAAATCAAAATGTGAAAAAAAAATCCTTGCCTACTTTTAGGCATGCTGCACCCACACACGGCTCAAAATTTCCAATTTGTTGTCATAAACAAGCTTAAAATATAATAAGTTTTTTCCAATACTTTTTTTGCACAAAATTTTACGCTGCTTGGAAATATAGGAGTACCTCAAAATTCATTAAAACGCTCGCCGCCGCCAAAATGTTTAAGGTATCTGAATTTTAGCAAAACGTAGACCTACCTACTATATACATCTACGTTCTCCGAAAGTTTCAGCTCAATCGAATTGGCCAATCCAGAGATTATTTCCCTTAATCATTTTGATGATATATATATATATATATATATATATATATATATATATATATATATATATATATATATATATATATATATATATATATATATATATATATATATATATATATATATATATATATATATATATATATATAAAGAAATATTAATGTTCGGCGAAACGAGTTTAATACTAATTTTTTTCGAAAATTAGTAAAAAACTCAATGTATACAATGAAGAAAGTACATTAACAAATCAAAAACATGTTTTTCAACAAATTGAAAAGACATGGACAGATAACCAAATTGATGCTTATCATAGATTCTAAGCATTCTTAGCACAGAGCAAGAGCACGACCAATGGGACACTTGAAAAGCGAATGAGTTCCGTTCGGGCGATCAAACACACGTTAGAAATGAGACATGCTCGTTTTGAAGGAAAGCAAACTGCAATAAAGCTTGTAAAAAAACATTCATCAGTGAATACTCTGCGAGTAATCAGCGTATGGAAATTTAAGGAAAGCAGACAGTCATCATAAGGACGATAAGCAACATTTACCTTGTACAGAGCACAGCGAATAAACTTACGCTGAACAGATTCAACATTATTGGACACGTACGCGAAACGAGGACACCACACTTGTGGGCAATACTCAACAATGCTATAAAAAAGAAAAATAAAAAGATACATTCATGTGCTGATCGATATCAGCTGCAAAGTGCGAGCAGCGCAGAACCAAACAAGCTACACTCGATGATTTGGAAACGATAAACGAAGCATGCATAAACGTTATCTTCGGATCACAAATGATGCTAAAACCCTTATGTTGATCTACATGCTTCAAAAGACTATCTGACAAAAAAAAGTCAAAAAATTGAAATAGACTTGTTGGAAAAATACATCGTGAGGCACTTTGAAACACTAAGAGTAAGGGGGTTGGGTTCACAGATCACCAATCACTAAAAACAAAAGGAATCAGACAAAGTAAAAAGAGAATCAGAAGTTACAAGGAGGGTCGTTGATTAACAACGTGAAAAGGAGGGTACCAAAAATGGAACCTTGGGGGACGCCAGAAGTAGGATGAAAAAAAGAGGAAGAACAACCATTCAAAACAACATGACAGCTGCAGTCATGGATAAAAGAAGAAAACCAGCATTTAAGAGAAGTGGAAACACTGAAATTACAGACCTTTCTAATAGCACTGAGTGGGAAAACCATTGTTAAATGCCTTTGCGACGTCAGTGCAAATCACATTAGCTTGTAGATCGTTCTCAAAAGTACACGCGACAAAGTTAGTGATTTCCACTAAATAAGCTGTTGTCGAACGTCCCTTAATAAATCCATGTTTTTCTTTAAAAAATAAGTCACTAAAAGCATTATGAATCCTCTCATGATTCATCCGCTCAAGCGACTTGGAGAAAACAAGACAAGGGATATGTAAGACGGCAAGTGGCAGTAAAACTAATGTTCTAATTTTGAAAATCGAAAAAAAAAACACCGACGGACAAACTCAAGTTACATAAAATAGACAGAGAAACACTTAACAAATATGCAAGAGACCAAACAAACAGATTAAGAATACCATTAGGGCCACTGTTTATAAAGAAATCGAGCAAGGACATTGAAATGTCAGCCTCAAGAGGCTTAGTCATTACCATATCCTCTTGAAAAAACAGTCAAAATAAGAAGATATAGAAAATGAAGGAGCAAAGAATTTAGCAAGCAAATAAAATATATCTTGAGGAATAGAAATAGTAGTCTCTCTCAGGAAAAAAGTCAGGAAATTGGTTACATGTTTTAAGAGAACGCACAAACGACCAGAAAGGCTTCGAGTTGTTTGAAGAAAGACACTATTCAAAATGAGCGAAGTAGCTCTGAGTACCTCTCGCTTTTTCAACTGTTCTTTTAGCCACTATTCGGAAAGACTGGAAACGCTGAAAAGCTCAACAGATGAACAATGAAAAAATCTCCAAACGATCGTCTTTGCACTGATAAACAACCCAGTTGAGCTGATAAACAGTTTTGTTGAGCTAATAAACATACTTGTTTAGCTTTTAAACAGCCCTGTTGAGCTGCTTATCAGTTCAAAGATGATCATTTGGGGAACACCCCCCTTATCAGTGATCTTGGGGAATACCTCCTTATCAGTGACGTCTTAGTGATCGCTGACCTCGTGATCCTGCGGATGGCGTCATCTTCCTCCTCCTCCTCATTGTGCTGGTCCAGAACCGGCATTCTATACCTACTGATTTCAAGCCCACGAAGGAAAGAAAACCAGTGTTATCGAGAATTCTAGTAGCAATTTGTTTACAGTTAGATTTAAAAAAGTAAAAGACGGCACAGCTCTGCTCTTTGTTCGTGGTCTACCAAATAAGTAAAAATCGATGGATAGAGGGTGATGATGAGGATCAGGATCAACGTAAGGAAAGACGAGGAGAGAGATAGATTTGAAGAAGGAAAGTTAGAGAAAGCCAGGTCCGACAAACGATTGTTATTATTGGGAATGCATAGAAACTGTGATAAGGACCAAAAAGAAAGAAAGGATAAAAATACTCATTGCTAAAAAAATGAGCAGAAGGTCAGTTTCTGTCAAACAGACAAAGTCATCAGAAACTATTATAGGGTATAGCCTGATTTAAAGCAATTTGGTAGTCAGTACAAGAAGATTTTGGTAATAGAGGCGGAAACGATGGTTGTTAGGCACACAATAGTTGTTTAATTGGACGGGACTTAGGCCTGAGTTTTGTGAAAATTTCAACAATGTCGGATTTCAAATTTCTTAGCCATAACACCTACAGACCAGAAATCATTTTGAGTGGTCATGCTTTTTTCAGTCGGAAGATTCAGAAATAGTTCAGAATACGGCTGATGTCTGAATCCTTTATGAGTTTCTTCCTAGAAATATTGACAAGTATTTCAAGCTTCCAAGATTCATATGTACATCTGCAAGTCTTCCTCAGACATATCTGCAGCAACACAAGGAAAAAAAGCTTGAAAAAGAGGAGGTCCTACTTTATTGACAACATTATTATTATCATTATTAGTACTAATAAGTTTTAGTGCGGGCCCCGGAGATGACATTGAAGACCTCACTGGGAAAATAACATTGTAGCTGCGCTGAAATGAGCTACTGAGGCAGCTGTTGATCTCCTTGTTGCAGAGGTGGCAGTATTAGAAGTTCATTGGGCTATTGCTGCGGCTGACGTTAAAGCTCAAGAAGCTGCGATTGTTCCTGCTCACTTACCAGTGAACAATGAACAAAGTTCAACAGGGAACAAAGTTTCTAATGGTTGCTGTACGCTAGAGTATTTTCGCATTTCAAACAACACCAACAATAAAAACAACAGCAAAACAAATAACAAAATTGCCAGAACTGAGGTTTAGTTTACCGATCAGGTTCCATGGGGGTCATAAAACATGTACATATTGTCAATGCTAGGTTGAAATAAATATATATTTTAGTTTTTCAGAGCGTTTTGATGGTGCGAGTAAGCAATATCCCTTGTAACTTAATCGAGACGGCTGCGGATTTATAAAGTTAAAATTCTACCCCTTATTGGATTTTTAACTGGATTTTTTTGGGATTATTTCTGTTCGTTTCTGTTTCTTAACATTTTTGCTCATATTGCTAAATTTTTTTTATACTATCTCCCTTACACAATAAAAATGTTGAGTTCAGAACATCCTGTCATAAAAATGACTCTCTTTCTTATAGACAAAAGCACTTCCTGGTTTCAAAACTTTCAACAGTGACAATAGACGGTAATAATTATCTTTCAAACTTGTCAAAGAAAAAACTTTAATCATTTAGTTTTGTTTTTTCTCCAAGCTGAATCAAAAGATATCTTAGCTTTTATTTTGATTAAAAATGGCCACTGCTAGTCTAGCAGAAATGTTCTTATGGCCTAGTTTTCTTAATGAACAAAGCCGATTTCTATTCGTTGCAAGAAACTACAATATATAACAAATGATGAATGGAAAGTAATTCACAGACCATTTCAAAACCCGTTCTTAATGGAGTATTCAACGCTTTATTTATTACGCTCTCCCGCCAGTCTCTAGCGAAAAATGTGCGTTTATTAACAAAAAATTATGTAATGGTCTATGCAAGATATTGTTGCAATGATCAAAGCTTCACAACGTCAAGAAACAAATGTATGTCTTGCAAACCTGCTTGCAAAGAGCTGAAGCGAAATGAAAATTGTGTGCACCAGTTTTACAAAATATACATACATATCTTTAAAATATCTCCAAATGAGCTCATTTAAATGTTGAATAAGTTGTTAAAAGTCAAATTATTTTAATAAGCTGACAAAGCTTCATTGGCACTTCATTATCAACTGTTTCCTCCTAGAAGTGTTCGAAAGAGCTTAACAGCTATTGTAAAAGCGTCCAATTCCTTAAGGATTAAGGACTTATCCCATAGCTGCAGACGACAGTAAAATAGCTGATAAAGAAACTTCATCTGAAAAGTTTTGAGTAGTGGAATGTAGTCTTTGTTCGAACTCCTATTCATCGCGGAAATTCGTTGAAATGATTCGAATTGAAGACGCTACTTAGAAATAAGAATTTTCATGTTGCTTCTGTTGAAAGCAAATGTGAATTAAACTTTTGCACCATTTCAATTTCAGCTCAACTGTAATAAATCTACTTAGAAAGAAACCTCATGAAGAATGATTTTTGCAGAATTAATTTCTTCTTGAATTGGCTTTATTTATAAAACGCAAAAGTGATTAAAAGCTAACTAGCTAGCAGATATATTTTTGAGTCGTGAAATTCAGTCATGTTTTCGAACCGAAAATTACAGAGAAGGAATCTGGAAGCTTAGAAAATGTTTTCAAATATCACTCATCTTTTCTTTGAAATTTAGTCTTTGATTATATGGTATACCCTGAATTTATTTTTAAATCATAAATTCAATAAAATTGAATACACTGACCAAACGTATCCTATATTATCCGATTAATAAAAATGTTCAAATATTTGCTGTCGATGCATTCGTGATGATTGTGTTTGCTGAAGATTGTGCTGGACAGGCAGAAACGCATCGCCAGCATACAGACGAACAAACATTTGATGCAAACGAAAACCGCATTGGAAGCAAACAGAAATTGATCGATTCGTTAAAGGCGGCATTAACCCCCATTTTCGTTGTCATCGTTGTCGCTGCAGTTGTGGCTATCGAAGGACTTACAGCTCGGAAATGAATACGGGCATCGGTAAATAGAATGGATACCAGATAATCGGAAGGGAAAATGATGGTTCATGCATTTGCCTGACGTTAGCACTCGAAATGCATCGTTGATAATTCGTAAAGCAATGGAGATATACAGTTTAAAATTTAGTGCGTACTTTAAAGTCAGTGGTATTATTTCCAATCGCAACGTTCTGTTCTGTTAAATTTAAAAGGCTCTTTGAACCTGGATTTTTCGGAAAATATGGATATATGCAGGGAGTAAGTCCGTGTGAAGCTAAAATTAAGATATCTTTGACCATTAGGTATCGGTAGTCATTTTAATAAATTTTTAGGTCATCCTACATTATTATGGATATAACATTTTTGCTGAAAAACTGAAAATATTCCATGTTTTTTATTAAATTTTTCAAAAATATATGTATACCTCATATATCCACTAAATTAGCACAAAAAACAACAAATAAATAAACAAATATAAAAAATACCTACCAAAGACATACAAAGCGACTTGGAGGAAACACTAAGAGACTTTGATTCTCCATATTCCACCGTTGCGCGCTGGGCCAAGCAGTTTAAGCAGGGAAGATCATCGTCTGAAGATGAGCAACATGAAGAATCTCCATCCACGTCTCTTACTCAAGACAACTTTGAAAAAAGTCGAAAAGTGACCATCAGGCACACTCAAAAAAAATTTGGTTGAATTTTACCCTGATAATAGTAAGAAACTGGTTTCCTACTATTAAAGATGTAAATTTACAAAAGTGCGTAAAAAGAATATTTTTTTTACGACCAAATCGTGTAATTTTACCCTAAAAAGTGATGTAATTTTATGGCTTTGGCGCCAAGGTCAATAGCAAACTAGTAAATTTACACTGAAAGTAACCTTCTTCACCGACGCCGAAGGACTTCAAAGTTTCAGGTTCGGCAGGGAAGCTTATGGCATCAGTTTTTGGGACATTGAAAGAATTATTATGGTGGAATATTTGAAAAAGGGAAGCACTATATCAAGTTCTTACTAAGCAGACTACTTGAGAAGACTGTGGGAGGCTTTTGAGGAAAAAAGACACGGAAAATTACTAGCTGGAGTGCTATTTCATCAAGACAACGCACCGACTCACGAAGCTGCAGTTGCAATGGCTGCAATTCAAGAAACGGGATTCGAACTGCTTGAGCGACCACCCTATTTGCCAGATCTACATAGCTCCCAGCGATTTTTTCCTCTTTCCTCGGCTCAAGAAACAGTTTTCGGGCAAGAAATTTAAAGATGATGGCGAATTGGTGGCCGTTGTTGAGGCATTTTGGGAGAGTGAAGGCAAATCATTTTCTTCTAAAGGTGTCTTGAGTTTGGAAAACAGATGGACTAAATGTATTAACTTGTTAAGAGACTATGTTGAAAAATAAACACTTTTTTTTTTAGTTTAATCACCTTGGTTTATATTGATTATCATTACTTTTGGATCAACGGTCGTAATGTGAGTGCTTTGAATACTAAAGTTTAATGAACTAAAGATAAAATCAAAGGGTTATTTGACGCAACACATGTGCTCAAAAATTGAATGCCAAGAGCTGGTCGAATGGGAAAATGGGTGAAACCAGTGCATTGTTAGAATCTTGTTCTGCTTGATTTGTAATTTTGTTGTGTGTTGCGGCATAGTGCCCGCTGGAAATATAGCAGTTTTAATGAGGTACATAGGAAAATCAACGATTAGCATTTTGCGAACTAGGCCTTGATGCCTAAAATGCAATAAAAAGCTCTTTCTATTTCGAGGGTGAGCATACCAGTGAACTTTTTTAGTTTTTAGTTTTTAATTAAATTTGTAATTCTTTGAACTTGGTGAGTAGTATCGCAACCATTTCTGACACCGAACTGCTCTTTGGGACACACCATTCGATAAATACTTCGAGTTGAACCTTAATGAAACGTTCGAGCACTTTTCCAACCATACTGTTGAGGCTTATTGGACAGCAGCTGCCGATATCGGACCTAGGTTTATTTGGCTTAGGAATCCGTGCTACTTCTGCAATTTTCCAAGCATTCAGGAAAGTAGAGATTTTTTCCAGTTATTCAAGAAAGTATGAAAGTATATATATGTATATATATATGTATATATATATGTATATATATATATATATATATATATATATATATATATATATATATATATATATATATATATATATATATATATGGCGAAGCGTCCATACAACCCGATTCCTTCCGGCTTCCCTTTCGAAAATATCGACCTACTTCAGATTTTACAAAACATGTATGCGTGTTAAACATGTACATGAAATTTCAAATGACTACAGATCATATACCATCTTCTGTATAATACGAAAACGTGAAAATTCCCATTCATAAGCCGAAATTTTCCGGCTTGCAAATTCTTATTTGCCAGCCACTAGAGGCTTTGGCCAAATGTGTATTGCCTTGTGTCGGTCTCTTTTCGTTCTTTGCTGAAAAGCTAGTATCATCTCGCTATAACAGATGAAAAATAAGCCGTAATCGATCAGCTTACGAATGGTTCTAGAGTTGAAGAAAATTTCGATCTGTTCATTCAATATTGTCGTTGTGCTATTTTTACACAAAAACTAAAATTTTTCAAATGTTAATTCTTAGAAATGAATTTTGCCGTGCTAAAAAAACAGTCATAAGCATCAGAATACAGTTTTTGGGTTAATTTTATGATGTAATAGAGCGCATTGAACTCTGTCTTTATAACCTGCCAACAGTTACAGTCCCTTGCCATATTATTAGACTCATGCTGCAAATCTACTTTTACTTGATATTTCTTGTTGTTAATATGAACTTTTTGTAGATATGTTGGTAGAACTTGGGTTTTTGAATATCGCGGGCACTTTTATCGTTTTAGCAACACTGATCATGTTGGTAATCGATGACTCACATCGATTATCGCGAAAATGACATGTAACCTAAAAAACAGAGTTTCAGTTTGATAGTGCAATTCAACAATTTAACGTGTTTCAATAGCGTTTTCTCTTGTAAAACTCTTTTCCATTTCATAAGGTGAGTTTATTGTTGACAAAACAACATGTCAAAGTATATATTTACACGTTTTGAGGTCATATTATGATAAAAAACAATTTCAGAATGGGAAAAGTGTCTGATTTGTCGCCAATAAAAGTTGGTCGAATTTCCGGCATGCTGGAAGCACGAAACATGTCGCAATACCAAATAGCGTGAATTGTTGGAGTTTCTCAAAGTTCTGTCAACGAATAAAACAAAAAATAGACCTCGGTGAAGATCTGAGAGCCAAACGTAAAGGTGCGTGCGGTCGTCGGAGAATCACGAAAGTGAGAAGTGACCGAAAAATTCGCAATATTTGTGTTGAAAATCGAAAACTGCCGATAAAAATTCTTGCACAAAAAGTTGTTGAAGCCGGCATTGAAGTTTCGCAAAGAACAGTGCAGCGGAGGTTAGCAGAAGAGGGTCTTATTGGACGTAGACCAGCACGCAAACCAAGACTTACACCAGCTATGATATCAAAGCGATACCAATGGGCACGAAAATACAAGGATTTCACGACTGATGACTGGAGAAAGGTAAATAAATGCTACATAACTATATTCAAGTTGTTCTTGTACTGTAGATATTGTTAAATCTAAATTCTATGACATTTTTCAGGTATGTTTTTCGGACGAGTCGATTTTCCAAGTATTGGTCGACAAATCGCAGTTTGTACGGCGAAGGTCAAATGAGAAATATAAGCCAGACTGCATTGTGCCGACCATTAAACATCCTCCGTCGGTAATGGTATGGTCAGTTATCAGTTATAAGGGGCCAGGGGCCTTATACGTTGTCGAAGGTACAATGAATGCCGAAAAATACCAGAAAGTTTTGGAAACTCAGCTGCTTCCTCAAGTGAAAAAATGGTTCAAGAAACGAGAAAAGCCAATTTTTATGCATGATGGTGCGCCTTGCCATCGTGCACACAAAATTACAAAATTTTTAGCTGAAAAAAAAGTAGATATTTTCGACTGGCCAGGAAATTCGCCTGACATAAACCCCATCGAGAACGTCTGGGAGTTTTTGAAATCTGAGGTTAGGATGAAAGCCCCTACAACCAAGCAAGAGTTGATCAATATACTTAATGACACTTGGAAACATAACCCAGAGATCAAAATAAAAATTCAAAGCTGTATAAGCAGTATGCCACGTCGCGTTGAAGCTGTGTTGGCTGCGAAAGGTGGTCATACAAAATACTGATTTTTGCAAAAAAATGTATTTTCATCTAAAAAGATTTCATTTCGATGTAAATTTCTAATTTTCTATGTGACATTTATTGTATTTATAATAAATTTTGACGTTTCATCATGAAATAGCGTTGTTAATGTCTACTGACGTGTTATAAGCCAGAAAAACTTCATTTTTAAGCATGAGTCTAATAATATGGCAAGGGACTGTAGTTTCTGAAGCATGTTTATGAACAAATCGCCTAATATTATTATCCCAACTTCAGAATGTAGCACTTTTCCTTAGTTTAAAAGTCTTAGCTCCATTTTTCCTACGCCAAAAAGGGAAATCTCATGCTTGCAGAACTGTAAATCAACTAAGTTTAAACATGTTCATGCAAGGTCCGCTAATATTTGCGTGTAATCATTAAAGGATTCATTCCTATGAACTAGCATCTCAGTTTTTGCGAGAGTTTGCCATAAGAAAGTTTAACTGAAGTAAAAAAGAGACTGAAACAACTCATACTTTGAATGATTTAGGTATTACAAGGACTATCATAATTTACAATGTAGGTAATATGTTTTAACGGAAATATCGTTTCAAGTGAATTTGTTTCATATTTTTAGTAAATTATATCAAAGAAATGTCTTTTAGTGTTAACAACTTTGTTTTTACCTTCGGACGTTGTTTTAAGTATAAAAGTATTTATGCTTTCAACAACGTGTTTAACCTATATTCACTAAACATCAACCATTTTTTGACATTCTCTGCACTTATGAAAAGAACAAAAGTTATCTAACCGGCGGTTATTTTTTGGAAGTGCAAAATTTTTATTGCGTGTCAAATCGGTAAAATTCGAATTTCCGGGAAACAACAAAAATGGAGCTAAACATTTTTAGCTAAGTGCTGCAAAATTCGTTAAACTCTTTATGATACATATTCGGCGTAAAATTGTTTTCATCTTTCTAATTAAATAATATTTCATTAAAAGCAGGAATCCGGAAATAAAAGAAAAGTACATAAAACTATTTGTCGTGGGAAATCTGAAACTTAATATTTTTAATATGTATGCCTAAAATATATACATCAACCCTGAAAAATATTAAAAGTAAAAGTCGCAAAACAGTTTGAAAGTGTAGTAAATGAAAAATTGTCTATACCTCCTCATGTTAAGGGTTGAGATTTTTCAAAACTTTTTCGTTTCAACCGCTTTATTTTCAAAATATTTATAAATTAAATGGATGAAAAATAGCTGCTTTCAATTTATTCCATTTAGCTTTCTGCAGGCTCAGAAATATGTTTTTTCAATGCTTCTTTCTTACAAACATTATTTAGATTAAAACAAATGGTTTCATTTATATTGAAGGTGACCCTATAAAAACTGCTCACTAGTTTATTGATATACATGTGTATATCATTTTTTTGAATTACGATTTATTATACTGTCTGTAAGTGTGACAAGAATTAAATAGAAATCAGCAAGTCTGACAAACATCAGCATGCCAAACATCATTATTGTACATATATAAAATGGTGGATAATTGTTCGGCTTCCCTCCATCGATATTTCACCCCTCGCCACTGATATATATATATATATATATATATATATATATATATATATATATATATATATATATATATATATATATATATATATATATATAAATATATATATATATATATATATATATATATATATATATATACATATATATATATATATATATATATATATATATATATATAAATATATATATATATATATATACATATATATATATATATATATATATATGTATATATATATATATATATATATATATATATATATATATATATATATATATATATATATATATATATATATATATATATATATATATATATATATATATATATATATAAACGTGCATATTTTATTAAAAATGAATAAAAATTTACTTGATTTCAAAGCTGACATGATGCTTGAAACAGACATAACAGGAACAACGATGCTACTGCCAGTCTCGATCGTTTTAAATTTTATTCGTTGTTCACTCGGCCAATTCGAAACATCTTTAAAATTCACAAGAACGATTAACCACAAGAACGATTAACCTTTATCAAAGTACCCAACGAAGCAATATGAAGTCCATTACATGTATTGGTTTTGAGTAGGAGCGGGTCTGATAAAAGTTATTTGAAAATATAGGCATCTGGAAAAATCACTCAAAGAAATAAATGTTTTATGTCCTATAACTTGCGATGCAGTTATCAGATTTTAACGAGATTCACACAGTAGATGAACTTTTGTAAAAAAAAATAAACAGTAAGTGAAAGTTTGGCAGGATTTCTTCGAAAAATTATGATAGTGCTTCTAGCTAACTTTTGTCATTTCATTACTAAGAGATGTTTAAATTTAAATTTTTAATGATAATTTGATTGCAGTAAGAATCAACCGCCAGAGTTTTAATTTTAAAACTTTTAAAATTTACCTGAGCTGAAACCCTAGAATTATTTCCACTCCTGTAATATCCAACGTATTCAGCAGGTTATAACGAAAATCACAGGGTGAGTTGGCCTCAACGGGAAGCAGACATAGTACACTTTTGACTGTGTTGACTTTTGACTGAAGATTGTTGCCAGCACCGAGCACTGCATTATTTTTGTACCAATAGGTACACAACCAACAAGTACTACGATAAAATTTTCATCTGAGAGCTATCTGCGATGAAAATAAATACCAAATGTTCCAGTTTTTCAAATTCCGTAAATTTGTGGATTGCCACTCTAAAAATTACTCTGTCCGCATAACTGTTGTTATTGCATTCACTTAAAATGCTGTTCTCCAGTAAGTTGCTTATCTATGAAAGCTTTATCATGATATGTAACGCTAGTTCAGCTGGTAGCTGTTTTATGTTCATTCTGTGTAAATTATTTAAATTTATGTGAAAACTTAATCGAACTCTGAATGTATTAGCTATGACAGGTTGGTGCAATCCTTTATACTCAAAGGTGCAGACAAAAATGATCTCTCATATCCTCACTATGCTATAAACCCATGAACTTTAACTGAAACTGTTATACCGGACATATGAGAGTGAATTATTAAGTTCGCGGAATGAGTAGGATAGAAGAATGATGAAGGTAGTTTAATGATACGTTATCATTTTGAAAAGTCTTTATTAGGAAAAGTATCAAGTTCCATTTCAACGAAGCATTAGATTTTCCACTATCGTCGACCAAGCAACTCAATCTGGAGTGTGGGTAAAATAAGAACAAAATTGAGCACCACGCTGTTATAAAGTTACTCGTCACACAAGAAAAGTTAGCTCAAACAATACTGAAAGAGAAAATGTCCATTTCTTCTTGTCCATGTAAAACCATTATTGAAAAGTAGCACAGTTTTTTGAAACAATTAATTGACTGACTTGAAACGCTCTACGACCATTACAGCCTAGCAAAACGACCACTCCAGAATTTGTTTAAAATGTCAAAATTTGAAGATGCTAAACGAAAGAAAGCAGCAGCTCGCAGAAATGATCTGAGCATAGATGAAACCATTTTAAATATTCTAAACGATCATTTTGACATTACTAACGTCAGTGCAAGATGAGTGCTGAGAATGCTTAAGCTGCCTCAAAAGTAACACCGCATTTTGAATTCATTATTATAAACCTGAGTCCAAACAAGACTCTATTTAATGGCACCAAAATCGTACCTTCGCCAAAGAAGTTCAAGGTGGTAGAGCCTACTAGTAAATTCATGGCGACCGTTTTTCTGACTCCGAAGGGATCCTGTGGATCGATTTTAAAAACAATGGCGTCTCCATAACCGAAAAATACAATGCTTTAATTCTGGAGCGTTTGCAAGAGGCCATTGACGAAAGAAGAATAGGAAAGTTCACCAAAGGTGAACTTCTTTGCAAAAAATGTTTCCTTCTTCAATGCAAAAAAGCTGCTTATATCTGTTTTGTGTAACTTTGCTTAGCTTTAAAATGCATCCACACTTGAACATGATTGCTTATGATTTATTACTTTCATTTGTGTATGGTATACATTGAAACTCCATTTATTATCCACTTCCATTCATCCGCATTTATAATTTGAAGCTGTAAGCTAGACTCTTCAATCAAAATGATGTTTCATCATAAAATTTATAAACGTGTTTACTTCATGTCTTACAAAATAATAGAGTATGTTACTCTCCCGATTTTATTCGATTCAAGAACACTTTCCCTGTTTCATCGTAAAATTGAACGTATATATTCTCGAAAGCAACTAAATCTTTGTCAGTATCTCGACAGCAATTGCTTCAGTCACATGTGTCTGTAACGGTTAAACCAACAAAGCGTAAAATGGATGCAGAACATCCTAATCGGTTGTAAGACTGTCTAATGTAGCCCTATCTACATGCAATGTCTGTTTGCAACATCGAAATATAATCTCCTACAGTGTACGAGCAAATTCACATAAATAAACCTGACATGCTTTTATCAAGTTCATTTCCATAATGCTCAAGTTTACGATACGAAGCTAAGAATGTCTATAAACGTAGAAACGTTAAACAGGCATGATACATTTCCTTAAAGGTTTGAGCAATAGATAAAAACCTTCGGTGCTAAAAACCTTGAGCCTTATTTGGGAAAAGTTTGTCAATGAAATTCCACTTGGCTGCGCTTTTCGGAAGAATTAGTGATGTCAAAACACTGAAAAGCTTACTGATTCATTCTCTGTTTATTATGACTAACTTTGACTTCATTCACATATGAATGAAATCTTAACAATACGAAGGATTTGTATATAAGAAATAGGGAATTCCACGTGAAGCGGACAGCAAAAAAATGTCGAGGCCCTAGATCTCGTTTAAATTGTGCATAATGGTACTTCTAGATAATATGAACGTAGGAACGCAATTTTTCTTTTCTAAGAGGTTAAGTTGCCGAGCTATGGGCTTTTGAATAATTACCAAATTGATGAAAGGTTTTTTTGGAAGCCGATTCTGAGACTCGAAAAAAATCTGAAAAACATTAATTATAATGATTAAATTAACTGTTGTTTTTTGAATTTTGAAAATAAATTTGAAAACACATTTTTTTCTGTGTAAAATCGAAAGTAAACACTTAAACTCGTTATTTGAATGATTTGGACCAGGTTAATTTTGATTATTTTGATATCAAAACAAAGCCTAAAGTATACTTATTTTATGATAAAAGTTTTTGAATGGGATGGCCAGTAGTTTAGGATATCTACCTTCGGTTTAATACAGGAAAAAATGTGTTTGAAAAATCTAAATTCAAAATTTAAAACAACAGTCAATTTTCTATACCAATCGTTATATGTAATGTTTTTCAGACTTTTTTTTTCGAGTCTCAGAATCGGTTTCGAAAAATACCTTTCATCAATTTTGTCAATGATTCAAAAGCCCATAACTCGGCAACTAAACCTCTTATCAAAGAAAAATTGCGTACCCACATTCATATTTTCTAGAAGTACCTTTATGCACATTTTGAACGAAATCCAGAGCCTCGACTTTTTTTCGTTGTCCGCTTCACGTGAAATGCCCCAAATCTGAATATACTTTCATTTTTCAGCTAGAACAGCAATTTTTTTTTTTGCAGTTATGTATGTAAATAATCGTTTTGTTTCAGTAAAGCATATAAAACTTGAACAACTTATATCGAAACCGATGTTTCCGAAAAGCTTCTATGAAAAACTATCTTCCCACCTAACCAACCGCACATTCCAGAATAGAGACATAAACTTATCTTTTGCTGAATACCGTCCGCAAGCAATCTCAAGAAAATATTCTTTATAAACAGCATTTAAATCTACCAATAAAAAAATACTGCCTTAACACAGCGACGTTTCGAACTATAGTACATCTGCATTGCTCTGCATCAATTGGCAACAGATCCGAAACAGATTACAATAGTTTGTGGCTGGTCGCAGATATCTGTGATTTAACCCATGTTTGGACGCAGATATATTTAATTGCACAGAGTGTTAGCTTCGATACAAAGCACCTTACCAAATAAGCTAATGTTTAAACGAAGGATAGTATAAATGCCATTTGGCAAGCTCTGAGTAGTCTAAACTGAGGCCAGAGTCGGCCAGATCCCTTTTGGCCACATTTTTCTTCAATTTTCTCATTTTATTTGACTTTAGCTTTTTAGCTATTCGACTTTTGCTCAGCATGATGCAAATTAAGATATAAGTATGATTTAATGATTATGATGATTTTTAATTTCAATCGTATCTTTGCAAATAATTATGTTTGATCAATAGGTCTGTTGACAGACCGTTGTATAAACGATACATTGGCTTGGTAATTTCCTCATTGTAACTAATCAAAGATTGAATGAGGTAGTTATATGTAAAACAGAGCACAGTATAATAGTTAAGTATTCAACATTGACTGCAATTAGTTATCTTGCTCATGTTCGGGTATCAGTTATACAATAATAAATAGCTTGGTACGTCTGGCCTGACCCTGATGAACTATTGGTGATATATATTGATATTTCAGAATTCATATTATTATGATGTATGATTTGATGGACACTAGAAAACAACAAAACAGACTCATAATTTCATTGATTGAAAAACATGATGCATCGCAAAATGTCCAGATCAATGCAAACTCGTTATTTCAACTATCCTTGATTACTTTTCTGACACACATTAGCTTCTTAAAAATCTTGACACGTCAAATCATTGCATCTAAATGCATCATATTAGCATGTAATTCGTGAGATAAATGGTAAATAAGCACGAATACCTGCTTAACGGCCAGCAAAATCTAAAGTGCATCTAAATGGTACAATGCCCACATGCAGTTCGCAATGACAATCTTGAAATATATGCCATTTACTTCTTACACGATATCGCTTCTGAGCAGGTTTTTCCATACAATCATTAATTTGAGATATCTACCTGCAGCTCTAGAAAGTCTTAAAATGGAAATTGTGTTTCAAACAAATTAAACTGTCTTCTAATTTCGAAGTAACGATTTACATTTCAAACAGCTGCAATAATCCATTCTAAATGATGAAGTTGTTGCAAATAAAATCTGACATTTATATACGCTAAGGATTTATTTAGACATTCTATCATTTAGTAATGGTTTATTTGCATTTCATTACGTTTCATTTCATTTCATTGAGCTATGTATTTGAATGAAGGAGTATTTCGGAAAATGAAGAAGATAATATAATTAAACCCTTATGTTTTTTAAGTTAAATATTTCAAATCTGAAAAAAAAAACATAAAATTTAAAGTATATTTGAGATTGTATTCGTGACGCAGTGGGAAAACAATTTTTCGTATCAATCACAAAAAAAACTTTTCAAACGCTATGAACCAATTAATTAGAACCAATTATCAACAACACTTTGAAATATAGGCGTAGTTGAAAGGTTTTTGTCTTCAAAATTCCTAGGACCGACAGCTGAAAACCGTAGCATAGCATTTTATTTACCAGAACATTTCATTCAAACATATTTATATCCAGGACATGATGTGGTGGTTTGTAGTTAAAAAAAAGTGCATATTTACGTTAACTGACGATCTGGAATCTTTGTTTTTCAGTCAATCGAGTTGATAATCTAACGTAAAATAGTAAATAGCGAGAGTGAAAAAATTCTTCCATAAAAAATCAGCTACGTTGAAAAATCCACATAACGGTTAGTCTTATATAATATAGTTCAGCATTGCCGCGTACGCTTTGTACCCTGAGCTATAAAATATAGCTCAAAACGCCGTGATATGCTAATCTACATAGAATATTTTCCTATGTATTTATGGTTGCATAGTACATAGTAATAAAAGGGATGAATTCCTAATAGTCCATGGGCCTTTCAGCTGTGCAAATGGTCTCGACTCCCATCAAAAATAGTTTCAACTCATATGTTTCAAAGTTTCATTTACTATGATCATAACTCGGCACATATCACGAATAAGAATAGATTCAAGTTTGTTATGGTTCGCGGATTTTCATAAACTTTAATAATAAAAAAAAACATTCTCCACCGTCCTCCAGTAGGGAGCACGATGGAGATGGTCTCCGAATCACAGCTCTCAAAAGTTAAAATGATGCAAAATAAAACAAAACAAAGCGAACTAAAGAAAATAAGGGTCGATTTATCATAAGTAGCATCTCGATAGGGTAGTCTAGGTTTAAGGTAGAGCGCGACGAGATTCCAAAAGAAATACCAGGCGTGAACCGCCACGAAAAACCACAACAATCAACTCAAGACGTCTAAAACAGTGGAACCATCACAATCTATTCGAACGCGATAGCTATCCAACCAAAATTACACTCATACGACCCAAAACTACACTCATCCGACAAATACTCGAAATGGATGCGCGAGATGTAGGCAAAGACCAGAGCCTGCATTGTAGACTAATGCATGGCAAAGCTACGCGCACTGCTGGCATCTGAGATCAACATCCCCGACCTATGCCAATATCCGACCCACTTCCAAACTTCGCGACAGATATGGGCTATGTTCGCGACCGACGTACAGACCTGACGGCAATTGACAATCGAAACATACCTGTGGCAATCCTCGGGCTCCCAGAATGCGCTCCAGAATTGGTCGAGTAGATGATCGACAAGCGATTAGATAATTGGCATGAAAATTTCTAAAATAATCTACCTTATTGCTAAGATTACGCCTCGGCTTTTGGTGTTATGGGCTCGTTTCACTCACCTGTGTTGTTGGGGAGATTTTGACCCGACTTTTTCATATCCATCACGCCGCGTTTTATTCATGGCACCGATTGTCAACAAGATTTTGTTTTGCGGATGATAATTTCACACACAATGGGTTCTGTAATGAAATTATAGCCTTCTACACCAAACGAATGAAATTCATCGTCGGAAGCTCAAACTGTAGGTTGACGTTGAGAAACGTCAGAGAGCTAACAGTCGTCAGACGAAACAGTGGTGAGTTTGAGTTGTCCCAAATGTGGGTCGTATGGTGGAAAGACAATGCAACATTCGCGCGAATGTAACTGACCCCAGGTGAATACGCCTAACGGAATTTAAAAATTCCGCTGCCGCCAAAAATGTCCCTGCGAGCTAGATCGATGAAAAAGGGTCTCATTTTGGCGATAGACGGTGAGTGGACAGACGTGTCGAATTTTGTCAGTATCCTGAACAAAAACCTTTATCTCTTGTTGTTCCATATATTCGATACCGAGCGAGGGATCAGGTTAAGAAGAAGCCGAATTGGAGTTTTTTTTTTGTGTTTCGAGAAGGTGAGAAAAATCTACGAAGGCGGCGAAGTGCGGACAAGGAGTCGACGGGAGCAGAGGTTTTTGAAACGAGCGACGAACATATCTTGTTGGAGAGATAATTTTGCGGAACATCTGGAAGTGCGGATATGAAATCTTTATGTAGTGCGATCATCGAGGAAACCTGGATAGCAGACGAGTTGTGGAAGATACAACAACAACAAATAAGGTAGTGTACATACTTAGGCTAAGTAGAATTGTAAGGTATTTAGGAGTTTAGACCAGATCGATGAGTTTATAAATATAACGCAGAAGTGGATTATTAAATTGCAATCAGAATTGTTATAAAGTGTAATTGAGAGTTTTAGTTTAAATCCCGGAAACAGTTTTTCACAGAATTTTAAAGTGTGGAAAGATACTATTGGTTGAAACCGGGAAAATTTACAAATTACCGGTCGCGGAGGTTAAAGTGAACAACGTCGCCGGATTCTCGCTTCAGAGCGACGTTTCGATGGTGATTTCGGGGTTCGAAGCGAGTGGTGCCCGAACCACCCCATTTCCGGTGAGTGAGCCCACCGAAATTACCCCCCTTTGGATTCAGGTGGGAACCCAGAGGTTTTTGCGAGTCATTGCGACGGGTTACGGTAACGAGTTAACATACCCTTTGAATTTAGTATTTACTCAATTACTGCATCTAGAGCCACATACTATATATCGTTGAAACAAATTTTGAGGCAGCCGTCTGCGAAATTTTTACTACAAAAAATGTATACACTTGTTACTTATCTTCATCGTAAAGACTTTCTCTCATGAAAATTTAATTGAAGTATTTGTCAATCAAACTCCAAACAATATCGGCTTGAATAAAGTTCATCTACTATGTAAGTTTCGTTTTAATCTTATAACTAAATCGGACGTTATAGGGCAGAGCCTCATGATCTCTTCAGCAAATGAAAATAGTTACTGATTGTAGGCATATTTTAATGATTGGTTAAGATTGCCATCAGCTGAGAGAGACACCATGTATCCAAAGATTACATGTGACCATGGCTGCCAGATCGAGCCCTAGGTGACAGAGGTGTTGCTTTTATTTTTTGTAGGCCGGCTATCTGCGGCCCACGAATGAAAATCTTTTGAGAGTACTGTCGTGCTATTTTGATCTTCACTTGTTTCCTGGCTAGATATTTTACAGAAACACCAAAATATTTTATAGAAACACCATCAGGTGACAGTGATGACTTTTTACTAATGTTCGAAGAAGAACATTAGTATTAAAATCACTTTGGCCAAAAATGCATATTTCAAAAAATTTCAGTGAAAAAATCTCAGAAATGCGCCATCCGATTGAATTGAAATTTTCAGGATACATTGGTGTCTATGCAGAATAGTGGAAGGTCTCACAAAAAGTTAATAATCTTTAACCCTTTGGCGCAAGTGGCCATTTTAGTGATATTTTTAATATGCCTATTATTCTATAAAAAAATAACTTTTGCAAAAATAAAGTTTATATAATGAATTCTGAACGTGTTTTCAATGTAAATATGATACTGTTTTTGAAATTTTTGACCCTATGTGTGCACTAGGCGCCTAAAACGAGATTGGGAAAATTAGAAAAATTTTGAATTGCGATAACTTTTTACTTGATAATCAAATTATTATGAAACTTACTTAAAACTTTGGAAATTTCATGTCAAACAAGAACGGTAGCCCTTTTTCAATTTACGTATATTTTTATCATCAGAAACTTCTGTTCACGGGAACTCACGAACCAATAACCAGATGCAGTTGAAATTTACAGAATACATTGGAATTAAGTAGCACCAGGTCTGATAGAAGCGATTTTGAATTGTGGGCAACTTTGTGTCAGTGGTGCCAGCTTGAAAAATTACATAGAAAAAAAAAACCGCTTTTTGCCCTATGAATTCTGATTTAGTTACTAGATTGTCATGAAATTGATACAGTAGCTGAAATTTACTCTAAGCCGTGTTTGGTAGAAATTTCGTTGAATAGTTCGATTGGTGCTGCCAGGTATGATAATTTTTGTGTCCTTGGTTTTGTAAATTCGCTCAGGAAAATAAAGCTTTTTGCCCTATAACTTCCAGTGCAGTCATGAAATCAATACGAATTTCATACAATTAATGGAACTTGTTATAGGCATTATTCAGACCGAATCTGGTTGAAAAACCACGATCGGGTTGCCAGCTATTGTTGGTTTTGTGTTTATTTGCAATATCTTTATTAAGCGATTTTATCGTAAAATTTTCAAACGGTAATGATGTTGTAGTGACAGTAAACAGCAAATATTAAGTTTTTGGTTATTTGAAAAATGTTGCGGCTGGTAACCCTAAATTTCTTTATACTTCTATATTTTCGAACGCACTCATTGGATCGAGACGAAATTCGCACAAAATTACCAAAACTCGAATATTTAAACATCGGTTGCCTATTTGATTGTAAATGCTTTGTTTTTCATGTGTTAGTACCATTACCCAATTTGCTTCACGTTGAGTTAAACCCACCCTGCGAATTTAGTTTCGATTGAATGACTGTGCTGGAAGTTATAAGAGTGAATAGAATTTTATGGTTACAACCATCTAAACTTTTCAAATTTTCGAAACCTTAATATTTATTGTCATTTGTCATTGCAGGGTCATTCCCATTTGAAAATTTAATGACAACATCGCTTAGTAAAGAAATACCAAAAAATTACAAAAATCACAATAGCTGGTAGACCTTTCATGTAAAGATTATTTAATTGTGTTCATGGTTCCCTTCTTATCTATAAATCAGCATAGACAACGTATATCGTCTCTAAGGCTTATCAAGGCAGAGAATAATTGATACGGAAAACTCGATCGTTTTGCGGAATAAGCCTCCGAAAGCAGAATCAAATTGGAGTTGTTTTTGCGCGATAGTTAAAATTTGAAAAAAAAATTTTCATTAGAAGATAATATGAAGGCATTGAAGTTTTAAGTACAAAGCTTTAAGCTACAGACATTTTATTATACTGGCAACTTTTGAATACTTTCTATAAACTTTATATATGAAAACACAAAATTATCACCGTATTAATATTTATAAGTGCACCTCCCGTTACTTTGTCGAAATCGGCAAAAGCTATTGAAATCAAAATCAATCACATGTTAAACATGAAATACATTTCATACTAATGTCAGTTTGGAAAATCCATTTTGCAAACATTATTTGCATCACATATCAGCAATATAGCTTGAGCTACAATATTTCATTCATTTCAGAATAAATTCACATGACCTGCAAAAACCCTTGAGTCCATTAAGCTTATTGCTCGATTACATCTAGAGACAAATGGTTTGCGTTCTGAATGTTTTCCCATTTTATATACAAATGGAACTGCTGAGCTAATCCTATTATGTTCCATCAATTTTCCAGGTTGCTTTCTCGAAAGTGGTGATGTCGGTTTCAACAGCTGTCCGTCAGTTTGCTTTGCTTTCGCGCGAAAAGTGAAAACGCATCCCAATTTATGGTGTTTTCTGGGAACGGAAACAGCTGACAAAGGGTTTAGAATAAACTTTAGTGGCTTTAACGTTGAAGTTTTTGCTGATGGGAAAGTTTCACTGCTTAACGTATTTTGTTCGGCAGTTGAAGATGTGGTAGTAGCTCAATATTTATATTGCAGTAGATGAAATTACAGTTCAATCGCAACTTGGATAGCATTTTTAATGAGAATTAGTAATCTCATTTTTCACTCGCTTCAAACTTAATTGATACATAAACGTTCCAAACACATGTTAAGGTACTTCTATTTGTAAATAAACCATTCAATCTAAATAATATCTCTGCAGCATAAACCAATAAGCACTATACATCTGCAAACCCGGTTGACAAATTTGGTTGGGACTCATAAGGTTTGGTTTATCATTTTACTGATACTCATTAATTGTCTTAATATGAGCATAAACTTCTATTATTCTCGTAAATACTCTAATCATATTTTAGTATTCGTTTATGAACGGAGAGCCTTTATATTAATGTTACGATACAATTTTTGTTGCTGAAGATCCTGTTAAGTTCAAGAGCCAATTCGATGCACCTTCAAAGCGAAAGTAAAGCATCGTTTGAAATCACAACTATTGAAAATATTCTCAATCAAACAAGTTTTCAGCTACTCAAAGCTATTTTGTTGATAAAAATTTTGTACCCAACATTCTCTTAATTGCAATTGCGGTAATAGAAATTGTTCATTGAACATTTCATTTGAGAAAATCATCCAAGTCCTAAAAGTTTTCGTTTGCTGTTGCTTTCGCATCTTCATTGAAAGTAGAAACTGTTGAAATCTCTCCATAGAGATTCATTTTGGTCCTTTACCCATTCGCTCTTTCTATCAAACTTAAGTGCTTACAACTATGTAGTTAATTCGAACAAACTTTGCCAACAACTTTTCGACATTAAACCGAGCATACAAAATCGATGGAAGAGCAGATAAAGAGCTAGCTCCCTATCCAACCGCAATTGCTAAGAAACTGAGTGGTGTTAAATGAATGAAATGACGTTTTCTCTCTGTTTGAGCGCGAAAGTGAAAAACGAAAAATCATTGCAAAAGTTGCAAACTTTTTCAATTATTTCATTTTGAAGTTTCTATTGACGACAAGTTTCTGGCGTCAAAAAGATAATTGAGCTTCATTTAAATTACGAGAATGCCGTATTATTGTGTTTCATTTGTTTGAAATGTAGTATTTGATTCTAGTTTTGGCTTTTATGATAAGTTACAAAAGTTACGTTTTGGAGAAAGAGCGATCAAACGGGCGTTTTCTTTGCCAGTTAACTGTTGCAACAGCCAGTTGACGTATGGGCTCTGAAGTATAGTGAAACAAAGAAATTTTGCTTAAACTCATTTGTTTAAAACAATAAAGAAACGCTGCTCGTCAGGTCTACAAATCTAAACAATGCGACAGAATCAAAAAAAAAAAATACAGATATCGATTGTATGAAAACTAAGGTTTTCATAGTTCGAACAATTAGGTGGTATATTTGCAGCCACGGCTTAATTTTTTAATATATTTTAATGTAAACAATTTTTTTTTCCTTTTGAAGAAATATTTATTTTAATTACTCGACATGTATCGATATTTCGAGTTTCTTCAGTTTCTATTGGTCTAATCTTAAAATTATTCAGGTATCTTATTTAAGGTGCTTACTTTTAAAGTATTGACTAATACTAATTACCAGCTAATTATTTATTAATAACAAACTTAAGTACATTAAACTATCTATATTAATTATATTATTCTCATCACCATAAAATATCGGTTCAAATCAACCTGAACAATGGTGATACACAGTTTCCTTGGTCTGTGTTTAGCCGCCTATCCATCGGAGTTTTCCATATGTTCAGGTTTTCGTACGCATCCAGTTTTCGTATCTGCTGTACTTCCTTAATCAGCTCCACGTTGTCCCATGTGATGTTGCGCTCCTCCTCCAGGATGTGTTTCGCTACTGCCGATCGTACTACCATTGTGTCCTTTTCCCTTGCTGAGGCTGCTTCCCGCTTATGTTCGGTTAGTCTAGCACCAACTAACCGTTTCGTTTGACCAATGTATATTTTGTCGCGTTCTGGGCAAGTAATTTTGTATATTCCAAATTTTTCCTCCTTATCTTTTTTGTCTTTAGAGTGGCATAATTTAGCACTTATTTTTTTTTTTGACTGCTTTTATATCAAAGCGTTCGAGAAACTCCTGAATTTTTTTGAATATTGACGTAAAAATAATTGGAACTCTTATGGCTGTTTTTTTTTTTCTGTGCAAAGAGCGTTGTTAATTGATAACGCTGTATATTGTCCATCTTCTTTTTGATAATGTTTCTAATTATTTTCTCGTGAAATCCATTTTTTCTCGCGGTATCTTTAATATACTTAACTTCTGAGTTAAAACTTTTCTGATCCATCGGCACTGTTAATAGCCGGTAGATCATCGAGTTAAATGGCGCCATTTTGTTAGAATGCCAATGATCAGACGTGGAAGGTGTAGTTCTCTGGGTTTGTGTGAATGCGTCCGGTAGATATTAGACCTAAGAATTTATTATATCTATGATATTAGACCTTTCCTAATGACCATTAAATCCAAGAATGGTAGTTTAATTGCTTTCGGCTTCCATGGAAAATTGGATATCCCTTATGTGCTTTATTTAACTTCGTTAAAGTTTCTGCCAAAGCATCCTTTTTTACGATAGCTAGAATGCCGTCCACATATCTCAACCAGATACGAAGAAATGAACCTTCTTCATGAAGTTCTTCTCCAGTCTGTCCATAAATATCTCACTCATTAATGGGGATAAAGGATATCCCATGGCCGCAGTTTTCATAGCTTTAAGGTATTTCCCCCGTGAGAGTAAAGTAACTTTCATTCATGCAAACCGAGGCAAGTTTCAAACAGTTTTTAGCCCCCTTCCTCCCTTTCGGTGAGCTATTTTTCTCTAATAGCCAATCCTCAAAGAAGGCGAGTGCTTGTTTTACCGGCACGCTTGGGAAAAGAGCCTTGACATCAAATGATACAACTAGCTTATCTTCCCCTATTGCTGCCACTCTTCCAAGTCGCTCTATCACCTCGTCTCCATTTTTAATCGTTCTATCGCTAATCTTCTCTAAGGCCCTACCCTAGTTTACAATCCACTTTGCGATTCTCCTTGTCGGGGCGTTTGTAGCGGCTCATTTCCTGCCTTGTGTAGCTCATTTCCTTGCTTTCCCTTAGCTCATTTCCTGCCTTGTGTATCCTCGGAAGGCAACTTTGAGACCCGCAGCTTGTTGATCCCTCCAATCGTCCATTTACACTCTCTCAAGATTCTTTCAACTCGTTTGATAGAGTCTGGTAAGGGATCTTTCGTTAGCTCATGGTAATCTCCGTTGTTGAGTTTTGCCATAACTAATCGGTCATATCCGTTTTGTCCATTATAACCATGGCGTTTTCTTTATATATTTTGGTATAAAAGACCGGTTTCGTAGCCAACTCTTAAAACACTCTTTGTGCCTTGCCAGTGTTGCTCCTCTTACGGTTTTCCTTCCTGATGATTTGAGCCACATTGCCTCTAATCTGTACTTTCTCCTGTTTAGGAAGGTTTCTTACTACTTACTACTACGTCTACTAACAAGTCTTCTGTAGGAAATTTTGTTTCCTTGACAGCAATATTCAGAACTTGGTTAAGCAATTCCATTTGCTCTTCTGTGAATCGGACCCTAAATTTGTTTACCACATAGTTCAGGGGCGGCTCGTCGTGTTCGCAAAGGAAGCAGTCCTTCCCTTCCCTTGCTAATCCACAAATTTGATTAAATAAGCAATATGAAACAACCAAAAGATATACAATCAATATTTAACAGTCAAAGTAATAACATTTATTTTCTTACAAAAGTCAAAACTCAATTGCTACTATCAATCAAATGGTTTTATTTTATAACAGTCCAACTACAGAGCTTCCATGTTAAATTTACAGCTACACAATGAAAACTCAAACGTTTTACTACAAACTACCGTTTTACTACAATTCAAAACATACAGTTCATTGAGATATACTATACAGAACACTGAAGTGATCTTGCTTCAATGCTCAAAATCCTTGTATTCGCATCGATCTACTTAGACGCTTTGTCTAAATGATGCCCACAAAATTTTTACAATCAATGTACTCAAATATCATCGCGGACGCTGGCTCAGTTCATCGCGTCTTGGTGGATAGAAAAATTCAAAAAACCCTTGTCCCATCCACCCGCTGAACGACCCGAAAATCTTTATTAATGAATGAACATGATACGCTGCAAAAGTATCCGCGTCTTCTGTTATGTTACTGTTCCCCCTCATGATTTATCTGTAGATTCTCTTCTGCTCCTCTTCTTACGAGCCGTTCCCCTTACGAATTGAAGCATTTTCTGCTTTGTTCACATGTACACATGTACGGTGCAAGCTATTGTGATGTTCATGTGGGGAATAGAATAGTATGAGTAAAAATTTTTCGGGTGCAATTTTCCCCAGATCGGTTTTTCGTGTCTGCTTTGGGTTTGCTTTCCCAAAAGACGTAGTTTTTCCGTTCTGGTGCTTTGATGAAATGACCACTTGATTGCTTGGGACGCCTATGTTGACGCTGAAAAATCGTCTGCGTCTCTATTATGTTCATGACCTACATTACAGAATTTGTAGATTATCTTCTGCTCCTTTTCTTACGAGTCGTTCCCCTTCTAATTTGATGCCTTTTATGTTTTTTTTCGCATAGAGTATGTACGGTGCAAGTTATTGTGATGTTGATATGGAGAATATGTTGTGCAATTTTCTCCAGAGTGGTTTTTTTGTATCTGTTTTGGGTTTACTTTCGCAAAATGAATTTTTCTCGGTTCAGGTGCTTTGGGTGATATGACCACTTGATTGCTTTCGGCTATGTTATTTCTATGGTGCGTTTTTTTATGCCTTCTTCGTAAAAAACGCACCTGTTATAACTCTTTCGACGTGTATTTTTTTGTATTGTCAGTATCTATTAATACTGTCGGTTAAACATCGATAAAAAAATAGTTTTTAAAGTTAAATTATAACATAAAGCTCGTTAATGTGAGAGCGTATTGAATAGATGCTGTTTCCAAAAGTTAATATTTACCCGTTTAATATGGATTTTAAAGTGGAAAACCAAAATTAAGGTGATTGTGCCACAGAGTATTTGCTGCGGTAATCTTTTTCATTGAGGATCTTATTGAGTTTTAGCAACCAAGTTAACTGTTTGTAAAAGGTAACTATATTAGGCACTTTTATTGCAAATTATATGAGAAATTTATTTTTATTGTAGTATTGCCTATTTAATTTGCTAAAAGATACATTATATCCTCAACTTCGAGCTATTAAAAAACTTTCGCCACATATTTAGCCTGCAATATGTTTTCAACTTACCTTTTTTTATAATTTAAAAAAAGAATTAAAGAAATTAGTAATTTTTTTTGCTTTCAAATACTATAATTGACTTGAACTTTTGTGAGATTTTTAATCATAGTGATTAGGAAGCTGTTGACAATCAATCACTAGCTTTTAATGCAAATATGTTCAGCATTAAAATACTTAATTGATTTTTTACACGGTATTTCAAAGGTATAGTTTACTATGCGCTTCATAAGTATGCTTATCTATATTATATGCTTATATATTTTGCTTGTGCTCCCCTTAGTCTCAAACCCACGAGCCGCCACTGACATAGTTGGGGATGGTCTCTACAGTATCCTTCTTCTTGCTCCTGGTATCTTTTCCTCTCGTCCGCTCCTTCAGTTGTATTGTGAAAATTTTCCTCTTTCTATCTTTCTCAAATTCAAAAGCCCTGTTTGCTTTCCCTACAATGTATTAAATGTCCTCTTTTCTACCTAAACTATCACTCGCCATTTTTAAATGTAGGGAGTAAACTTTGAATGTGATTTCTCCTTATTTTTTATATAGTCTATTTACGGAATCTCTAATGAGATTCCATTTGGCTAGCACTATTTGCTTCCCTACTTCTAACAGATGGGACCTAAATTTAATAGTGTGACTTTTTGGAGTCACATTCTTTTTCAAACATAATCTAAGAAATCTTACGTCTTCAGAGATGCCTATTTCTTTCTTATACAATAAAAATTTATTAAAAGCGGATTTTAACCTTGTAGTCATTTTCAAATTGTTTTTACTGTGTACCAATTTTTTTCCTAGCTTGTAAAAATATTTTAATTTAAACCATTTTTTTTGCATTCGAAGCTAGATTTATTTTAATTACTTGACATATATCGATATTTCGAGGGTGATCTGCGCTCCTCTTCAGTGTCTATTGGTCTAATTTTAAAATAACTAAGGTATGTTATTTAATGTGCTTACTTTTAAAGTATTGACTAATACTAATTACCCGCTAATTTTCTATTAATTCCATACTTAAGTTTATTTAACTATCTATATTAATTACATTATTCTCCTCACCATAAAATATATGTTCAAATTAACCTGAACAATTGTAATTCACAGTTTCCTTGGTCTGTGTTTAGTCGCCTATCCATCGGGGTTTTCCATATGTTCAGGCTTTCGCACACATCCAGTTTTCGTACCTTCTGTACTTCCTTAATAACCTCCACGTTGTCCCATATGATGTTGTGGTCCTCCTCCAGGATGTGTTTCGCTACTGCTGATCGTACTACCGTTGTGTTCCTTTTCCTTGGTGAGGCTGCTTCTCGCTTATGCACCAACTAACCGTTTCGTTTGCCCAATGTATATTTTGTCGCATTCTGGGCAAGTAATTTTCTATATTCCACATTTTTCCTTCTGATCTTTTTTGAGACATAATTTAGCAATAATTTTTTTTCCCTACTAGTGTACTGCTTTTATATCAAAGCGTTCGATAACTCCTTGAATTTTTTTGAATATTGACGAAAAAATAATTGGAACTCGTATGGCTTGTTACCGTTATAGACGAATAACGCGACCAAAGTTTCAATTACTCTGGCAGGAACACCGGAGCGGCGGTTTTCAGGCGGCCTTTACTCGCGAGAAGGAGGTGGGTAGGGCGCCACTCGCTTCGAACTACACAACAATTCAAAGATAAATTAGACGCGTTACCATTAATGGTAATCTCACTTATACTCTTAAAAAACACTACTCAAACTCACAATACTCGAATTTAGAATTAAACATTTCTAATTAACTATATTAATTAATAATGGCCTTACAAACTACCTAACTTTTATCTTTCCCTGGATCGTCTGAATCGAAATTCTCCCTCGCTGGGGCCTTTAATCGTCAACTAACGCCTCCGATCGATGCACTTCTTTCGTTGTTTGAATTTTTCTGCTCGTATCTTACATACCACCAATCTGATGTTCACTCTCCTCGTACTGGAATCCTGCTCGTAATCTTACTCGTCACCAAAAGAATACGCCGAATCCCTCATATGTTAGTTACTCCGTCTCCTGTTTGATCAGTTGGTTAGTACCCAGCTCCGTCCCAGCTCCAGTTCAATTCATCAGACAAAAGAGAAGAATATTCAAATATCGATCGATCGCCTCAGCTTTGGACTTCCATCCACTTACCCAGTTCAATTCAAAGAGACCCGATTTTTCACTTCCCGGTGGTACTCAACCGAGTTCAAGCTCACCTAACTGGGTGTTGAATTTTATTTCCACCATGAGATCCACTTTTGGGACATCTAGATCTCACCTCACATTCCGACTGTCAGCTGACATCTCGTGACAGTTCTCGAAGTCAACCCGCCGTCTGACTTCTCGACGATGAAACTAACTATCTCAAGCGTTAACTCACGCTCCATTTCGGTCGATTCCGGTTATTTATTGCTGTGGGTGAAGGTGAGTAATGGCTATTTGTGTCGTGTCGCATTCCTCCTTGGAAAATCCGTGCCACCATAGTTCAATTTGGCAGATAAAATTTTGCGTTCAAAAGGAAATAATCGTCGTCGTTGCTACGTTCTGCGGACCTTCTTTTTCGCAATTTAAAGGTCTAGTGCGATTTGAACTATTGCTACAGGAGTGCGGTTGCCTCAGTAGTCATTGCCGCCGCCTCAGGTCTGCTCGTCGGCCTCAAACACAACCCATGTCTGTGGAGATTGTCCCAAGGCAGTTATAATTGGGTCAATTGTTGGCCTAGGTCCGGGTTCACGCATCCGAACAAGACGGCCCATACGCTGCTCTGTCATGTGGACCTATATCTATATCTCGGCCTATATCGCGCTTTTAGTCTGCGGGTTGTTAATATCTGGTGTCCAATTATGTTCTTGGTGTTGGTCTGAGTCGACGTATTTGCGCAACGCTCATTCAATTTATATTGTCGTCGATTTCGTATCTGCTGTGCTCTCGCTATCTTAGACTTATTTAACTCTAAGCCTCCTTTTACACAAAACACAGTATTCGGTAATTTAGTGCTGTGTTATTGCGGCTCAATCTGCATCGTTCTCTTTCAGAGGACGGTGGAGATTATTTTTGTTTTTTAATCAATTAACTCGAGGAAATCGCAAACACCGTGACAGGCTGTTTTTTGTTTTTTTCTGTGTAAAGATCGTCGTTACTTGATCCCGCTATATTTTGTCCATCTTCTTTTTGGTAAGGTTTCGAATTATTTTCTCGTCAAACAAGAGTAGTGGTTAAAAGTTGCTAAAAATTATTAAGCATATAATAATAATAATATATTATTTTACTGGCCCTTAAGAATTATGATAACTTTTCGTTTAAGGAATATCAGATGGACCAAAATCCCTAGATTTTTGCTGTTGAAATGAAAACTACCACGAACACATTAGCAGTTTCAGTAAAGCCTTGTGAGCTCAAAATAGAGTTTCGGCAAGAGAAAAATTGCTTTTGGCCCGAACGTTGCTTGCAGTGGTTGTTTGATGATATTGAAATATACGTTAAATTTTGTTAATCTGGCTGGCAAACTGAAGGATTTCTTTCAGTCTCTGCTCAGCCGCTTGTCAAAGCGCCATTAGCCGAAGCAGTGCTGTCTGGTTTTCCCCAGTCCCGGGCAGTGACACAAAAGATGCTGGATGGTTTCTGAGACTCCCGGCTCTTGACACTTCCTACAGGTGTCGCTGGTTAGGAATACTATTTTCAAGACATGTGCTGCTACATAACAACGGCCAGTAATGATACCGACCAGACGTTTGCAGTCAGTCCACGTTGATTTGAGCAGGCATTTAGTCGCTGCAAGACTGTATGCTTCCAACATGATTTTGGTTACCCTGCACGTCTGAGTGCATACCGCGCCTTGGGTCATTCTTGAGCCAATTAAAAACGTGATCATTTGGATAGGAGTTGGGATGTTTACCAATCCTGACAGAGGAAGATTGGCTCCATGTTTGGCTAGCACATCTGCCCCCTCATTTCCATCAATTGCCCAGTCTATTCATGGCCTGAATGCAGTTGAGTGCACGATACGATTTTTATGTGTGTGCTCTTACCACCGCTTGATTGTTGACATGTTTATCTCCCCATATATAGTATTTTTGACATATAATAGAAATGCGACTTTAAGTTTCGCACATACTTTCGCCTGAAAAATACTACAGTGATCAAGAAGCCTGAAAACTGCTTCTATAGCCAAGAAAAAAGATATAGATGCTAAAAGCTGCTGCATCTATTTGCTGATTCCATTCTTGCCCATCTCCCATAGTCGCTCGATATCCTCGCTCGAAGTACAGAGAGGGGACCAATTAGTCAGTGCTTTCTGCTTACCCCTGCTTGATACTGCTGTGGCCGAATGATTTTGTCTCCTAGTGTCCTGAAACCGCAAGCCTGACAGCAGCTTTTGCGACAGTAACTCTGTTCCCGAACTACAATTAATTGCGATTAATCGCGATTAATTGCAATGAAGCTGTTCCCGTACTCCGTTTTACTGAAAACTGAAAATTTCCCCTCTTTCAGTAAATTTCAGTAGGGTCTGAGCTACTGAAAAATACTGTAAAGTGTCAAACGGAGTAAATATTTTCAAATGTGCGCGGCAGGCAACATATTTTTTGCGTAATGTTGCTATGAAGGTCGAATATTTTTGTGGTTATAATTTACTATCGCTAAAAATGACTTTATAATCACTATTGTTCTCCCAAAAACCGAAAACTTACACTTTTTTGTCAATTTTCAGGAAATACAATGAGAGCGTTCCCGTACTTTTCATGAAATTCAGTTAAATTCAGTTACTGAAAGTACGGGAACAGACCTAATGTCTCGAGATCGAGGCGGAGGGAGCTGAAACAGGACGTTCAAAGCAGACGAAGGAGTCGCGGTGAAGGCACCTGTAGAAATATAATTTAAGCAGGAAATTCGATATGATCACAACGTTAAATAACTATATATTGAATTAGCGTTACGCATCATAATGATGTATTCATATCATTTATTTGTCAGAAATTGATTACAAAAGCATCATATTAAATAAAAAACGTTATAAAATTATTTGTGGAAAGTTATCCCGTCGGTTTCCTTCCTATTCTACTATATCACTGAATGCGATAAGCAAAAATTTCAACATTCTGCTAGGATAGCTTCACGCAAGCGTCCAAAATCAACAAGCTGTCACAAAAGGGTAAAGAGGACATGTTATGTTTGTTTTTAATTTGTGGTATTTGCATTTTGCTGTCATTACAAACTGTGAGCCTACTTTCACATCTGATGCCACTTAGATATGATGCTCTGTTAATCACACACAGCAAACAACGTCACGTCACAGCACCGATTATACGTTTTCAGCAACGAAATATTTCAAAAGTGGTGAAACGATTCAGAAACGGGTCTTGTTAAATTAGTTTCGAATCGAAGGCTAACTTCTTACGTCGGTTGCTACCCCACCGAAAATAGAAAGACGGAAACTCGTTGAGAAAACATTAATCTACGAAAAAGGAAAGTAGAAGTATCAGGATGAAGACTCTCAAGAAGTACTCGTAATTGCCATAAATTTAAATATCATCGCAGATGACTTGTAATCCCTTTAGAGCAGATGATGGTAAATTAATATCTTGCTACCCTTCTTGTTAATTTGGCCGAAATGATTAAGGACTCTTTAATGTAATTCATGTTGTACTCAAGAAAGACCGCAAGTTGATTGAAGTATCTTTTTAGCGAAATATAATCGTCAGAAACGTAAATCGTTTTCAACGAATACATAAATTTTTGATAAACACAATTTAATTTGTAATAATGCAAGATTTTAGATGGAATGATTTTTCAAGTTAGTATTTGATTTGGGAAATTATTGCTTTTCATAAACGTACTTGCTGCATAAAATTGGAATTATATATTATATATAATACCAAGTAAAGCTAGATTATTAGATTATAAAGATTCAATATAATTATTTTAAAAAAACCATCACATAATGTAAGCACCAGTAACAAGAGGGAAATTTGAACCATGTCTTAATTCATACTATAAATACGTTTATTTTTGCCAAGACATGCTTATCGACCTACATTTAAATTTAAGCGATGGCATGTAACGCTACTTTCATTCCTAAAATCAATTTAAATGTGTGTCACGTTCACCATTCACTCCCTATTTTCGTTCAGACCAATAAAATACCTTCACTTACAGAGTCAGCGAATAAATCTTACATCAGATTTGAATGTAAATGTCACAAGGAAATACAATGGGAAACAGCTTTCATCGTAGCTATCCATATAATACACGCAATATTCTCCTGAATTCTACTTTTAGCCTATTTATATGGAAATGTGAGTAATGAAACGAAATGAAAGGATATTGCATGGAGGCTGACAAGGAGAATTCTTGGTATTCAAGTGCCCGTAATATGCCTTTGAAAATATCAGTTTCATAAATACGTCATCCCACCAAATGCTTAGGCGCAGACAGTCTTAAGCTGTATTTTAAGATTAATGAATAAAAATAGATGCATGCACTTACTTGCGTTGGTTTGATTGCAGTGTCATATAGCTTTTCATTTTCCTAATCAAACAAAGCAGCATAACTAGTGTACCCTCTATTTTTTTGCAACAAATGCTGCTTGTTTTCCACTGTTTTATTTTTTCCACTGTTTTTGTTTTTAATTCAAGAAGAAAGTATTTTTTCGAGCTATACAATCCCTGCACATTGTTGGGGGGAAGGGGGGAGGGCGGAAATGCCTGGTGCGATGAAATGCAGACTAAACCCCAGAAGTTCGTAAAAATCCAATTACTCTTATGGCTCAGGGGTAATATTAGACGCTTCTTTGACCGCCTCTACCGGTTGTTATTGTATCAAATATTTTTTAGTTGTTACGCAAAACAGAAATCGTTACATTTATTTTTCTAACAGAAGCTCTAATATATAATTTACAAAATACCCGTCTCAGACTGTAATAACCAATGGGCCTTTCCACACTTGTATTCTTGATGCACTCCTCAAACCGGTTTTATGGGCAAGAGACGGAAGAATCAAGGGGAATTCTCTACTTTTTGTAGAGAATTCCCCTTGATATTCTTGATGCACTCCTCAAACTGGTTTATTGGGCAAGAGACGGAAGAATCAAGGGGAATTCTCCGCAAAATGTAGAGAATTCCCCTTGATTCGTCCGTCTCTTCCCCAGAAAACCGGTTTGAGGAGTGCATCAAAAATACAAGTGTGGAAAGGCCCAATCGAGCTATTTCCCTAGCCGAAATGGCCTGAGCTTGCTAATCAGGGGAATGCAAAAGTGCACGAGCTTATCGAGTTTACCAGAAGCTAGTCGACGTGGCCCCGACACTATTGAAGGCCCTGTGTTCAAGGTGCGGTGTGCTACCGTGTGTTTGCAGGATTGAAAGGACTCTGTTTTGACCATGATTGCATTGTGTTTTCGGAAAAGAGGATTTAGATCATCCGGGGATCAGTTTATGATTCGATTAAAACGCTTTGTTTTAGAAAAGCGTCCGAAATGTACGTGCCTTGTCAAGTTAATGACTGACCCATAGTGACAGCGGAAGTCTGTACCTATGTAACATTGGCAATAATAAAGTCCTATAAAAGCTCACGATGGATTTCCAGTTTCAGTTTAATTACCTTTTATTCAAAGTAGTCGACTGAATTGTCGTAGTATAGTCGACTGAATTGTCGCAACAAGTCGAAGATCAGAAGATGGCGGTCTTCCGATTGTGGCCCTGGAAGCACCAAAATGACTGCACTTGTTGTCACGGTTTCGGTTTCCGGCTGCGTCGCAGTAAAGGAAAGAATGTAAACACCGGCGAGGTAGATGAGAATGTAATTTGATAGTAAGATTTAGGGCTTAGAGTAGGCCACGAGTGCACGTACAGGGATCTTGCAGTTGTAGCGATTCGCCGTCATCAGGCCAAATCAGTCGTGACCGAAAATCATCATCACAACCAGCGTTTGCTTTGCGCCGACAGTGAACGAACCAACAGGACCCTGTGGTACGGTCGCAAACTAGACATGTTCCATGTTCGCTATATTAGCAGCCTTGGCTTTCAGTCCAAATGCATTCATCCGAACACCATCTTCACGGCCTATACGTCCGAGCATAATGACGGCCAAAGTCTTTTCATCCCGGTACAACTTACGACCCCAGAATCCGTCCTTCACGTTCTACCAAGCCTGGATGGTTGGTCGAGCTAGGGCTTCAATCAGGGCACATGTTAGCTCACAACCGGTAATTGAGTTTCCACCAGGAGTGTTTATCATGATAATATTTTCTGTGATGGCCGCCGGTTTATCGATGTTATCAACTTCAGCACCAACACGCACGATCACCTTCAAACTTCCAGATCCAGACTTGATGTTCGCAGCTAAATTATGTAGCTGAAATATGAAAATTAACAGCTGACATCGAGTATGGAACAAGACTCGAAGTAGGGCTGGCAGGTGGAGGCTAACAAGTAATGAGGCTGGGGGAGGACATTGCCCTGATAAGGCGAAATAGTTCAAACAAGAAAAACGGTTTGGAAATAGTGCCGCAGAAACGGTGCCACAAAGGCCCGACTGAGGCTCTGCGGTAATCCAGGTCGCAAATGGGAGTTCTTCTATTTTCGACATCGAGGTGAGATAGACGTGACGTAGGAAAACGATTGCTTATAGAGATATTTTCTTTTTGGTCTTTTAATCGAGGAAACCTCTGGGTGAGATGAATTACCGGAAGGTTGGAGCGAGCTGGACGAGATATTGGATTTATGACGGGGGTTTTTGTTTTTTCCTATCGAAAAACTTGGCGGACTAGCAAGAATTATCCGTCGATTGAGGGGTTCTAACGTTACGGAGGTTTCGTTTTGCTATATCGAGCCAGCGCCGGAAAAGCGAGAGTTATTCGTCGATCAAAGAATTCGAAAAAGTGAAGATTGTGACCAGCGAGTACTAGGGTCATCGCAGGCAGTTTACTGATAAAGAGTTCGATGGGCGTATGCTGAGAAGGCGCCGAAGGTACGTGACTGTAGTGTTAGGTTTATAATAAGAGTAATGCCTAGTACTATACTCTTCGCGAAACGAATTCAACGGTCAAATCCCATACAAAAAAAGCTTTCCTGACGAATTGAAAAGCTCTTTTTGTATGGGATTCGACCGTTGAATTCGTTTCGCGAAGAGTATAGTACTAGGCATAAAAGTGGATGTAATTAGTGAGCAAGTGTAACTTTGCGAATCGCGGCGCCGTGTTGATGCAGCTTAGATAAAGTTATCGACTGTTGTGAAGATTTTGAAACGAACTGTATAAATAAAGTCAAGGAAAGGAATTGTGAATGTAACGCGGTGTTTACTCTAGTTGGTTTGCACAACATAGTGAAGTATACGACCCGCCCGACTTCTTGTATCGATGCGCGGATATTTGAGGCAGTCGAGGGCAAGAAACGAGTGGCACCCGGACTCACCCCTTTCTCTTCGAGTGAGCCAGCCACCCAAAGCTGCCGCCGTCATCTTCGGACAAGTAGGAGAGGGTCGACGACTGGCGTTCAAGGTCGAACGGTAACACTGTATCCACAAGGTAACGTCATTTAGGCAAGCGGTCGAAAATATTTAAATAACGACTAGCAAATAAGTTGCGTTGTCCAAACTTCTGAAGAGGACAGCGACTTAATTTTTGTTTCTGTTAAACCAGACACTTTTATGTCTAAAAGCCAAGTTTTCGGTGATAATAGCAGACTTTTGTATTGTGTTTTCTAGTCGTTGATTGCAAGCGAGATAATGTTTGGTAACCAGAGTTTTACCTCGTCTGTAAGTGTCGGTGAACTTTTTGAGTTCACTGGGTTCAAACAGAGTCCTTGTATTGCTGAGGTCGGTTAAAAATTTCGGCCAGCGCAAGTTTGTTCATGCTGTCATCTAGAATACAGGCTAAGATAGCTTATAGCTGTTCCGAAACCGCTGCCACAAAAGGATTTTCAACAAATATTATATAAATATACATCCTAGCTTAGGGTCCTTAGAAAATGCTTTAATTTAGCGGAGTCGCTGGCTGAAAGTCGCTTAATAGATGCCTTCTTGAGAACTTCATACGGACACTCTGGGCAAAAGCTTGTAATCGCTTGTTGCACTGACTTCAGCTCCGTCAAGCCCAGCGAGGATGCCGCATCATTATATTTTGTTTGAGACGTTTATATCCCCGCTAAAGCAAATTTGTTTTTGAGTTGGCTAAACCTCAAAGCTGGCTCGGCCTGCCTAAATTTGGGGGGAATTTACCATCGTCATCCTTACCAAACCATGCCCCTCATTGTTAAACGACATTCTAATGGATTCACGCGACGGACAAAATGTTAACCAAACGAAGCAGAAACATTAGTTTGCTGAAAATGTTGTGCTAAAAAATATATGTGCAATAGAGGTTTATATAAAAAGAAAACGAAAAAGTTTTATAATTTTTTTGGTCTAGAAACTTCAGCATAGTTTACCTAGAGTCTTCAACTAGACGTCTGTCTCGGTGTTGGCCTTCAATTCGTGTGTATTGTTTACTTCGAATTTATATAAATTCTGTCGTCAGAAACTGCTGAATGTTTCACTGATCGCAATTTGGCTTTAAATCCTGTATAATTTTTTCGTCAGTTGGAGCTGTGAATATGTTTGTGAGTCAGATTGCGTTAGCATTGCAATTATGAATAATCATTTAGGTTGCCTGGATGTTATTTATTATAAGCTTCTAAATATTTTATGCAGTTTCTTCCTATTTTATAATTTCCTGCTCTCATAGGGTTACGTGCCTATGTCGGTGAGCTTCTTGCAAATTAGTAAAACAAGACGAAACAGCTATTTTGCAATCTAAACTCCTTTCTTGTCTAATATTCTATCTCTTACAATATTTCACACTAAAGAACAGTCATGTGTTCGACAAAACGAAATGCAGCAAAACCGCCTGTGTGGAATCTAGCGAAACAAAGTTCGGCACATTGGCATCAGGAGTAGTATTAATGTCTTTGGCGACATTTTACAGATTCAATACATTTGAATTCATTTTATGTCAATTCAATTAACCGGTATCAAAAATGGTATTTTCGGTATTTTATACTTCAAAACTGGTATTTCGTATTTGAATTTTGCTAAAAATATATTAACTTTTCACTTTGATTTTACCCAAATGTTTGAAAACACGGTGCGATTCAAACAAAAAGATCAAATTGTTCGCACCATTTAAAAGTACCAGGTTCGTTTGATTGCCGCGAAATTCGACTTATACGTAAGGCAACTCCATCTTGGAGTTAGTCACTACTTTTATATCAAAGTCAGTAATTCGTCTTCGGACACAGGAATGACAAGCAAAACGAAGCGAAACGAAAATCCCCACAAAATTGATTTTATATGGGATTTGACATTCCGTTTCATTCCACGTTGAAATAGGCCTAAGTCTATTTGTAGTGCCAAAATTTTGCTGCGTGTGGAAAAGTAAGGCGTTTGTGGAGTGTTGTAGAATGTATGTGAAAATATCTGTATTTTTGTGCCAAGTGTGAACAGCTGGGTCAATCGGTCTCAGATTACATTTTTGATATAGTTTTAACTTGATAGCTTGATTTAACTTGATTTGACTTTCCCCTCGAGAGGAGGCACTTCTTTCAAAAATTTGATAACTTTGTGTTGGAAGCAACACTGAAACGCTGCTTTATTTTTTTATCCTGTAAAATCAACACCTAACGAAATATTTTAGGAAAACTGATTTTCGAGACGGATTTTCGAAAAATAATCCGTTACGAAATAAATTAATAATAATCCAAGAAATAGCTAATTTTGACCTCAGACCCAAAATAATGTAAAATTGTTTTTCCTAGAAAAATTGTTGCATCCAACTTAGTTCTGTCGAGCTGTCGTCAGTGCAGCATGTTTTAATTTAAATAATCATAAGAAAAGTTACCCTGCGTGCCTTAACTCCGCCGACTAGCTCAGTCTGATCGTGGGCATTTGGGTAAACCATACCTTTGAGCTACGGCACGCAAACGAAACAAACACAAATACATACCATTTAAACGGAAGGATAAAGGAAATTCCATGTAAGCAGGGGCGGATTTGCCACTAGGCCCGGGCCTAGGGCGGCAAATTTCGGGGGCGGCAAATTTTCGATTTTTTTTTTGGCGCCCACTTTTCGATTGTTTTTTTTTGGGTCGGCAGTTTTTTTCTGTTGTATATGTACATATACCTGAGTTGAATGAGCCTAACACCTCAAGCCAAACAAATTCTCTAAAAAATCAATGCACGCAAAAATTCATTTCTGATGATATTTTTCGGACATTAAAACGTTTGACTTATAATAAATATCGAAATGCGATCACGGTAAAGGACCAAAAAAACTCAAAAATACCTAAAAAGTACCGAGAAAGTATCTGAAAATACCTAAAAAGAGCCTAAAAAGACCTAAAAAGACCTAAAAAGATCCTAAAAAGAACCCAAATAATACCTCTTCAATTTAGGAAAAGCTTATCAAGGTAAATATTTGCGTGCATTGTTTTTTCAGAGAATTTTTGTTTATTTATTATTATGGTACAGGGTATATCAACTACATGCGAATCTCTTTATTTTTCATTACTGAAATTAATTTCAATAAAAAAATTTCTATAAAATGAAATCTAGATCATCATAGGTGAAAATATTTCGGATTCATCCTTAACTAATAACGTATCGAACATTAATTTCAAGTAGTCGAGTTGATAGTTGATTTTCAGTCAAGTGCGGAAGCAAACTTTGAACGGAAGAGTAAACTTACTTATAAAAATATGAGCGAAGACGTTGGAATTATATGCGATGTAAAGGTGTATACAGTTTTGGACTTGGTATATTTGGATTCTTTTTTTTTTTAGGTACTTTTAGGTTCTTTACCGTGTGTGTATTTTAATAATTATTTGTGTGGCAATGGCGCAATAATAAATAATTTTTACGAACGAACCGTTGCCAGTTTTGCTCTGATATTCCTTTTTCGTGAGCTCGGGCGCAACGAAAAACAGCGAAGTATTCTAGGGAATCGAGAAAAAATCGCGCATTGTTACATATAATTCACGAAAAGGGCGGCAAATATTTCTGAGGCCTAGGGCGGCGAAATGGTCAAATCTGCCCCTGCATGTAAGAATCATTATTTGTTTTATGGAAATTTATTCTGCCATGATAATACTATCTTTCAATTCAGTCAAACTTGTACTTCTCCTTAAAAATGATAAAAGCAACTATTAACAATAAATATTTAATAAAGAAACCAGAGTAAATTGATTCCACAATGAACTATTAAAAACTGTATCGAAAACTTGATTGCCGAAATTCATCTATTGTTTTGGGTGGGCCTCCATATTCACCTTATTCCGGCCGGAATCGTTTTACACTGATCTTAACAAATCAAATAATAATATCATAATTCAAAAATCAAAGAAATAATAATTCAAACTAAAAAGATATATGCAAGAAATCAATCATATGCCACCCACACCAAAAAATTTTTCTTTCCATTAGAACCTAACAGGCTTATAGTTAATGATATTGGTTGGTATTTATCATTTTGCTATAATTACTATCTGTTTATCTTTTTTTTCTCTAATTTTAATTTAATCAAATTTTCATTGGATACATAATATTGTAACTTCATTTTTATCATCCAGAATTTTAAATTCAAAATTTTAAATCATCCAGAATACTCAAATCAGTTTTAAATCAATATTCATCCAAAATTTTAAACCAGTTATACGATACTTATCTCGCACATCCAATAGTTGACTCCAGCTCAACATTCATTCTTCGATTAACGATTCAAACAACGATATATTAATTATTCCAATTCGTTTTCTGGATACACTCCTTTTCGCCTCCGGTTCGGTCTTGAATTTAGCCTTGTACTTTAAATAACACTCCTCGTTTGATATATGTAGGTTTCCGATACCTTCAAGAACAGTCACCTTTCTGTTTGTTACACCACCAAACTATTTTGTTCCGCAATGTTTCTTTTATTTCATTATATCTTCCTAATTTTTTCAAGTTCCTTCCTTCAGAAACCTCTTTGTTTAATATATCATCACTAAACTTTTACTTTCTCAATAACACCAACAAGACTTTTTCACTTTGCTGAAAAAAACAACCTCTATCCTTGCCGGCGAACAAAAGAATCTCTCTTTTTTCGAGGTACTGAAATTTTTCAAGTCCCGAAATTTTCAAAGTACCGAAGTTTTCCGGTACTTCTCCTTATTTGATATTTTTTGTACCTTTAGGGCATTAATAGTTCCATTGGTATAGTCACGGGTCGCAACTATCAGCTGATAAGTCATTTCCTCAGCCATATTGCGAAATACTCGACAATAGGACGTCTCGGCTGTCAGTTGTTTGACAACTATCACCTGCCGCCACGTCGCACAGTGGTCTATTTCGCGAAAAAGGTGAACTTTATTCATGAGAACCACTAGATGTATGAAATTGAGTGTTTCTTGGGTTTTCAAACATGAGAAATCCATTTCTGGGGTTGTGTTGGCTCCAACTTTTAACAAAAAGTTTCCAAAAAGGGTCAAAATTTGGAAAATTTCACTTTAAAAATAAAATGTTCCTGTTAATAAACGAGTGTGACTTATCATTTCCATAGTAGTTTTGCTGGCTGAACACGAAACCGCTGTCCAAATCCGCCTATCGTGCCTCAATGTTGATGAAAATATCATTTTTAGAATGTTTTCCTGCTGACGCAATTTGTATCAATATTGTGACGTGATAGCCAAATTTTGGATCACATTCGTGACAGCAGGCAAAAATGCTGTGGAAATGATTATTCAAATTCGTTTGACACAAATGATGTTGAACAGTATTATTAATTTGATTTGCACCCCTACCCATAAAGTTTAATCGAAACAATTGTAATTATTTTGAATAATTAAATCATGCAACATTCGCCGCGTTACTTTATAATTGGCCATTTTTTGAGGCAGCAAAGCAAGCCGAAATGAACAAAACAAATCGAAAGGAAACTTAATTTTGCAATAGTCGTTTTTTTTACTTGTACAAAATTACATGAGATACCAAACGAAAGAGCTGAATATAAGAGTGGATGAAATACAACAGACAAGGCCGAATACCAAAACTATCGCAGGCAACTCAACTCCTCTTTATTTCCTTCTTTATATAATATTAGATCGCACGATTTTTCTATTTCATACGATTTTATGAGTTTTGTGTAGTCTACAAGTCTTTTACACAGGGACCTTTCTGTCTCAAATTGACCAAAAAGGTTTTAACAAAAACTCAGACTTTCTTCTAACTTTATTGTATTTCTTTTGTTTTCTAAATTATATAAATCAAAAAATTGACCTGACAAATAAGTGCAAATAGACTTAAATACTATTTTTTGTAGGTAAGTGTTTTCCAAAATTGTTCCCAAATGTTGCCGAAATGACAGTCATAAAACAGTGACAGTGATCATAAAACACCCTATCCGACTTTTTTCATTTTTGAGTTAACACCGAATTCGAAAGCTGCATACTAGATTACATCGTTCTACCAAATTTGAAAAACCTATTTTTTGTGGAAGTATCTTAAAATCAATAGTGAAAGTAGTGAAAAAGGCCTATCTACAGCATATAGCAAAACACATATCGAATTTACAAATATTATCATTCACCCATGCATGCATATTTACAATTTTACCAATTAATACCTGGCACGAAATTATTTTGTACGGGTAAAAGTATATTTTCGGTAATGTTGCTTTGCATATAATTTCAATACTAAGCATTTACATACCTGAATTACTCTATGATCATACGTGAATTATCATATGAACATATTTAATGGAATTGAATTCAGAAGCAAGTTGGCAAATTTGATGATACTAAAGTACAGGTGAATGGGTAAATAAATGTATGAACAGCCAAATAAACATACATCACTTGAAACTTTGCCAATAACATAAGAAGTAAGTGTAGGGTTTAGAAACTATTGTTAAATTTATGAAATTCAACGTTGTGTTTATCTCAATCTCGCGAGCTTCAACCTGGTACAAATGCTTGGTATTGTGTGCTAGTGCAAATGATAAGAAAATACTGCAGAGCACGCGGACTGGCGCAATAAGCGCGCAAAATGTTGCATTTTATGCAAGGTCGCTGAACTTTGAAAGGATTATACGAGCGTAGCCGCAGCTAGCCGCAGACAAATTAAGTTTTGATAGTTACTTTGGACTTCAATGAATACAACTAGACCTATTTCGTAACAACCTTTTGTGACCCTCTAAACTTAAAAGGGACTAGAAGTTTTAAACACCGAATTCCTATACTATCTGCAGTATGAACACGATGAAAGCGGGGGAGGCTTAATCATCAATGACTTTCATAGCTTAATAACGCTGTATTATTCAAAGGTATTTTGATCTTCATATTCTTAATTTAAAAAATAGGTTAAAAGACAGATGCAATTTTTGGCTGTTTTCAGCACCTGTGCTCTTACCCTTAAACTTATGAAACCCAATTATCACCTCAAATGATGGGGGCCATATAGGACAATATTACCCCCAAGTTTCAACTTCATACTTAAAAGTCCATAATTTGAATAATCGCGAAATAGACCACTGTGCGTCGCGGCTTGCTGATGTTTGGATAATTTTATTTACTTTTCATTGTGATTTATATCTTTTCAGCATCGCAATAAAAGTACTATTAATTCCAATAATGGGTTAGTGAGTTATTATCAATCCATTGCAGATATAATAATTATCAGTCAGACCTTGGTCTTTGAACGAGATCATTATTATTCTCTAAAGAAAACCTGGCCACATCATTTTGGCTGTCAGTCACTGTAATTCTGTTGTAGAACCTTCGCTCAAATTTATTTCGAAGTTTGGTTTTTTTTTTCATATCATGACTGAGTTATAATTAGAAATCCTTCAATTCGATCTTGAATCCTAAATTTTAGCCACATCACTTAGCTTAAATCTGCTGAAATGCTATGATTTGTAATGTGGCTAAAAATAAGTAAAATGGAGTATTAATAGTTTGTTGGTTTTAAAGAAATAATATATATAACTATTAATAATATTATATAACTATTATATACAAAAGGTTTTTGCTAATTTTTCATCTACTAGTCTATAGTGTCTTTTCATGTCGAATGAAATATATCCATTTCGAACTTTGCTTATTCTTTTGAAATTTTGATTGCAAGAACATATGCTCGTATCTCGTCAGAGTCCATATGTTTTTAGTTCTCTTTGTTTATGTTTGAATAAATATATTTAAATTGTTTCTACTTATTTTATAGATTTTCCCATTTTTTATTCTAATAGCTTAATACATAGGCATTATGGGATTAAAGGTGAAGGTACATTTAAAAAGGAAGTGATTCAGAACTCTGTTTTTTTCTCATTTTGCAGTTTTGACCTTTCGATGAAGAATTCGATTTTATATTGCTCTCTGTTGTCATTTGCTCAGAATCAAATCCTAAAGTATGCATCCAGCACTCATAGAAAGCATGTTAATTATAAGGCTATAAAATATTCAATTATTGAGGCTTCAGCTGAAAGTTGACGGAATACATCAGTAGGCATATTCAATTAAAGCTATGCCTGTTATTATATAAATGACAGCCTACAAGTCCGGATTAGTTTTCATTAGTGATCTATTGTTTGTTCGGATCAGTATAATTATAGCCTAACAATCAATTATCGCAAACATTTCTCTTCTAAAGAGCTGGCCTCAATCACTAATTAGGGAAATTGTGAGGCATCGAAATTATGTAATTCCCTATAATGACCCATTCAGAATATGCCAGCAACAAAGAAGAGCCCATAAAATCGTACACACCAGTGTATTATTACGTACAACGGGCAAATTTATTGATGCACACAAAACTGCCCTAAGAAATGAAAAGAGCTATCGGACTGTGAAGAGCATCGTCGTCACCCCGTATTAGTCATTAATTCAATCAGACGACTATTGTGTTACAGGCAATATTCTGAGCGAAAGCTTTCCACCAAAAAGGAATTTTCCCGGAGTTCAACAGAGCGCTCTTGTATTCGGCCAAAGCATATTTCGTGATTTCGTAATGAACCATTTGATTGGTTAGCATAGAATTATTATCAGCATCTCTGCAAATATGGACACATAAAAGGCAAAAGGAAACTTCTGAAAAGTGCTGAAAGCTATTTTCATCATATGAAGTGTATCCTTTGAATCATTATTTCCTTTAATATTCCTAGTTATGTTCCCACTAAGCTAGGTGAATGTGTCATTTGTGAAATGTGTCATTTATGATACGCAAAATTTTCCTTAAATTTTTTGACAATATATTATTTTAAAATATCTTTGAAATGCATTGAATCGACATGTGTAGGATCATGCTAGTAAATTCACTTCAATAATTTATTACCGTTTAAAAACAGCTATTACACCCACTTTATCAATTAATCAAATGCCAACTCCAAATGTGATGCGGTTTACCGAGGGTTTACCTAAGAAAAGTTTGAATGTGTTTACTTTCATAAATTTCAATCTCTTTCACACGTTTTGCAAATTAGTAGACTGACCTTTTCGGACCACCAACAGAGTTGCGAAATCTCGATGATTGCTTTCATTATGCTCAGGATTCATTTCAAAGGCTTATAAGCCTTCTGAGATTGCATTGCAATAAATCATGCGAGATTCTGTAAAACCCCATCATTAGATGCAAATAAATTTTAAAATGTTATTAATGCTTTAGAGTAGAAGCGTCCAAGGGAGCTTCATATTATTTGTTTGTAGCACTGCTTCGATTGCAAGTGAAACAGAAGAGCAGCAATTTTATTTCCCATTTCAGATAATTTGCTTCGGATGAGAGGAAGCATCGATAGAACACCACAGGCAAATAAAAATTGTTACACCGCACTTTTTCATAACCTATAAGCAGTTTTAGGTGAATTATTCAAGGTCTAAAAATCGTTTGGATTTAAAATTCCATACGTGCTTTGCTCTGCTCCATTGCCGTCATGCTTACATTACCCAAAAACGGTTTCGAAAACAATAACCAACCCCAAACAATGGCACTTGAGGCGCATAGGAATAGCTTTGCTGGAAAAAGCGAAAGTGTACGTGCATCGAATCCACATCAGCTTATCTCGTTCTTTGCTTATCGATTAGAGGTAGCCTGTCAACAGCTGCTCTACATTTCGGCTTGACTTGGCTTATTCTGGATAGCGTCGTGCTTGTAAATATATAGCTTGATAATCGATGGTTCACATAACTCGGGTTATCGATGTTCGAAGAGGTAGGCGAACGTATCAAACAAGGCTTGTTGTTGTGGTGATACTACGCAAACGATGTTACCGAAATAGGATTATCTGACGATTTGTGGAATAGACACTTCTGCATTTGATATCAACTACTTTCTATTAAGTTCACGTTCCAGCTAACATGTAATTTAGATGCGTGAAATATAGAACGCGGAAATGATGTTTCTAATAAATGATTTTCGATTTCAATGTGGCGCAAAGTATATCAGATTTGTCGATGTTAACAAGCGTTAGCTGGAGGGCATTATTGGTGTGTGTGTGTGTGTGTGTAAGTATACAGGTCCATTAAAGAGATAGGTCAGCCTGAATACAATATTTAAGAAGCTGGACTTCACAAGCAACTGACGCCTTACCATGCGAACGAAATTATATAGAATAAAAGTTGTAACTAAAATAATCCGTTTTCTTCTGAAATCATTAGTTACATTTTCACACATCACCCTCCTGACGCTTAATTCTTCATTCAATTAGGTTATTGAATCAACTCATATCCTCCTTTTATGATCGCAAGAACATACGAAGACTGGTGGAGAGCCGGCTCTGAGTTTCAATTTTTAAAATGAGCTTTGTTAAAAATGGGTATATCTGCCCTGATTCGTATAAACGTTCTATCTACATTTAATTCTGCGGACATCTTCAAACGGGACGAAAGTGTAAACATGGATGCAAATACGATTACGTGAGATACATATCAAGTAAATGCTTTCACGTTGAAAATAGTTGTGGAAGACAGGTTTTAAACAGAAAGGACTTTTTTGTGATAACATGCAACGAAAAACAAGACGAACCGTTCTCTATAACGAGCAATTTTTCTAAAAGTAATAGTTTTTCTAAAGCCAATCGTTTTTCTAAAACGGACCGTTTTTCTACAACGAATAGTTTTTCTAGAACCAATCGTTTTTATATAACGGGCCGTTTTTCTAAAACGAAGTTTTTATAAGACGAATTGTTTTTCAAAAGCTAACCGTTTTTATAAAAGGAATCGTTTTTCGTTTTTCTAAAACGAATCGTTTTTATAACACGAATCGGTTTTCGTTTTTGGTTTTTTTAAAAAAACAAATTGTTTTTAGCCTTTTTAAAACGAATTGTTTTTCTAAAACGAATCGTTTTTCTAAAATGAGCTGTTTTTATACCACGAATCGGTTTTCGTTTTTCTAAAACGAATTGTTTTTGGGTTTTTTTAAAAACAAATCATTTTTCGTGTTTTAAAACGAATCGTTTTTCAAAAACGAATGGTTTCCCGGTTTTCTAAAATAAATTGTATATCATTTTTTTCAAACGAACCGTTTTTTCAACAAACTGTTTTTTGTAAACAGTTTTAAAAACAGTTGTTTTTTTTACAAAACAGTTCGTTTTCGTTTTTTGAAAACAACAGAAACGCCCATCACTAAATAGAGTATGCCGTTTTTGAATCTGTTGTTAACTCAAATATGACAAAATTGTAGATAGAACGTTTATGCAAATCAAGGCGGATCTGCCCAATAAAACTTATCAAGTACTGGTTAACTGAAAGCTTTTAATTTTGCCTTGAATGTAAATCATGCCTAACGAAGAAGTTGGAAATTCCAATTAGAATTACGTTCATGAAATTGTTTAGCCTGTTAATTAGCGTATAAACTTTTAACTGGTTTCGCAACGGTTGGCAGGGTGCACACAGTGAAAATGGTGCGTGCACAAATATGGTACATGGACCTCTGCATGAGAAAAGTTGATATAAAGTGTGTTTTTTTGCTCGGGTACAACAATGACGCAAGAAAACTATCCATCACGAAACAGGTGACACATTCGTTAAGCTTTCTATAGGTTGCTGTATTCGAAAATAAAGGTAGAAAATAACGAGTATAAACTACCATAATCGATAGAAAATAGAAAAATAACATAGAAAACTACCTCTTTTAACTTTCTTCACATTATGAGGGCTTTTTTCTGATTTCTTAACTACCAAAACATTCAACATAACCTTGAAAAATCCTAAGCCATCTCACAGCAACAAAAAGGCAACAACTCATGAGCTTTTCATTTTTTTTTTATTAGCACATTCTATAGTTCAGCCCCTGAACTATCTCTGCAGAACAGAATTTATGTACTAGCGAATTCATTGGTACAGGAGTGCTGTCGCTTCCAACGCGTCTATTCTGTGCTGGATAGAGAAGCAAAAAAACTTGCCTATTGTCTCGAATATTTGTGCAAAAATGAAGCTTTCACTTAGCATTTACAAATTTTGCTGACAAAAGTACTCATTGAAGCTACGTTCCTGATATGACAAAAGTATTTTATTGGCCATTGTAATAATTTCTATCAGCCCAGTTTTTTAAACTATCCCTGCCAAATAAATGCAAATAATTTTTTTTTCAACGGAATTATGTTTATTATACCAGGGTTGATGTAAAAAAGTAATAATCGGCTATTTTCAGTTCGCATAATATAAAAAAAAACCGTTCGACGAAATGTTATGACTAAAGAATTTAACTGCAGGTCGAAGGAAACGGCATTTCTCCAAGTTAATTATAAGGCCATGATCCAGAAATCGTTTAAATTTTTTTTTTCAAAGTGAACAATGTGCTCTTCTTCGGAGGGTACCAAAATATCGTTAAAGTAAAAGAAACAGAATTTTAGTCCGAGTAGGACTTCTTGTATAAAGCGTTGGAACGATCGTGCCTGATTGTAAAGTTCGAAAATCATTCGGGTGAACTCAAAGAGTCCAAAAGGTGTGCAGATGGTGGTCTTAGGAATATCGTTCGGCTCGACTGAAATTTGGTCTTAGTCAGGTCTTTGGTCGAGAAGATAGTTTTGTCATGTAGTTCATGATAGAAGTCTTTAATAATGGGGATCGGACATCTATCTGGGGTGGTTATGGCGTTAAGGCGTCTGTAATCGCCGCAAAGACCCCATTCCCCATTAGTCTTGCGTACTATGTGTAGTGGAGAAGACGAGCTGCTATTTGAAGGGTGGCATATACCCTGATGTAGCTGGAATTCAAATTCTTTTTTGGGTGCCGCGAGCGACACTATTGAAGGGCCTGTGGTCAAGATGTGGTTAGTAACCGTGTGTTTACAGGGTTGTAAGAATCCTGTGATGGCATTGCATTTATTGAGAAAGGCTTGTATCCGTGGATCAGAGGACTGCTCAAATAAAACACTTATGTTTTGGATATTTGTTCAAAGTGTACGTGCCGTTCGATGAAAGCGAAGTAAAGAGATCCACAAGAATAGCATTTGCTAAGTTGACAACTAGCTATAGTGGCAGAGCAGGTCTGCGCCTCAAATGGGTCTAGAGACATCGGCAATGAAGTCTCAGTTCAAGTTTGATCACCTTTTGTTCATAGCTGTTGATGGTTGACTGATTAGCCGCGGCAAGTCGCATACCAGGAGATAGAAGTCTTCTGGTTGTAGGTACTGGAAGCACCAAAATATCTGCGCCCGTATGAAATATTAGTCAAGTTGTTGTGATTTATAAGATGACGACTAGATGATGGATTGTGTTGTCTTACCGTCTGAAGAAAAACCGGACTTAGTTTTTTGGTTCTAGTGAACGAGCTCTGCAGGCGCATGGAGAAACGCATTTAAGAAGGTTTGGGCCGAATTTCTGATGACATCAGCAAACATAAGATTTTTGCTATTGGCCTCGGTGACGTTACTGCAAGCGAGATCTCCCGTGGGACCTGGAACGTGATCTTGATTGCAGTTGTTGTTTTTTTAGTGAAGGAGGTGACCTGCTTTTTTAATTCCGCTCACCACTGACTACTGGTGGGAGGTGGTGAATGCACTAATATGAGGTTGTGCAAAACCTCAGAGCAGACCAAAATAGCTCGGGTTTGCTACGGAAGCAGCTGCAGCCAGAGGGTTCTCAGCAGGTCGTCTCCTACCGTCGAGCCTCCCAATTGTTTCATATCACGAAGCAATTGGAAGGCTGTCGATCCTCGAGACTGAGGTTCTCCAAGAAGTGTCTTAGTCAAGACGAATTGCTGACTGATCGCTGCGATATTCAGGATATCATATGGTGTCTTTGGTTTTGGTCTCGCAACCACGTCCTTGGCTACCTTCAGCTGCTCCGAGCCCAGCGAGGAGACCACATAGTGGTGCTTTGTTTCCGAACTTTCATTGCCCGCCTTTGTAAACTGGCTCTCCAGTTGGCCAAACCAAAACGATCTCTCGTCGTGCTAAAACGCGGGGGACTTTACCGAAGCCACACCAATGTTTGGATCGAACGACGCGCCTCAGTGAACCACTTCCTCTTTCTCCATCGATATCTATTACGAATTTTTGCGCGTTCAGAACGGAACGCAATGGAAACGCGGCACAAAAATAACCTGACTGAAAATTGTGTAAATATATATGGGAGTAATTTGTGTTATACTTAGTATTTATGTAAATATTTATAAATATTTTTACAATTAAATGGCAAGTTGAATGCTTGATAGTTGCAAAAGTGGAATTCTCTGTTTAAATCTTTTAAAGAAAATATGTCGATGATTTTATCGGTCCTGAGGCTGGTTTGAACTCTCTAATGCAAGCGCATTAAAATAAACGGCAACCTGAGGTTATCGTATCGAAGAAGTATCCACAATTATCGAGACGGTAGATTTGATTTTTTTAGCCGTAATTAATGTCAACATAACAAAGTTTGTGGTCACTGTGGAGTTCATTAAATCATCCCAGCTTCTGCGGCAGTGCAGCAAAACTGCATAATATTATCACGATTCTGATAATTAAATTCTTAGCTTTGGGGTTGAATTGTACTTACTAATTGTTGCATTTGCGTCGTAGCTGGCTGTGGCTGATGTTGATGTTGTTGACTAAGATGATGACCACTGCTATGATAACTCGAAGATCCACCACCACCCAATGAATTTTAAGTAGCTGTGATGAAATCCTTATCAGACGTCGAGCTAATTTTTGTTGGATGATGATGAAGAAAATAAGGCGCCACCGCGGGACTATGATGTGACGATAGCTGTGGCGAGACTGTTGGTGTTACAGCTGTTGTTGCTCGGCTGTGGCTTAAACCAATTGTAGTTGAAGATGTTAACAATGTTATTGCTGAAACGTCATCGAGGAGAGATAGACTTGCTCCTGTTTCTATGATTGTTCCAACCGGAGTCACCAGCTTTAGTATTAGAAATCAAATATCTAAAATAAGGAACGTCATAATAATTTTACAAATAATATTTATATTTGCTTTGATATTAATTATGAAAATTTTTAATACAATTAATTAAGTTAATTAGCATTGATATATTTCTTACTTGGAATCAATAACAAAAAACAGTTTTCCAAGTCACAATCGAAATGGGCAGTCGTTTTTTCATATAAATTTTTTACTCAGAATCATTTTCTCTTAGCCTATTCTTGTATAATTTTGGTGTGCTATACAGTGTTTGTGAAGAGTTGTGAAATCTATGAAAGTGAAGTGTATTTATGAAAGTGAAAATCGTTGATTTGATTCACTAAGGTGAAAAGATTACAGCCAAAAAAATTTTGTATTCTCCAAAGACTACTGGGTAGATGGTGTCGCTTACTCATAGTCAAACTAGCTGATTTAGCTGGAAGTGTAGTGTTGTAGTATTAATTTTTGCAAAGATAATACTAATGGGAACTTGAAAGCCTGTTACTCGTCCAAACTGAAATTCATTACCTAAAAAAAATCATTTTCTAAGCTTTACCATGGTTTTAGATGTTCTAAAGCAGTGATTCCCAAAGTGGTCTATATCGACCCCCAGGGGTCTATGACAACCTGCAAGAGGTCTACGTCAGAGGAAAAAAAATTTGGGGGTCCATGATATGAAAATTGGGGTCCACGATAGTGGATCTCAACATACACTGATAGTACCTATTTACTTACATTACACTATCTTATAATATAAAGACATATACATTATTTATAAAAGTACCTATGAAGTAAAAAATTTATTATATATGTTTATAAAATCGTGTAAGTTGTAGATTGTAGGCATTCGCTTTGTGGCCGCAATACATTTTGAACTTGTAAAAACCTGCACATAATGATATACCAGTATCATCTTGTTACAAGCATACGCGCAGTCTCAGAGCAAAGATCTTAATAATTATAAAGATGTCCCAATATAAATAACGTGCATAGTAAAATGAATGGATTAATTCTTTAAGAATCTTCTCTTTCTTTAAGTAACAAAAAAAAACATAACACTTTTTTTAAAGCTTCAAAACACTCCTTGCGAACGCACTATTCACACATGAAGAAAGTAACCACACAGAACTTTTTTTGTTCTTATTGTTATGAAAATTACATGCTTCAGAGAGAGAATCAAGTAAAAGTACTCTCATATTAAAGAACTTAAGAACTTTTTAAAAATCCACTTTAAAATTTAGCTAAACACAATTTTTGTATGGGGTGAAACATCTTTGTAATTATTAATAGGCGTGTTTTTTTGCTCCGATACAGAACAGAATAGAACAATGACGCAAAAAAACCATCCATCACAAAACAGCTGATGCATTCGCTAAGACTGACATAGGTTGCTGTAGGTCTGTTCGCGTACCTGAATCCATTATAGTATATTAAAAGAGATTCGCAGAAAGTCGTTTTTGTACTCTTGCTGCAAGCCAAATTTTGCAGCAAAAAGAAGCCAGTTGCCAAATTCTGTTACTGCTGCAGTTTGCTGAAGTACGCAAACAGACCTTCTATTCTCTGTGGTACCACAAAACAGCTGAAAATAAAGGGAGGAAATAACGAGTATACACTACCACAATCGATAGAAAATAGAAAAAGAACTAACAGAAAATTACCTCTTTTAGCTTTCTACACATTATGCGGGCTTTTTTAATTAACATTTAACTTAACCTTCAAAAACCCAAAGCCATCTCACAGAAAACAAGACAACTTCGCATGAGCTTTTCTTTTTTCTATCAGCACATTCTATAGTTCAGCACTGGTGCAGGAGTGTTTTTGTTTCCAATACGTATACTCTATTCTCTGCTGGATAGAGGAGCAAAAAACCACGCCTAATGTCTTTGCTCAGAGCTTCGCGAACTTGCACTGACTTGTTCAATTCGTCACTCTATAAATACGAATGTGAGACAAATACGTTTATTCGTTTCCTGAATCTTGAAAAGGAAAGTGCTAAGAAAATATTTAAAAAATATATAAACTGGTAGTTTATCGCACAAATTATAGTGAATCAGTGTTATTTTGTTTGAGAGTGCCGGAGAAAAGTAAGTACATTATTTCTTATTAAATTTTAGTTTTTTACTCGTAGTTAGCAAAGATAGATAAATTACGCCAATCATGACTTCAGTTATTAGTAGTTTAATATTCAAGCATACTTCGACATACTTCTCTATATTAAAATTAAAATTTTTTATTATTTTTAATGTGGAACCAGTGAATTTTTACACATGACAGTCGAATGTACGTAGAAATAAATCGCATAAAAATTTGTTATTATTATTCGTTGTATAATATGTTATTTTAACATTTTTTGTCATGTTACTTTCAAATTTCCATCATATCAAAACCTTAAGTAACATTCATAACATTCCCCTTCTTACATTTATAATGTCTGTACGCCTATTCCTGCCATAAAATCTAAGACCATACGATTTAAATTTGACTTTGTTTTTTTAATATACAGCTGCTGGGCTTTATATCTTATTTAAATAGAATAATTTTGCCCACAGATGACTGATGCCATGTCCGAATCTAAAAAGAAATGTAGACAGTACAGTGTTGATTATTTGAAGTTTGGCTTCATTCCATCATTGTCGGACAAACAATTGCCTATGTGCCTTTTATGCAACAAAGTTTTGGGCAATGACGCTATGAAACCATCTAAGCTGCAGGATCATCTGAGAAGATGTCACCCTGATAAAACAGATAAAGATTTGAAATACTTTCAAACACTCAAAGATAAACTTCAGAAGAGACCCACGCTGGATAGAATGTTCGCTTCGACGTCACAAAGAAACGATGATGGTTTGCGGGCGTCTTATAATATCTCGCTACTTATAGCAAAATCCGGAAAACCACATACTATCGGAGAGAAGTTAATTTTGCCAGCCGTTGAAGAGGTTTTAAAAACTGTTTTACACAAACCTGCATATGATATCATTAAAAGAATTCCCTTAAGCAACAATACTGTTGAAAGACGTATTGATGAAATGAGTTCTGATATTGAAAGCTTCTTGTGTAATTATTTGCAAACGACCCATTTCTCTATACAACTGGACGAGTCAACTTTACCTGGTAATGCAGCATTATTATTGGCATATGTTCGTTTTATTATGAATCAAGAAATCTACGAAGAACTGCTCTTCGCAAGAACTTTAGCAACCGACACTAAAGGTGAATCAATATTTCATGTTTTGAAGGATTACTTCATTGAAAAAGCAATCCCTTTGTCAAATATAATATCAGTAGCTACAGATGGAGCACCTGCTATGGTTGGACGTTATCGTGGATTTATAAGCTATTTAAAACAAAATGTGTCAGGGGTATTAGCAATACATTGCGTCATCCATCGACAACATTTAGTTGCTAAAAATTTGAGTGTTAGACTGCACGAATCTCTTCAATTAGTCATTGATGCAGTAAACCGAATCCGAAGCAACGCGTTGAATACGCGGTTATTTGCGCAGTTGTGTGAAGAAAATGACGAACACTTTCATCAATTACTCCTTCACACTGAAGTACGCTGGCTGTCGAAAGGCTTATGTTTGACAAGATTTTTTGCACTTTTTGAGACTATTTTAGAATTTCTGGATACTAAAGATAAAACTTTAAAAGACAATTTAATGAAGTGGAAGACAGACATCGCCTATTTAACAGATTTGTTTACAAAATTTAATATGGTTAATTTGCAGTTACAAGGCGACAGTCTAAATTTGATTAAAACAAAGTCCATCTTATCAGCGTTTCTGGCCAGAGTTAAACTAATGAAGCAAAATATTGGACGGGGTGAATTTTCCCAGTTCCCCAATTTGTCACAGACCAACTTCCAAGAAGACGACGTTTCAACCTACGTTCAACATTTAAATGCCCTCTATTCAGATTTGAAAACTAGGTTTGAGGACGTTTTGACTATGGTAATACCACCATGGATAATTAATCCATATGGTGACATAGAAGAAACGAATGTCATAATACAAGAAGAACTGACTGAACTAAGTACAAACGAAGAACTTAAGGTTCAGTTTAAAAACGGATATCAGCAATTCTGGCTGCAAAACAACATACCCGTTACTTATCCCGTATTATGGAATATAGCGAGGAAATTTTTGATTTCCTTTCCATCGTCATACCTAGTGGAAAGGGGGTTCAGCGCTGTTACCAATCTCCTAACGAAAAAAAGAAATAGACTGGACGTCATTAGCCGAGGAGATTTAAGATTAAACCTTACAAAATTGACGCCAAATGTTGATAATTTATTATTAAAGCATCAGGTTCATCCTTCTCACTAAAAACATTTACTTATTGCTCAGTTTATTTTATGTTTATTTTATGTTACGTATATTTTATATAACAGATACAAAATTAAATTTTGAGCAGTTTTAATTTAAATTCAATTAATAAATGAATAAAACTTAACATGCGTTTTTACTTTAAGTTTTTAACACCAAACTTCACTACTGTTAGAAATTTACAAAAAATCAATATCAGGTAAATAGGGGGTCTACCCAAAACCGAAAAAATGGCAAGGGGTCTACGACACAAAAAAGTTTGGGAATCTCTGTTCTAAAGCAATAGGAGTGGTGGTATTAGGCTCACGTGCTTATAATAACGGTTATATCATTATCGTATCCATATTTGGATACGGCTATAATTATCATTTTTTAAATTCTCTTAATCATCTCTCTACAAGCAAATTCATCCAAAAGAAACTAGCAAAGCCAAGCTGGAAAGCCAAAAACCTGTTCAATTTGCCAATATCCGTTCACAGATTTTAAGCACCGAAATGACTTCCGGCTCAGATTCTTCTAAATCAATTTTCGTATCATGCCATACATTCAAGCATAGGTAGATGAACATAGATAGGCTTGCGTCGCTAACAGAACCAGACCATTTCAATATTATACCGGAGCCGGAAAATTGAAAGGAAGCAATATTGAAATCGTCAGATATTGATCCTTTTCAAGAGGAAAGTATTAAGAGATTATGTCGAATGAAAACTTGAAATATGTCTGCGACTTCGACAAGCTCGCGCTTCATTGAGCGGGTATGCCGAGGAAGTAGACTTGTATGCAAGTTTGTACTGGAGTTTACCGGCAAAGGAAAGTATTTCAATACTACTGATGTAGTGAGATAAAAATTTTATGGAAACGATTTCTATGAAATAGTTTTTTTTTAAGAGGAAGTCCAAGTATTTGTGACTAAAATTCGTCTCACTTTTGGATTGGGGGCGAAAATCAATTGAAGTTTCCAAAGATGTTAGACATCAGATTAGAAAAGACTTTTTTGCTTTTCTGGTGTTTAAATGAAATCATCAGCATCACACGTAGCTATAATGATGGAAGCACTTTTAAAAATGGTAAATAAGCTGAAAATATCACTTTTCGAGCTAGACGAGCTCTGTTCTAATGTAACAAAGTATTTTGACTTTGTGAAATGTGCATCATTATCCAAATCTTATAAAGCTTTCGTTTAAAGGATTTTCTTACTATCCTTTCCACACATGTTTGATTATCAATATCAAACGTATTTTCTCAGGATGTTTTTTAGATCTCGTTCAATATTACCAGTCTTTAGATTCTCGTCAAGATGAACCATTGTTCTTAATTTAAATCTATATTCATAGCTTCTTGTCCTTGTTTGATTTTATCTTTACACTGATAATCTTGCCCTGAACAACTCAACGAAAGGTTGATAAAAACTTTGCCATTTGAACGCCAGACAAAGCTCTCAGCGCCCTTGACTGAATATTAATCTTTGGAATTAATGTTCGGCACAATAGCAAAACCTACTCGGACGGCAACTTTTGCTGATGAAAGTATAATCCATCTTTACGATACTATGTTTGCATTTTTGCTTTTGATGAAGAACCTTTTGCATGAGGGAAATTCTGACAATCATTTCCATACTTTAGACGAATATTGTAGGATGATGCTGTTGAATCAGATTGTCGTGAGTGTGCATTTGGGTGTAAATATGTACACGTACGGCTGAAATATTTTATGGCAAATAAATAAATAAACTTCTGACTTAAAATTCTGATATTTTGCTGACGATTTTAGATTTAGATTCTTACTTTTTTATTGAAACCAATTACAATAGGCTACAAAACTCAATATCGTCAAATTAAACATTTTATTTTCATAAGCTTCAGACTCAAATTTGACGTAAAAAATTATCATTCACTTCCTATGCAATGTCATTAGAGCATCAAAGGATGATTGGACTTAAATCCCCTTAACCATAGAAAATTAAGTCTTTTGGAGGAAATTAAATACCGGATACGTTTGGCAAAGTGAAGAGACACGAAAATCCAATTTCCTCTTCGTTTTAATCCCATTCACAGTTCCCATGACAATTCGCTTTTGCCGTGAGCAATTCAAGGACAAACGACGATACGGTTCAGGTTAATTACAGATGAAGATGTAAACGGAGAATCCGTTGATGCTTGCACTTATATATCTACTTGAAAAGGGTTTGAGCATGGGAAAAATTCGATCGGAGAAAATTAGAAGATATTACAAGAAGGCAGTCATCCACAAAAAACCAATTAATACATCCGTGGTGTGTATTGGATTTTGTCTATTTTTTCTTTCAGATAAAAAATAGCTTTACTTAGAGTATTACTAAACGTTGTCAGTTTTGATCTGTATTACTCAAATTCTTTTAAATTAGCTTCTGTATAGAAGAGTTTGTAGGTAGTGATGAGAGTATCATTTTGAAAAGATATAAAAAGTCATCGATGCATGCAGCAAATTGATATGGCGTCAAAATCGTATAGAGTGGCTTTGCCAACCAAATAAAGGAAGGAGTGCATAAAATATCAATAGACACTTTAGAGTAAATTTTTTAGAATAAAAGATTGAAAGATTTTGCTTATTTGTGGAACCTTAATCAGTTTTAATCGTATAAACTTTTTATTTGTAAAACATTAATCAATTTAATCGTTATAATCAACTACTCAATATTTAATATTTTCTCAGTAACAATTCTTTACAAGTTAGAACAACAGCTTGTCAAAAAACTATTTCCTTGGCCTACTTGATATATAATTTTGGTGTGGTGTGTTTAATGTCAAGTAGTGTGGTGAGTAGTGAATGTGAGAATGAAAGAGATGTGTTTGTGTATCCACCATATTCCCCTGCCAGCGGTTTACGTATTACCGCGAGGTATAAGTGAGTGGCACCTTTGTGGTTCGCCCAGCTAGAAAGACGTATGGAGCGAAAGAAACTTTCCTCGCTCGTTTCTTTTCGGGAACCGAAGGTGGCAACGGTGTGGTCGAAGCTTCTGATGTTTGTAGCTTTGTGGAAGGTTTGTCGACAGGTTCCGTAGAGGATGACATGTAACAAGACTTAAGCCTGTTAATGGAAACCTTAACGGATTTTTTTCTGATTTCGAGTCTAAAATAATTTGTATGTCTGACTTAGACTTTGAAATGACCATCGCACGGTGAAAGGAGTGATGGGCGAATAGAATCGACTCTAACAAAGACGTGTGAGCAAGATTCGAGTTGCTTCAAGATGAATATCTTCGGTGTTTCAGCCGAAATTTTGCCATAGTAGTCGAACGCTCAGAGGCAAAGTCTGTTTGGCTAATTAGACGCGGATTTTCTCCATAAAAGGATTGGGCCGGTGATATGAATTCTTCTCGAATGACAGATCGTAATCCAAGAAGAATTAGAGGTAGTGTTCTAGTCCAGGACGCATTGTTGAGAGCCACGATAGCCGATTTAAGTGTACGATACCATCTTTTCAAGAAACCGTTGGCCTGAGGGTGGTACGCTGTGGTACGATTGCGTTTGAAGCCCAAGAGTCGACCAGGCTCAGCATGAAATGCTGACTCGAATTTTTTACCCTGGTCGGAGACAATGTATTGGGGAACTCCAAATCTAGCAATCCAGGTGCTTAGTAATGCAGTAGCACAGTCATTGGTATTAATACTGGCTAAAGGAATTTTTTCAGGCCAGCGTGTGAAACGGTCGATAATGGTGAGATAATAAGTGTATCCTTGCGAATATGTCAGGGGGTCGATGTGAATGACCTTGAAACGTTCGGAGACAGTAGGAAAGGTCGATACAGGTTTGCTCACATGTCTGGTTATCTTGCATTTTTTACAAGAAATACATTCTCGGGCCCAAGTGGCAATGTCCTTGTTCATCGAAGGCCAGAAAAATTTGGCTGCAATGTCCTTTCGTGTAAAACGAATACCAGAGTGAGCGATATTGTGTTCTGAGTTGAACAACTGTTTCCTGAACGTATGAGGAATATAAAGTCGAATGGTTGGGCCAGACACTTCTCAAAAAATGTTGACGTTGGTGCCAAAGATTGGTTGTTTCTTTAAAAAGAATTTAGAGTCCTCTAGAATCTTTTGAAACTCTGCGTTCAATGCTTGAGACGAGACAATTGTGGCAAAGTCGAGAGTGCTGAGAAGAATGATTTCTTTTTGACGAGAGAGTGTGTCAGCAACAACGTTGTTGCAGCCAGAGACATGCCAAATGTCATAAGTGAACTCACTTATATAACTTAGATGCCTAACTCTACGAGGTGTCGCCTTTTCTGGCTTTTGTTTGAAAGCAAAAGTCAGTGGTTTGTGATCGGTGTATAGTGTTCACTTCTGGGCCTCCAAAAAGTATCGGAAGTAACAAATGCCCTGATAACCCGCCAAGAGTTCGCAGTCGTGTGCACTATACTTTCTTTAAGCGTCACTTAATTTGGCCGAGTAAAAACCAAGGAGCCTTGACATTTTTGCTGCAGAGCTGCCCCAATGGCGGAAACAGAAGCGTCTACGAATATACCAAGCTCGACGTTTGAGTTTGGAAAGGACAATTGAGTGGCTTCTGTTAAACCAGTCTTGACTTGGTCGAAAGCTTTGCTTGCTTCATTCGGATGAACTCAAAGAGTCCAAAAAGTGTGCAAATGGCTGTCTTAGGAATATCGTTCGGCTCGACTGGAATTTGATGGTAGCCCTTAGTCATATAGTGGAAAAAATAGTTTTGTCGTGTAGTTCATGACAGAAGTCTTGGATAATGAGGATGGGAATCGATTCGGGACGGTAATGGCGTTTAAGCGTCTGTAATCGCTGCAAGGATGCCATTCCCTATTAGCTTTGCGAACAATGTGTAGTGGAGAAGACTAGCTGCTGTTTGAGGGGCGACATATTCCCTGCTGTAGCAGGAAACTGAATTCTTTTTTGGTCGCCGCGAGCTTATCTGGTGCAAGTCGAGGTGGTCTCAACACTATTGGAGGGCCTGTGGTCAAAATGTGGTTTATCACTTTATGTTAACATGGTTGTGAAAGCCCTGTGTTGACCGTGATGGCATGGTATTTGGTGAGAAGGGCTTGTATCCCTGAATCAAAGGTTTCCTCAAACAAAAGACTAAGTTTTGGACATTTGTACGAAGTGTACGTGCCTTTCGATGAAAGCAAAGTTAGGGGATCTACAAAGATAGCATTTGCCAATTTGATAACTAGCCCATACTGGCAGAGGAAAATGGGTCTAGAGACATCAGTAATGAGGAAGTCCCGTGAAAACTCACGACGGTCCCGTGAAAACTCACACCTTTCGTCCATAGGTGTTTATGGTTGACTGGTTTGCCGCGCCAAGTCGCATACCAGAAGATGAAAGTGTTCCGGTTGCAGGAAGCACCGAAATATTTGCGCCCGTATCTATGAGATAATGTCGTTTAGAAAGATTGTCGTGAATTATTAGACGAGGGCTAGGTGAGGAGTTGCGTTGTCTTAACGTCTGAAGAGAACGGTGACTTAGTTTTTTGGTTCAGATGAACCAGCCTGCATTATAGCGCCTTAGAGCCGATTTTGTTGTGGTACCAACAAACATCAGCTCCTCGTAACTTGCTTCGGCGAAGCGGTTGCGAGCAAGATTTCCCGTGGGACCTTGAACGTGATCGTGTTCGAAGTTGTTATTGGAACAGTCGTATTAATGCAGCGACCTGCTTTGTTAAAGCGGCCACCTCTGACTGCTGGAGGAAACGACGCTTGAGTTTACTTGACACAAGTAGAATTGAAATTAGAAATAGCTTGCCGAAGCACGCCAGTGGTCTTAAAGCTTAAACTGTGAGCCATCTAGCTCTCAGCATTTTAACGAATTTTCTTCATGAGATCCTGGTAGGCACAGAACTATATCCACAAGCTCTCTTAGATATTTCTAAATGTGACCGTTCTCAACCGAATCTTATAAAACTACTAAGTGTTGGAATACAGACATTCAGTCAAAGTGAAACATGTACGCTGCCTGATTTTTAATTTGTGACATTAAGAACAGTATTCTTTCTGCAACTTAATAACAGTTTATAGTACTGCCCAAAGTTTCTCCGATTAATATGCAACAAAGATTAAAATTTTAACTTTTACCAATTTTTAGCAAATAAAAAATATATCTCCAACAAATTCTCCAGCAAATTCACACCCGTATTGTGAGTATTGAGTCGATCGCTAGTCGAAAGTCGACGAAGTTGTCGAGTCGATGTCGTTTTGGTATTGTGAGAGTTGATCGAAGCTATTTATAAGTGCTATCATATTAAAATCGAGGAAAAGGCTTCATATGTCGTTCACACTACACTCTAAATCAGGCGATTTCGATCAACTGATCGCTTTAGAGCTAAATCAACTTAAATCTTTTTAATTTTTTACTATTTCGTTTACAATAGAAATTTTGCTTCTTCATTACAAACGTTTTATTGAGATTGGCTCTAACGGAACAATGAGTTTTAGTTCACATTTGGAAATTGAAAACAGTCGTTTGGGTTACGGCTACTAATAACAGCATACCGGAAATTTAATCTTTAGCGTTAATTTATTTTCTTATACTCAAAATTTCACAATCGACTTGCAATTAGTTTGATAATATATATATTTGTAGCTGAAGATTTCAAATTTGAAAATTTATTTTTTATTGTAGCACCAATAAAATTATTTTTCAGTTTTCTTTAGCTATTCAGTGAAACTGCTACAAATGACGAAACCTTTGAGCCTGAAATTGAAAACCAACGAAATAAGAAGCTTTTATATCCGTCGTAAATTTTAACACATCTTGACATTTGAAAGTTCAAACAATTCAACTGTTTGCGTCCTTGACCCGTTTTTTTAAATACACAACAAATATTCTCTTTCAAACTTTTTTCAATGTGAATTTGTATTTCGTCTGTTTGGAACCAACCTTCCAATCAAATATATTCTTCTTGGCTTTTCTTCCTTCATAGAAGCAACGATAAAGTTACGCTCCGTATTTGGTTACGGAAATCTTTCTCCAAGATAGTTTTCTGTAATTATTTTAAACAAGCGGAAAACTTCTTTGAAAAACATTCTTCAATGGTTGATAATGGAGGCGGAGTTGCATAATTACAGTAGTTTTCCTCTTAGCAGAATGAATCGTCTCTGGGCCAAGTAAAAGTCTTTCTATGAATGAGTTACTCGAGAGTTACTACGGAAGCGTATCATTAGTGACTTAGTCGACTAGAAGTTAATCGAGTGGTGAAATTTACTGTTAGCGTCATTGAGAGATGAGGAAATTAGTTTGATAAATATTCCCAAGAAGCTTTATAAATTGGACGGAATTTAAAAGTATTTTGTGGACTGATTTGCGTTTAAGTTGACTTCCTTCTTGAATTCGTCGTCATTTATATGTATATATATATATATATATATATATATATATATATATATATATATATATATATATATATATATATATATATATATATATATATTTATATATATATATATATAAAATATATATCTTCTGTAAAAAAAAGTACCCGGAATTTGTAATTTAAAAATACCGCGTAAAATAAATTGGAGAAATTTGTTTCTTCTTATATTAGTATATTGTTCTTCTGACATCAAGCCAAATTTTAGTGCCATCGGTTAGCTAGTTTATTTACAACAGCTGTCAGAATTTGTTGACCTCAAAAGTGCCCTGCGAATTTTATCATGGAAAAAATAGCTGAACAAAAAGTTTGTTTGAAATTTTGTACTACGAACGGAATTTCTCAAGCCGAATCGCTGATAATGTTAAATAAAACCTATAGTGATACTTCTATGTCTAAAACACAGGTATATGAGACGTATAAATTGTTCAAAGACGGTCGTGAAGTGGTGGAAGGTTTGTCTCGATCAGGTCGGCTTTCAACGTCAACAACCGACGATAACATCGATCAATTCAAGAATTTAGTGCTTGAAAATCGTTGTTTGAGTGTTAGAGAGATTGTTCGTGAGTTAAACATCAGTTGCATGAGCGTTCATTCAATTTTGACTCATGTTTTGGGCATGAAACGCATCGGAGCAAGGTTGGTTCCCAAAAACTTCAATTTTTTGCAAAAAGAGCATCGAAAGCAGGTTCTTTGGACATGATTTCTCGCGCTATTAATGACCAAAACTTCATGAAGCACATCATTACTGGCAATTATCTAAACAAAAGCAAAGCTATCAACCAGCATATTAAAAGCATCACAAAAATTGATTATTCACTATTAAAAGTATGCCTGAGCAATGTAGACTGGTCACTTATATATAATGAATCAGACGTATCAGTGTCTTTTAATCATCTAACTAATGAACTGCATTTGTGTATTAATCAAGTTACAGTTTCACGGAAAGACTGCATTCAGTATAAAATTTTAAAACCATGGATGACGCTTGAATTGTGCAAGCGTCAATCATTTAGGAACCTCTTTTATAAGAAATGTAAACTTAGAAAAAATTATAAGAAATTGCATCGATTTTTCGATTCTTATGCTGGAAAACTGAAGCAGGATATGTTGGAGCATAAAGTTAATTACCACCATAGTTTATTTGAAAAAAACAAAGATAATGTTAGAAAACAGTGGGAGACAATAAATGCCATTCTAGGGAAGACAGAAATTAGAAATGATGGGCCTAGAGTTTTTTCTCATTCACGACCAGATGTCTTACAGTCAAAACCTTTGAATGTCGTGAACGAATTCAATAGTTTTTTTATTTCAGTTATAGAAAATACTAGAAAAAATCTTGATTCACCCACTGGTCTTAGTACGCTTGAATATTCACAAACGACATCAACAGAGGAGGTTAGAAGTGTGATTAGTTCGTTGGAATCTAACAAGGCTCCTGGTATTGACGGTATAACGGTCAACTGACACTCACATAATAAATTTAAGCTTCAAATAAGGAGTATTTCTGGAGATTCTTAAAACTGCAGTAGTGATCCCTCTTTTCAAAAAAGGTTGTCGTACAGACCTCAATAGTTTTAGGCCGATTTCTCTATTACCAACGTTTTCAAAAGCTATTGAAAAAATAATGAAAAGCCGAATAATAAATTTTTTAATGAATACTAACTTCTTCTGCAGTAACCAATTTAGATTCATTGAGAAAAGATCTACTGAAGATGCTCTGTTAAGCTTCTTTTCGAATGTGTTTGAAGATTTGAACAATAATAGATTCGTCTGTGCAATTTTCGTTGACATAGCTAAAGCTTTCGGCTCGATTGACCATAATATTCTGTTGAATCTTTTATACGATGCTGGTATAAGAGGCATATCTCTAAACTGGTTTTGGTCTTACCTAACTGGGAGATACCAATGTGTACGTATCTGAGATTCTACAAGTTTATGTTTGCCCATTTCATATAGTGTCCCTCAGGGATCTGTACTAGGGCCTATTCTCTTCTTAGTTTACATTAATAATCTCTGCTCAGGCAAACTTGATGGCTCTCTTACAAGCTTCGCAGATGATACCGCCTTATGCTATTCGGCAGAAAATTTAACAACTATGAATGCAAAATGATTTGAATAAACTCAAATTATGGTTCACTATAAACAGAATGGCTTTGAGCATCAAAACCAAGTTTGTTCGTTTTTCACTTAGAGATAGACAAGATGATATAGGCAGATTATTTTACAAATGCAAAAGATGTCTTTTAGAAAATGATATTTGTCATGAAAGCTGTATCGAAATAGATCAAGTTGATAAAATAAAATACTTAGGAATCTCAGTTGATGAAAATCTAAGCTGGAAGCACCACATTGCAGGTTTAAAAAAGTATATGAATTCGTGTTTAAGAATTTTCTATTACTTAAGATATATCTGTCCCATCTCCGTACTTTGTTCTGTCTACTACGCTATAGTTCAGTTGAAATTGCGGCCTAGCACTTTGGGGTGGAAACTTTTTTTCTTCGATTAAACCTGTTGTCATCTTGCAAAAAAAAATATATAGGGTCAAAATGGAAGCTAGTAGATACGAAAGATCTTTTCCATTTTTTAATAATTTGAAGATATTGCCTCTAAGGAATTAATTTGTTTATCGTGTGTTACGAGTTTTTTATGTTAGAGGGGGCCACATGAGAGGTAGCGCTAAAGTTTATTCGAGTAGGTTGCAAGCAAGAAACCAAATTTCAGTCCCTTTTCCTAGATTGGAAGCTTATAAAAGGTCTTTCAAGTTTTGCGCACCAAAATTGTCTAACTCCCTTCCCAGCTCAATTTCATCTACAGATAACGTGAATCAATTTCTAAAATATTTAAAATTTTGGCTATTCTCTATGCAAGACATTGAATCATACAAATATGGCTGAAACATATAAACCTTTGTCCAGTTGGCTGTTAATATAATGATGCGCCTCTATGAGGGCTGCACTTGTATTACTGCCAGTAAAGAAACCATATTGATTTTGATCAAGGCCTATCGTGTCGTTAATAAAGTGAACTAGCCTAGAATAGATAACTCTCTCGAAAATCTTACTGAACGTGCTTGCTAATGAAATTGGCCTATAGTTGTTCGGATCATCAAAATCACCACTCTTATAAATGAGGGTGAAAAGCGAGTTTTTCAAAACATTGGGAAAGGTGCCCTCATCCAAATGCTTGCTAATTATAGAAGTAAGGAGAGGAGCAAGAAGATCTTTGATGCATTTTAAATCATCTGCCTTAATCAAATATATTTCAGGAGCTACATTTTTAAAGTTTGATATAAACCCTTTTGTTTCTTCAATCGTAGTTGGTCTTAGGAAGAGAGTTTGCTCATTGATTCTATTGCTAATTCTTTGCGCGCAGTTTGTGCGAAATGTATCATTTATTCTGCTGCCAATTAGCGAAAAAAGTTATTAAGCTGCGTCGCTGTGAGGAGATGCACATTAGCATTATTTTGATTTTGATTGATCTCAGGATTCAATTCAATTCTCCCAAGAATATCCCAAATTTTTTTATTATTTCCATGCGCCTTCTCAATTTTTTTATGTAGTGCAATTTCTTTGGCTTTATTTATTGCATTGCTAGCTTTGTTTTTCAACCACGTGTATTTTAAGAAATATTCCTCATTTGAAATCCTCTGCTAGGTGTTGTAAGCATTTTTTTTTTGCTTTATTATCACTATTTATCCAATCATTGCTTCTTGAGCAATTCTTTTTATGAGTGGTTGAAAGAGTTTTCGCATTACAAACTATTTCAATGAGTTCCCAGTATCAAAACATGAATCTTGTCACGCACTAAATTGGAAAATGTATTTTTATTTAGCACAGATATTTGAAAAACTTTCATTGGAGCGCGAGAGCACCCGTAATAGTGATGTTTTGAACCCTGTGATCCAAATCAGGCATGTCATAAAAAGCAATACCAAACTCATACTTGCGGAGGTTAACCTGGGTTTCTTTTTTTGCTTTTCCAGGTAGTTTCTGCTTAGATTATCATTACATTTAAGTATATCAATATTATTGTCACCGATCATTATAATATTTTTATATTTATGGCAGATATCATCGATATACTCAAAGGAATCCATGCTATCTTGAGAAGGAGCCCTGTAATGAGTGCCAAGTCTTAGAGGAGTGTTACAAACTATTAGCTCGACAATGATCATGTTATACTGTTTTTCGTTCACTAGGGTTTTGAAATTGATACTGTTCCTTATGTAAATCACGGTTCCACCTCCAATTGAATCTCGACAATTGAACGCTGCAGAGTACCCTGAGATGTTATAAAAAACTGTTTCGTTTTCATAAAGCCAGGTTTCGCCAAAAATAATGATAACAGAATCATTCAAAACTGTAGCTGTAACTTCCAATTCGTGAAATTTATTTCCAATACTTCTAATATTTGCATAGAGTATTTTCAGAGATTGCAGTGGCATATGATCTATGAGGAATAGTTAGTTTACAGCTTTTATATATTTTGGGTAATTTTTACTATCTAACCTATGAATAAGGTTGTTCTGATTCTTCGCGACACAATTCACACATTTATGTATTTCGAAGATACAATCCTGGGTTTTATGATCGCCAGCGCACTTGGCACAAACATCATTTGTCCTAGTACAATATTTTGATGATTGTTCGTATTTCTGGTATTTGAAACACTTCCTAACGTTGAGGTCTTCCTAACAAAAGTAGCTTCCAAAGTCTACGTTAACATACATGTTAGCTAATTTGAAATACGTATCTCCCGCGGCCTCAATGATTGTAATATACTTGCCATTTTTGTAGCCTTTATATAATATTTCCGATACCGTGTCAGAATTCATAGATGAAATTTGGTAATTCAGCTTTTCCTCCGAACATTGTTTCTCGAAACCAAACAAAACTAAAATTGGAAGTCGCTGTTTCGTACTTTCAGCCGTATACTTTTGCCCAAGTTTCTTGTTTAAGCTATCTATCAAGGTTTTTTATTGTTAGCCTCATTATTCGTTTTTTTTTTATCAAAACGCTACCGTTTTTTAGGTGTTTTTATTTGCACATGCCTTATTGTTTGCTTTATATCATTTATGACAAGTGAGCTATCCTGAGCAGCTTTGGACCTTACAACTATACCCACACTATAATCTTTTTATCCTGCTCACGGATGGCGGACTGAGCAACACTAGAATAAGATGATCTATTCTGTGAAAGATTGCTGTTCAACTTTGAAATCCCTAGTTCAACTTGTTTGAGTGAATATCCATTTTATCCTTGATTTGGTAAGTCATATCCATGAGTTCCACAAGCGGAGAACCATATTTCTTGAATTTTACGAATTTAGCTTTACATGAATCGCAGAACCAGAAAATATTCCTCTTGGTTTTTGTTCTATGCAGAAATTCATATTTTTGATCAGGGACCTTTACACATTTGATGTGAAACCATCTGTAAAAAACGCTCTCACATTGTACGGCTTTATCGCCATCTACCACCCTAACTTTGCATTTGATGCAATCGTCTGGGTGGTCGATCTGGTTGGAAGGCATTCTGAGACTAGAAATCTGCTCAGTTCGTAAATCGTATCGATACTTCCGATTGAACAAAGACCCAAAAATACAATTAAATCAATAGCCCGATATAACGGTGTCACTGCGAAAAAATGTTTGATACCAATAAGGAAGCCGAAAAGGTACCCAGTGTGTGTCAAATTCTAAAATTTTAATTTCACCGTATACACAGCACTCAAAAGTTAATTTTACAACAGTTTTTGTTTTTTCCGATTCAAAAAATCCCGCAGAAATAATCAATTTCAAACAGCTGACCTAGAACACCACACCAGTTTATTATATGTCAAATTTGACATTTTTTTCTTTGAAAATGAAAATTGTAAAGTTCGTTGAGTACTGAGTCTAGATATTTAAAATCATTTAATTTAAATGTCGAAAATCGGTAGAATCTCTTTACCATAGGTTCATTACTTTTGAAAAATTCCATAAAAGGATCTTTTCCCCACAAAAAACTCTCGATAAATATGAATGGTTCATTTCATTTCGATAATGAGTGGAAAGTTTTGTTAGAAACAGTCTAAGATAAAATTTCTCAAATAATCTTTTTATTAATGTATAAATAAAATTTAGAGCTGGTGAATCGAGAAAAAAGGATAACGTGCGTAAATTTGGTATTTTTTAGTTTTAAAAATTGGGAAAAATACACACAAAAAGTGAGCCCAGTCTAGATCACAGAATACCATTCATGTTTTGCAAATAATTCGTATGCTCATGCATTATTTTATCAATGCATCAGAAGAAGAGCACCTGGAGCGAAAAAAATATGATAAACAAAATATGACAACAATAGTGGGCTACAAGTACTATGAATAGGTACATACTTACAAGTATGTATTGCCCAAGTGCAAATTGTGATGTCTCTGTTCCAAATAGCTAACTCAACAAAATGACATGTTGCACTTAGCTGATTATTTTCGTTCTATTTTAGCTACATTTCAAGTTCAGTGCCATTTTACGTTATGCATCCATCAGTGGCTTGAAAATTTTTTGTATACAATCATAGCAAGTGCATAAAAGAGGGGAGCTTACGGGATGGGAAAAATACAGTGTTCACTTTTTCTCGAAATTCCAAACACTTTTTCCTGGAATTGGTCCGAATATCATAATAGGCAGAAATATGTACATGAAGAGCTCTGAATATTTTTATTTGCATCCAGGCGTCCTCATTCTATAGGTTGCAAAACTATTTTTCTTCGTCTAGCTATTTTTGTTATGATAATTGAAAAATATATTGCTTAAAACACCAATAGGGCTAGGTTGAAACAAATATGCATATAAGAAAAAGTTAAGGCACAAAATCTCAGTAAGAATAGAAAACTTATTTTTAATGTTACTATAATCATAAATGATGGTGGTTATGCATTTAACTAAAAGTTTCGGACGTTTACTTTAAGAACAATTTCGAGAAAACTGCAAACGAAATAAACTTCACAATATTAACGTAAAACTTTTCACTGCAGTACCAAATTAGCGCAAAAAAAGTTAAGGCACAGCGCAGTTTAATCTGAAATTATTTATAATTTCTACAAAAAAATATAATTACATGTACTAAAAATCATAAAAATATAATATTTGCATTCAGTTTAGCTTAAAAAGTGTTTCGTAAAAGTAATTTTACTGAGCGTGTTGTTAAAAATGAGTGTGAAAAGGAAATCGGTAAGTGCAGAAATTCGTAAATGTATTTTGCGACGTTGGAAAAGATGAATGGCGTATTCTGAGATTGATTGATACTAATGGGAAAATCATAATGTACAGTGAGAAATATACGGTGAGTATCCGGTTTCTATTAGGAACAGTGCTGCCACTTTGGATACCTTCGTATCATTTTGGATACGAATCGAATTTGAAAAATCTGGATGATACGATGATACATTGTGCCCAAAATGGATACCTTTCTCATAAATTGTAATTTACATGCACGAAAGCGTGTATTCATAACAATAACTTTTTCCAATTTCCATTACATTCTATTTCAAATAAAAAAGTTTGATTGTACAATTTAACCATACTGTTATATTTATCCACTTTGAATGGAAGTAGCGGCATTTTCTTTCGAAAAAGTTTGGCGTGCTATTCAAAATGGGCATTAGCATGATGTGATTCAAGAAACGGACAAGAAAGCAAATGTATCTGAAGAAGTAGCTCAGGAACTATCAAAAATGTACAATAATTTATAATATATAATAATTTATAATGTACAATACTTTATATAGAGCTAAGTAGGTGAATTTTCTCAACCCTCAAAATATATAGGCCGCTGCTGAAATATATTTTATTCCATTACTGAATGCATTTCCCATCTAACCTAAGAGCTATGCAGAATGAATTAATTGCAAAATGTTCTGAATTTTAGCAACGAAGCAGAGTAATTCTGGAAAAACTTATACTTAGTCAAAAACGCGTATGACCTTTCTATGGTTGGTAACGTATGTACTTTATTCTTTAATATTATGAGCTTACCTCATAGTCCAGCGACCTCTGAAAGGCACAAGAGAGGCCCGCTATGTCGTCACAATAATTTATTACTCTCTCCCACTCACTGACTACTTCCTTTAACGAACCGCCTTATCCCATTTAAATTGACCAGGGGGAGGTCACTCAGCTTTGAGAGAAAGGATGCTGCCACCCTTTCGGTATCCTTGCAAAAGTCGGGTATAAGGTGGAGGACGGATTCCTCCTCATCTTCGAAGCCACAGCTCCAACAGAAATTGTATAACCCTGTGCACAATCATCGCACATACCATACAAAGAACGCTCACAGTGCAACGCAAAGCGCTCGTCACAGAAATTGAGTAGTAAAAGGATTTTAATGGTTTTCTTGACAAGAATACAGACTCGTGGCTTGTGTTAGCCACCGGGTACTATCAGTCTGCATCCATTGGTACGTAGCCCGCAAACCGGTTGTTGGCAGCCCATAGTTTTTGGATTAGGATTAGCTCCTCCTCTGTCCTAGACAAGCAGAGCAGCAGGGCAGCTGATGTTGCTTTGAAATGGTAAGGAGATTTGCAGTAACTTCACTATCATTCATTGTTGATAAGGGTTAGGTCGAGGCCCCCCTCGGACATAGAAGCTACCCAAGCACATTCCTCTGCATCTAGAGTCATAGCGTCCAGACAGTCACCCAACTCGGAGGTAGTCCCGACGCTGACCCCATCGGCATATAAAATTCCACATCTGATTCTTCCTCAGACAGGTGACAGTCCCCTCTTTAAGTGGTTCTCCGGCCATTTGAGCCACCTGTTTTGAGTCAGGATTCACATTTATCGGATCTTCTGAAACAGAGCTCTTTGGCCTGTCGATTCGATAGATCCGTAGAGCCAATTTCTCGACCCCGTACCCGATAACGCCTTTTCGGGCATCCAAAACCGGCAGTGCTTCTTTATTTATAATGAAAAGGACCTTCCGTCGATTATCTACTATTAGCGGAATATTTGAAACAAAAATATTTTTAGCATCTGCCGAATTTTATGCATTTGATTTGTTAAAAGCTGAATGTGATATTTGATTAAGATTTTGATATTTGTTAAAAATATATGTTCAATTTTAGTATATGCTGTGGCATGAATAGCTGATTTATGTTAAATGTCGAAAATGAAATGATATATCTTCGACAAAAACGGCTTTATAGGGCCATGCAGAGCTATTATACCTAGGTATCAATTAGATACGCATTGCTAAAATTTTGGATACGATGGATACATTTTTCTTACCAATTTTGATGAATTTGGATACGATATGAAAGCTCTGAAGTGGCAGCACTGATTAGGAACTGAATTGAAACCGAGGCACCGTTTTACACTTGTCGGCAGCTACCGAAAACGAACCGAACCGAATGGAACCTCATATGTGTGAAACGAGCCTCATGGTGAAAAAAACGAGTTGAAAAGAAAATCTCTACTCAAACTATTCGAAACGTAATAAAAAAAGCGGGTTTCAAGGCAGAATTTGCCGAAGTAAACCTTATATTAGTAAAAAAAGTGAAACTGTTAGTTTACGTTTTGCTTCAGAGAACGTAAAAAAGCCAAAATCATTCTAGAAGTCCATAATTTTTGTTGATGAAGTAAAAATTAATGTTTTTGGATCTGATGGGTGGCAATATGTTCGTCGAAAGCCTAATATAGAGTTTAGGAGGAATCATACTTATCCCACTGTAAAACACAGCGAAGGGAACATTATGCTATGGAATTGTATGGGGGCATCTGTTCCTGAAAATATAGATTTTGTGAACGGTACGATGGATCAAATGTGTTACCTGGATATTCATAAAAGAAATATTAATCAAAGTTCTGAAAAATTAGGCATTTTATACAATTTTGGTCTGTATCAGGACAACGACCCGAAGTACAATTCGGAGCAAAGTGGGCTGTGGGCTATTTGTAACTGTCTATTGTAATGCTATTAAAACGCCCCTCAGTCACCGAACTTAAACCCGATCGAGCATTTATGGCATCATCTCAAAACCAGAGTAGCATTGCAAAAGGTAAAGTATGACAAACGGCTACAAGATGTCATTATTGATAAATGGAATAAAATTTCACTAACTATTTGCAATAGCGTATCGCCTGTTCGAGCCAATTTAGTAATCGGCCAGAGCTTCCAAGTTGTGCATGTATCTCATGGGTAAGTATTGTATGTACGTAGATATAGTAACATCGTGAGTCCAAATGACTCCACGTTATGTGATTTGTAGCATTTTGAACTTAAGGACCCGAATTATTTTTCGATTGTTTTTATTTAATTTGAACATGTTAGCTTAATATTTACTACAGGAGCACTATAAATTAACTATAGTTGGAACAATTCGCCCGAATAAAAGAGAAATACAGGAAGAGCTAAAACAAAATACTAGGTCTAGACCAGCTGGAACCTCAATGTTTTGCTATGCTGGCCCGCTAACTTTGTTGTCATACAAACCCAAACCAGCAAAGATGGTATATCTACAATGATCCTGTGACAAGGAGGGTGTTTTAAATTATATCACCGGAAAACCAGATATGATTGAACTCTACAATCAAATATAGGAAGAAGTTGATTCGTTCGACCAGATATGTTCCCAGATGTCATGCAGCAGAAAAACAATTAGGTGGTCTATTGCATTATTCTACGGAATGCTGAATATAGCTTTTGCCAGCAACTACGTCATTTAGTGCTGCGAAATGCTTTCCAAAAAGAAAAAATTCCTAATAGACGGGCGTTTATGAAGTAAATGAGCACTGACTTAGCAAAATTATCCATGGAAAAAAGGCTTGAAACTCCTACTCTGAGTCGAAAACTGTGCCAAAACATTCAAAGCATATTACCGAATCCTCCTACTGCGAGCTCACCACAAGATGAAGATGAACATGCTGCAAAGAAAAGGAAATACTGTGCCTTTTGCCCGTGGAAACTCAGAAAAAAAAACGCAGGGAAAGTGCAAAAAATGCAAAAAAAAAACGGTCTGCGGAAAGCATATAGTGTTGACATGTTCAAAAGGTATATAGTTCCTGTTTGGAGATTGATTTGTTAATATTTTAGTTCTCATACCTTATTTTTATGAATATTAAAAAATTGAATTCGTTACTAGTCCTTGCTTGGGTTTTTCCCCCTCGAAAAAAATTTTTATTTTGATTAGTGTCATAATTACAAAGAGTTTTAGTTTTTGCTTAAATTTAAGTAGAAAAAAAATAATACAATTTGAAAGTTGATTTTTTTTTATTTGTTAGATTACTGTTAAGTTATAATTACATTTACTTGATCAAAAAATCAAATCATTGTGGCGCAATCAGGTAGAAATGATGCGTGAGTCATATTGACCTCACGTTATGCTGTGAGGGGTATCAAAAAACGTTATGTATCTAGTGTTAAATTACATAGTTGATCAGCTTTTGACGTAAGATTACATTACAGCAAAAACGGACACAGTTACAAGCGATTTCACACTGAGTGGCAGCACTACAATTTATTTACGGAAAATATTTGTAATAATCTAATATATGTAAGCACTGAAAGACTTGATATTTTTTGCAATTATCAATACAGCTGATAATCTAACGCCTCGTCTACATTAGCCATGGCATGCCAGATTTGATGGTATGCCATTGATGTCAAACCAAATAGTAAGACATTTGCATGGCCACGAGTATGGTCATATTCTGACAGTTGTTCATTTTCAAAATGGCGAATGTGGGGAGAAATAGTGTTACGAATCATAGACGAATTCAAAAAAAAAGATTGTTTGTGGAATTATATGTTCGCCTCTTCCTTAATTTGCGCCTTTCCTTACATTCTGCTTCCTCTAACCTTCGCAGTGCTCTCAAACACCGGTAGCGCGCACATGTTCACTGCTGAATGACAATTTCTAAATGATATGGCATGACATGCCGTTTCCCAGGCATCAGATGACATTCCATAAACTGACATTCGTTGCCATCTTCACTCAAAACTTCACTCAAATTTAGTGTGATATCCAACTAGTGGTTGGGTATGAAGCTCGGCGCAAAAGAAAAAACTGTTTTGACAGCGAATAGCAGGATGCGCTGAACAAGAAAAATCAGGTATATAAACAGTTTTTTGAAAAGAACACCAGGACGAAGAAAGAAAAATATGAAAACCTCCGACGAGTAGCAAATAAGATCATTAGATGTAAGAAATGAAAATATTATGACGAACAATTAAAGAGCATTGACGAAAATCTGGCGAGCAATAAAACTAGGCAAGCTTACAGGGTAGTGAAATGTTTAAGACGCGGATACCAGCCCAAGACGATACTTTGTAAAGACAAAATCGGCAATATCATCGCCGAAGATAGCCAGATTAAGGAGAGGTGGGCCTGCTATTTCAAAGAACTCCTTAATCCTGCACAGGGCTCAATAATATCAGTGCCGATAGACGTCTCTGACGAAATCCCAATCACACCTGCAATGCTGGAAGAAGTCAATTCTGCCATAAAAGCCAGATAAACAATAAAGCGGCGGGCATTGAAATATTAAAAAATAAAATAAATGTATACGCTAAAAAGGTCTTTGGGGAGTACCAAGGGTCGATCAAATACGGATCAGCTCTTCACAGTCAAACAAGTGCTCGTAAAATGCTGGGAATTTAAAATCGACGTCCACCAGATTTTCGTGGACTTTAAACAAGCATAAGATAGTATTAACCGAAACATACTGTACAAAATAATGCTAAACTTCGGCATCCCGGCAAAATTAGTCTGAATGACTAAAATGACAATGACGTTGACAGCATCACAAGTCAGAATCAACAACAGTCTGACTGACGCCTTTGACACAAATGTCGGACTAAAGTAAGGCGATGGGTTGGCCCCTCTGCTGTTCAACCTAGAACTTGAGTACGTGATACGGAAGATTCCTGTCGACACAGGGGGTACGTTTTTGGTATAAGTCAATTAGTGGCCTACGCGGATGACATTAAAATCTTGTCACGTTCCTTCACATCCGCCAAAGAACTCCTGTTGAAACTTGGCCAGGAAGCCAAAGAAGTAGGCCTGAAGATCAATCAGACGAAAACAAAAATCATGACGCAAACAAGAAAGAAGACCTCCATTAGACGAAATATAATTCTAGACGAATATAATTAAGAGAACGTGGACAAATTTATATACTTAGGCTCGAAATCGACAACGAAAGGCAGTGAAACTGATGAAATCAAACGGAGAATACAGCTCGCTAATAAAACTTTCTACTACGTTCTGGCCCTACTGAAGACCAGCTGCATACACAGGAAGACGACGCTCCAAGTCTACAAATCAATAATCAGACCTGTGCTACGGATGTGAAACTTTCACCCTTACCCAAGCATCCGCAAATATATTGAACGCCTTCGAAAGACGGGTCCTCAGGCGTATAATTGGAGCTGAACAAGAGTGCGGCCAATGGCAGATAAGGTACAACCACGAGTCGTACGAGGTTTTTGATAAGCCAGAGGTTGCTACAATAATCAAACTGCGGAAGCTGCAATGGGCTGGTCACGTGCAACGAATGGACGAGCATCGAGTAGCTAAGAAGGTATTCGAAGGAAGGGCCGAGGGCCGAAGACCAGTGGAAAAACCCAGAAAAGGCTGGTCTGACTCAGTCTACGCAGACTGCAAAAAGCTGCTCGGTTTTTGAAATTGGAGGACGCGGTCATTGGACCGAGATAACTGGAGGCGTCACCTGCAAGAAGCCAAGGCCCGAGAGGGGCTGTAGTGCTACAACGACGAAGATCCAACATCCGATGCAGAAACAGCGGACTTGTAAGTCGCAATCCACACTGACTAGAATGAACGATCAAATCCCAAGATTTTTTAGAAATCTTCAGAGAGATTATTGATTCGCATCTTAATTCAAAAACCTTCGAATACTTAAACTATTTAAAAAATTCAGCAAGTACAAAATGTGTTTGATCATATACATATAGGCAAATAATTGTTTTAACAAACAATATTCTAGGCCAGGAAATCATTATACATTAATACCCAACTTAACCTTGACATGATTCAGATCAAAAATTCAAAAATATACATAGCTTAAAAATGATTCATTTTCAAGCTGAACACAATATTGCATCAATGTCCCAACTAATTTGTTACATTGTATAATTGCATAATGCGTATTAATCAGTCTTTTAATACATTTTCGCTCATCTTTTCAAGCAAAATGCCATTAAAAACTTCGTATTGTGTTATGCTATTATAAATTAAATCAAATATTCGAACTTTAATTTTGTGAATCACCTCAGCGCCCCCAGGCACTAAATTTTCTCAACCCATCGAAATTCGATGACGATTTCATTTATTATGAATGGCCTTTCAATATTTTATGACTTGTAACGAATCCAATTGAAAATCATAACTGCACTTCTTTCGAAGAAAAGTAAAAGCTATAAAAACACTGAACGAACGGCTCACTCAACTTTCTTTTGCAGTTTCCCTGAAGCAGCAAAATAAAGGATGTTTAGTTTCAGCAAAAATCATCTTTGGATGAAATTTCTCGTTGAGTTCGACGATGAGATTTTCGACGTCCTTTTCATACAGATAAACTTATATTTGATTGCACTAACGACTTTGCTGTTTGAAATAGCAGCGATTCGGAAACTTTTTCTATAAATTTTCATAGTTATAAACTTTTAGGATGAAAATAGATATTGCGTCGCCGTGGTAGTTAAACATTTTTTTTGAATTGATTCAATCGTCCTCACTAAGACAATAGCGTGACAGTTCACTTATACAATGTTTTATAGACTGTATGATTGGAATAGTTTGCATTGAAAAGTTATGCAGTGTTACTATGTTGCCAATGAGTAATTGAAATTATGAAAGTCTTTGGTTATATTAACCATTGAATTTTCCATTTGTAAGAATTAAGTTAGTTGGATAAAGTTATTTCAGGTTTAAGGCTCTGTCAGTATCTCAGAAATGGCACCGACCATCACAGGCGCTCAATTTGTTTGATTTGCACAAAATATCAAGTCTGATGGGTTTTTTCATGATTTTGCGCTTGGAGTTTCGAAATGGACTTTGAGAGATAAAAACCATTTGCTAGCCGCAAATGAGATATTTATATTTTTATGTTCAAAGATCTAGTATAGATTCGAAATTTGGAAGAATAGAAAATATGACGGAAATACTAAAAAAAAAAACAATTTGAAAAATGCTGTAAGCCTCCACTGGGTAGCATTTAGTCCAGTATAATTACTTTGGGCGTTAACATAGAGATTATCTTTCTTAATCTTAATTCGATATTTGCATATGATTTCGCATTTTTAAAGCATTTATAAAAATAACAAATGACAGTCATTCGAAAATTGCAAACTCGACAGCATATTCCAAAATTTAAAGTATGCAAATTCAATTCCCTAGGAACCGTCACTAGAGCCAGCATAGTAAATGGGGTGGAAAAAGTTTTCGTGCTTCATTAAGAGATAAAGTCGTTTAAGTGATAAATAATGCAAATTCAGCACAACCGGATTTGCCACCATGTTGATGCTCCAAGGCAATAACAGTGAGATGTGTTTGTTTTTCATTTGTGATGTTTGCATATCGTCATCCCATACACCAACGATGATTTAAAGCCTGACGCTTCAGAGATTTCCCTTGATTTATATCGAAAACATGACAACACAATTATTTGGTGCGCTTTTGAAAGAGTATACCGTGCATGAAGCAGAAACAGATGATACCAAGGATGAAAACGATATTAGTATCGAAAACTTTGAATGATGTCGAAAATGCTAATGAGTTTCATTATTAATATCCGTTAAATTTCGTTGCAAGTTTCGTTCAGGATTATAGATTTAATACATCATGAAGAGCGTGCGACATTCAACAGCAGAGCAATACTATTTTTGTAGAGCTTTGAATATTTAATGTATGCTATTTGTTTGATTTTCCTGAAAATAGTGAGATTCTGATTTCAAATAAATAAATCTCCATTACTTCCCTTAAACAATTAGTACAACAGTGAAATTTTGCAGACATCATTGAAAAAATAATTAATCGGGAGACCAGGTTGGTTAAATTTGAATACAAACAAGGCGAAAAGCTATAAACCATGATAAATTATTTGTTCTAATAAAACGCGACGAAATATTTGGGCGAAAGGTGGTGTCAATTTTCATGATGTTTCAGAATGCGTCCGAGACCATTTCTATAACTCATAATCGATAATCATAAGCAATATTGAACCACCATATGTAACTGAAACTACTTAGAAATAAAAACAAACTTCATTTTTATAACTGTACAGGATTAATGACACATTGACGAGAAGTTTACTTTGCCATAGAAAACCATCCTGTCTCCATACACTTCTCATATGATTCGAACGCTCACAAATCTCTTGTGCACTCATCCCATCCATCACAGATTGCAGCTTTCAATTTCTGTAACATGTACAACTGATGTTTGTTTGCTTGAATTTACAACGCTGACAACAAAAGCAAATAGGGGATGTTAAAAAGGCGGTTGGCGCTTCTTTATGTCATAAATATGAATGAGAGGATTTGAAAATAATTTAACATAAACGTGGCATATTATATCACCTTTACAGTGTCCTTAAATTAACGAGTTATTTGTTTTTAGCGATTTGACAACAACTGGGTTTTTTCACACTTGGGCAGCGTAAGTTAAGGTAAGTTTAGATAAGTGCATTGAATACAGCAACAATCGTGCAGCGATCTGCCGCAAATGGTTTTCCGAGCCAGATCCTATTCGCTCATTCGAGCTATGTAGATATCCTGCCCACCGGAGTCTACCGAGCTTTATTTTCGTAATTATATCTGCTTCTAAGTAGATAGCGTACAGCTCATGGTTGCGCTACCTATACAGCATTGAAATATACAAGCATCATTGTGAATGTGAGATCACCAGTAAGATCACACGGTTCACGGATCAAAAAAATTGTGTTATTTTGATAAAAAAATATATACATAAAAATCCATCCAAAAAAATATCAAATAGATACATGCAAGCAATATTAAACTCAAACTTTAAAGTTATAGTTTTTATAAACAGGTTATATAAATGTTTTCGATAAAGCTAAATATAAATATGATATAAAATGATTATAAATTTGTTTACTATCTGGCAAATATCATATTGATATCAAATTTACTATCCCATTTAATAATGTAATCTATCAAATCGATTCGCATGTTTTATACATGATGTTTATTTCTAGGAAAAAATAAAATAAGAAAAGCTGTCTTAATTTGTTAATGAATATTGAAAATAGCATACAATTTGTATGAACATAGCAAACATAGCTTTCCAATTATATTTAAGTGTTTGTTTGTTTCGTGTTTGCATCGCCTAAATGCAGAAATTTATCATGAAATTACATTTGGAATCACTTTGAAAATGTAGCAAATCCAGAGCGTGCAGAAAATCAAAAGATGACTTCAAGGGTATTATTAGACTATCAGCCATGATAAAATATTGTTGAATATTACTTTTGTCGTCACCTACGGCAACAATATATGGAGACCTTGTAAGTAAGTTTCATTCGTCGATCCTCTCTGAATATCACATATAATACAAAAGAGAACAATTAAATTTGATTTAAAGTAAATGATAACTTACTCTCTTAAACTGAATAATTCTTTCAACTGCAATTTTCGTCTGACAATCTATTATGCTTTTTTTTTACCATAACGAGCGGGAAACAAAAGCTGCAGGGGATTCAATATTGAAAATGTTTGACCATTCCAATCTATGCAAAAATTGTTATTTAATGTAGTTATGTTTTATTTTTGCATTTTGAATGTAGACTATACTAAATATTATTTACCCCTTTTCTTCTATCAGATTCTATGCACAGTATTTTTTTCCCATTTTTTCAATATAAGTATTCAAAACATGAAGACCGAATTTTTTTGTTTGTAAATAGGATTTAAGAGAGTCAGATACTGCTTCTAAATTTGGACCGATTTCTGCATTTGAACGTTTCACAGGCACTACACATTCATTATCACTCTCACTTTTTACGCCTATTTTAAATTGAGCTCTCAGAATTATGTCTGCATGACTATAGAATTGACACAAATACTGCATAAATATATACTCTTTTATCTCCACTCCAACTTTGTTTCTAAAACACAAAAGCTCGCTAAATGAAACATTAGTACCATCAAAAACCGAAAAAACGAAATCTTTGTAAGACAAGCGATTAACACCATCCGGATCCGACGCACACTTTTTAAAACGCACAATTTTTCTAATTTCGGGATATTCAACCGTAAGAAGTAGCCCTTCGAAAAACATTTCACTTAATACGGTCAACTATCAAATACACAAACTACGTATTTTACACCTTCTAAGTACGCCCAACACTAATGTTCTGCATTGTCAACTATTGCACAATCAATGCTGCAGTTTATGCGTGCTACTTTTTTTTAAGCTAAGCTGGTGTAAATTTGATGCTCAATATGTTGCAAGTATGCATTTTTCAAACGAAACGATATGAATTATATGCGTAGAAGCTAATTAATATTACTCATATATCAAATCAATAAACAAAATCTATACATTTTAACAAAAATAATATAAACTTTATAAATATTTAGTGTAAAAATGAAATTGATTTACAGAGACGCATAATAAATATATATTTTTTGTATAAAAATGAACTATAAAGGCTAGTTTTATCAGAAACATGCGAATTTTGGTATAGATCAATGTTATAAAGTCACATTTATAGAAAAATCATGGATTTTACCCCAAAATTGTAAACCGTGCGGGATTGATATTTACTAAACACTTAGCTCGTATGAGCGGGGAAGATCTAACTAAAAACTCAATAGTGGCAGGATCGTTTTCTTTTCTTCAGTAGTGCTAAACAGAACTACCGACTGCCGCTTTTAGGTAATGATGTTCGGTCTGCCAGGTGTTTTTGCGTGAAAAAGAGATACTTCTGAGGCCGTTATTAAATTACAGGGCTATAGAGCCTGCCAATGTAAACATCTCCTTCTGCGATTGCAATTTCAGACCTGATTAGGATGGATATTGGTACAGTTATGTGATTAGCCGCACAAGATAGATATAACTTTGATGGTCAGCCTAACCTTTTTGGAGAAGGGAAACAAACTCCTTTCCATAAAAGATTAACAACATAAAAGATCAACATAAAGAACTACAACATGACACAGTATCTCATTTCTGGCTTAAAATCGTGCTTTCAATATGGGGAGGTCTGCGATAAATGTGGTGAAAAAAATTCATCCAGGGTAATACTGATGTTTTCAATGACTATTAACATTGCCGTGGATTGATCTGTTGGCAAGGACGTTTACAGCAAGTCATATTGTCGAAATTCAGACTTGGTTAGCTCCAACAGAACACCTTACTACTCCTCGGCTTCGAAAGTTTTCTTTTTCATCCCCAATCGACTAAACGAGCTTAAGGGGCAGGTACACTCAGAATTTTGAGAAAATCGATTTTATTTTCATTGCATTTTTTATTGCGAAAGCATTCTCTGCAAATTTCAGACGAATCGGACAATTTTTTATGGAGATAAGTAACTTTGAATGAAGTCATCTCTAATGCATAAAGCGTTTTTTAAAGCAGTATTCTCGAAACTATGTTTTCGAAGTCGGTAATCACTGTAACTTCAAAACGGTTTTATCGATCAGCATGACATTTTCCTAACTTATTTTATATGTAATCATCCTCCGGATGAACGAAGGATTTTTCGACTAAAAGATATTTTTTTTTCAATAGCCGAAAATATGAGTAAAATTTTGATCGAAAATACAATTTTGAATGTAAACAACCGCCATTTTTCGAAAAATCAAAATCTGAAAAAGTCCTTCGTTTATCCGGAGCATTATGTCATTAACTAATAATCCCCGATATTTTTTATTTCGGATGATCCGGTGACAAGCTACAGTGATCACGGCAAAACAATTTTTTTTTTACTCCTAGAAAAACTACTCTATTTCAACTAATTTTCAGCCTTTTGCCTTAAAAAAATTACGATAGCTTCTACAAATATATTTATTTCAAGTAAAAAACATTTGTTATTAATTATTTTAATGTGTGTCTAAAAAAAATCCTAAAAAGAGTTTTTTTTTGACTTCCAAGTGTACCTAACCCCTTAAATTATTTCGAAAGAAACGCTATTCAAGTGTTTCTGAGTATTCACATTAACTAGTCTGCCTTTAATCATTAAATACACGTTATCCAACTTTTTTGCCAATCAACGAAATATTGATTATTTTATTTTTATTTTTTTATTTTAAATCTTAGCTTACCTGATAGTTTTAGAGCCTAGACAGACGACACAAGTTAATGATCATTGACACAATGATCATTGAACGCTAATGGTTATTTGTTTGGAGGGTGACACACGGTTATTTGAGTGAGGTTGTTTCACAGTTGTAGGTTGTTTGAATTTAAATTGTATTTTTTTTTCGGTGATAGTTTATCGAAACACATAAAAAGTCGAAAATGAGTAAAATCAATGATTTACAACAATTGTCAATTATTAAATTTCTTACCTTTTCCGCTCACTTTGTCCAGGGCACAAATAGTACTTTCGAAATAATATATTTGTTTATATTTTTGACAGCTAGAAACTACATTATTTCCCATAGAATTTCCATCATTTTCCCAATAAAATTTAAAATCTTTCCCCTAAATGGTTTGACAAATGAGCATTAACTTCCATATGATCATTTGCAGAACCTCATTGACGAAGTTATAAATTATCATTAACCATGACACACGTAATAGATAATGATCATTGGGCTTGCAATTATCGTTAACTTGTGTCGTCTGTCTAGACTCTTAAATAAGCTCGTTAAAAACTACTTGTGCCAGCATCAATAAGGACTACCACAGATTCAACCATCTTGAAAATTAAAAAACAAATCTTGAAAATGGATAAACCACTATTTGTTACTAAGCTAAACTCTGCAAAAACAGAAGCGTTATTCTTCACTAGCAAGCAAAAACCCAGTAATCAACCAATCTAAACGGCCAACAAATTTATTGAAATAAAAAAAGTATAAAATAATTGGGGATAACTCTGGATAAAAAACTTATTTTCAAACATAATGTTGGTCTTACCCTGGCAAAGTGCGACTTATACATAGAAATGCTTTATCCCCTGATAAATCGGAAATCAGTTCTCTCTACTGACAACTCAACATCCCAAAATGTCATGTGATTAGCTCTTCTAGAAAAAGTACGCGCGTACATTATACGTACCTTTTAAGCAATACGGCACTTAGAAGAGTGGGCAATATTTTAGACCTCGGTGTGGTGCTGGATGAAAAGCTCCACTATAATTTTCATAACGACAAAATGATTTCTCAAGCAAGTAAATGACTTGGCTTTATTAAGCGACGCGCCAGGGAGTTTCAGAAACTTTTGGGTTACAAAATCAATATACACCGCGCTCGTTCGCTCTCTTCTTGAGTATGCTTGCATTATCTGGAACCCAGTTTTCGAAGTTCACAGCCAGAGATTTGAATCCATTCAGAAGCAATTCCTGCTTTTCGCTCTTAGAGGCCTTTACTATTCAGGTGATTTTAGCAATTTACCGTCGTATGAATTTTGCCTTAGACTTCTAAACTTATTACCTCTTGCATCCAGAAGATTAATGTTATCTGCCTGCTTCAGTTTCGATGTCATAAGAGACGCTGTTAATGTCGACTATATACAGGAAAGATTTGTGCTTAACCAGCCCGTGAGAGTCACTAGATCCCGACGAATGCTAGTTGAATATAAGCATAGCACCGCATATGCTGATGATGAGCCAATTAACAGATGCTGCAAAATATTCAATAGTATGAGCCAACACTTTTCCCCCACGATATCCAAAGTGTCCTTTAAAAATAGAATTACCAAGGCTCTCTTATCCTACCCTCCCTAGTCTACCGGCCTAGTATCTTCTTATGACTTATGACTATTTTTTATAATTGTTTAATTAGATAATTATTTAATTTCGTTTTGCGTTTTGCGTGTTTAATATTGTGACCTACATGTAAATTAGCTTTATGTATTTATTTATCGAATGTTTATTTATTTATATCATGTTTGTTTGTATTTTATACCTATTTTGAACCTGTTTTTTTTTTTAAATTTGTCTAGTTTTTTTCTTTTTGATGTTTTATATTTATTTCATATATATGTATTATTATTATACCTTGTTTGGTAAATAAATAAATAAATAAATATACAAATTTTTATTCCAGGCTATGATGTTGTACGGGTGTCCCGTTCGGGGCCAATGCGCTAAGTCTCATAATTCTCGTGCAAATCAAACAAAATAAGATATTAAAACTAGCTCTTAAAGTCCCGTTCTTTTACTCTACTGCTAGACTACACTACATTACTGGTGTCCAAATCATATCTTATAAAATTATTTCAATAAATCGTAAATATGCACAGGCATGTTCCTTGTCAGGAATCCATCCACTCGAGCTATTACAAAATGTTGCCACATCTTAGCATATGTCTCATCAATTATTAAATTTGTACAAAAACATTTTGCCAAATATTGGTCTATACTATTAATAACTAGTAATTTTTACATATTTTAAGTAGTATAAAGTAGATTGTAAGTTAACATAACGGTTTTTACTCCCAGTTTCACTTAGCATAACTATTTTAAAATTAAAATTATTATTAAAATACAAAATAGCAAACATGTCATAGTTGGTAAGATTGTTCCACAATCACATTTCTAAAAAAAACAATTTTGGTTGAATAAATTGAATTGCAAAAAAAATTACGTAAATTAGATATGCCAGGCTAAGTACCCAGCAAGTAATCAAATTTTTTTCCTGCGAGCAAAACAAACACGAATAATTAACGCCGATAAATTTCTTATGATGCAAATATAAGATTCTGCTGAGTCATGGCTTCGAATATTTGAATATTGCAAATCCAAGAGAAATCTGTTTCTACTTTATGACAATGATTATACCCTTTTCTACTTCGCCAAGTGCCAATATATTTCCTAAAGATGGTCTGGCGATGACTTCGATGAGAATTAATGGTGGCCCATTTCGTTTTGAAGAGTAGTAGCAAGCGTTTTCTAATAGTAACGGCAAAAGTACTTAAAAATAATTATGCGGCTGTACGTAAAATATTGCCATCACTGTGGCAAATGAGACTATCTTGGACTTCAAGTGGATCTAGGTGCAGTAACTTGAAGTTCTTGTTTTAAACACTTATTGCAGAATTATTGAAACGTATAAGCGTGGCGGATATGTAAACTGATAATTCATTTCTTTCAGAGTATATTTGGTGAACTCAAAGCAGATCTAAAATATAATTTGAAAATTAGAGAAGAAATAAATAGATACTAATGTCGAAACGACTATACAAAGTAGATATTTTTCACTAGCACTTGTATCGAGTTTTGGGGGCTGAACTCAGTCGAGACTTAGATTTGAAGTTCACAGAGAACGTTAACGGAAAACCTGAGCCAAAGTACCATATGTAAAAACAAATAACCACATTGTTCTGTTTACTTTTACTTAAGTTCCAAATGAGTTTAAAACCAAAAGTTCTAGCACGCTAAACCGCAAAAAACTAATAGCTTTATTTAACGACAAATATTTTCTTTCGAAGGTAGGTATTTCAAATTTTGAACATTCATCAATATTTTAGTCATGTGTATAGATCAACCAGAAAAAAAAAATAATGCAAGAAAATTAGTCACAAAAAAATTGTATTTAAAATAACACCATTAAAGCCAGGATGATATTTTATTTCCTCATGACCTGATTTCAAATGCACTTGCATCTCATTAACATGCAATCAAATTCAATTTACATAATTCACGAATTTAACTCCAATTATTCTCATAACTTTACACGGTACTTGAGAGGCGAAATTATTCTTTACACAGAACCATTAACTCGTCAGATGAGAGTTTTCGTGAGGGCTTTTACATACGTTCAAGCATTTGAATTATTCAAGGAGTAAACTTCATTCTGTCAATAGGATTAGAGTTTACCGAAAAGTTTTGCATGCAAGCACTTGAACTGAAAATAGTTTGAAAAGTTTCTTGCTGAAAATGAGCTAAGCCTTCAAAACGGAAAACGATTTTCTCACTAAGTAATTTAACACGAATGAGACCTTAAACGACAACGTTAGTCATTTGGTGAGAGTTTTTTTTTTGTGTAACTAATAATTCATAGCCAGTTTTGTCAGTTTTATATAATAAAGTAATTTGAACGAAATTTCCAGTGGATCTCAGCTTTCGAAGATGAATTGGTGGCCTGAAACAATATTGAACGTAAATGTCGCTTGATAATATGATTTGCAAGCAAAAACAGCTAAGCCTTATTGAAGTCGATGATACTTTAGTCAATTTTATCTTTGTTTATTTAAAATAAATTGAGCAATATCAGCTGTATAATAAGTTGTATAGTAATAACTTAGCGTATTTAATTGCTTTCACTGAGACAGTGGTCGACTCTAAGTGAATACTGTTTCGCAGATTCATTGCGAGTTTGATGTTTCCAAAAAAAAGTTGCATTGCTAAAACGGCATATTTCTTCGCAAACAGATAGATTCAGTGAACTTCACCTAACTCACGTCTTATCAAAAAGGGACGTTAATTTAATTTGATTTCCTTTGTTTTCTAATGTTTTGAACTTCCGTAATAAGTCCGTTTTGTAGCATTCAGAAATTTCAATCGAAATTACTGGACGCTAAATTTTCGATGGCACCAAAACCAGAAGTACCGTAAAGTTTTATTTATTTCGAGAATGAAAAACTTGCTGTACTCTGGGAAGTTGATTGAAAACCGTGGCCGAGGCCGAAAAGAGTGCCTGAAATTGCTGTCTGACGGGCGTTGAGTGTTTGTTTTATGTCGTTTTGAGTCATTTTTTCTTAATTTTTCCGTATCAAAACATCGTTTAATGTTGGAAACGTTGCGAATAACACTCTTACAAATGCTGAGAAGCTAAAATCGTACGCGTAAATCGAATTCTCATTGTGATGTCCATAGTATTAGACTTTTGGAAAAATCCAGGCGGATTGTCGTCGTCGCCTCTCCTCTGCTGCTGCTGCTTGCTACTAAGAAAAAGCCAGGTCAGGCCCATACATTAGAATCTACTTTGCGTGTATGGTACTATACTATGATTCGGTTTTTCTAATCCCGTTGATTTAGCCAAATTTTTTAAGTGGTAACGGAAGATGATTGCTAAGTAATAAATATAGAGCTTAAATGTGTAAGTGATGAAGTATTCCCCTATATTATTGTCTCTTTTTGAAAGAATGAATGATATCGTCTGGCTACATTACAACGCGCCAAAATGCCAAGCGCCCAACGACAATTTTTAGGTTAGAATTCAATTTCCACAAGTGAATTGTGATGTGTGTCACTGTAGTGCATAAAAACAATTTGCATTATATGCCATTAGTCTTCTGTTTATAGTGGTGTATTTTGAATGGAGTGGTATATACTATGTGGCATAGTCGAAGCCACAGCACCCAACCGATTGTTTTGCTGGTTACGCTAGATGTCCAAAATGCCTACAATTCGGCGAGGTGGACAGATGTGTTTTGGCCATCATGATGTGGGACTATCTTAGAGACCAATGGCCATTGCGATACCGATGAAAGTGTTCGGAGGAAGCATGTCACTTCAGGGGTAGTGCAGTGATCTATCTTTGGACTTGACCTCTGGAATATCATTTGCGAAGGATTGCTGCACCTGGAAATGCCCACGGATGTGTTTCTCGTGGGTGACGCTGACGATGTGGCAGCAGTAATCACTTTTAGAACTACCGACTTTACCAAATCAAACTTAATCAAGTCATGAGAAGGGTAGAATGGTGGACAACCGACCATGCCATACAGCTGGCGCTGGCGAAGACAGAGATCGTGATGCTGACAAGACGGCGGACATTAATTGCCATCCCGATGATAGTGAGCTCTGTAGAGGTTCAAACCAGTAAGCCGGTAAGGTATCTGGGAATGACTGGGACGACCACTTCTTTAAGGTATATGACAAGGTTCTGAGACCCTGACAGACCCAGACGGGGACTGCTGACGGCGACAACCAATTTCATCTTGCTTTACGGGGTGGAATTCGGGCGGACGCACCCAAACGAAGAAGTTTTGGACGCGTATTGCCAACGTCTAGTGTAGATATGCCTTAAGTATCGCCCGTAGCACTGTACGATGTCGGCATATGCTGTGTTGGTAGTAGTGGGAGTAATTCTGATAGATCTGCGATTTTGGAAAAGATGCTGCGTAGCGAAGATAACTGGCGCACGAAACATATTTTCAGAAAATTCTGCGCAGTTAAAATGCTAGCTCAACGAAAATGAATTTTGGAGATTTTTCCTACCCAAAAGTGTTCCTTATTACAACCACCTTGCATTGAAGATCATGCTTGGCTCTCTAATCCAATGAATGCGTCGAAATTCATCCGGTAAGGATATTTTCGTGGCTACGACTTTCTTAATTTTATGTGTTTATGATAGTGAAACACTTGCTGTTTATTTTTATTACAGGATGCTTGTCATACGAAAACTTAATGCCAGCATTTTCTTGCACAAAAATGAAGAAAATGCTCAGTGCTGCCAATACTTTGCTAGTATTGCAGCCAAAAGTTTATTGCGATTGCCTTACATCAAGTTCTACCAACTCTGTGAATTCTGATTTCTTCCGATGTATTTTATACGAAAATATTTTTGAGGCCGCAATCAGCGAAATTTCAAAAACTTTGAAAATTTAATCATTTGCCATTTATTTTTTACCATTTGAAAATCAAATTGTCCAGTGCTGGTAGCCCTTTGATACCGCCGCACAGTGGTCTATTTCTTGAAAAAGGTGAACTTTATTCAAATTATGGACTTTTACGTATGAAGTTGAAACTTGGGGGTAATATTGACCTACATGGCCCCCACCATTTGAGGTGGTAATCGGGTTTCATAAATTTAAGGGTAAGAGCACAGGAGCTGAAAACAGCCAAAAATTCTATGTGTCTTTTAACCTTATTTTTAAATAAAGAATATGAAGATCAAAATTCCTTTGAGTAATACAGCGTTCTTAAGCTATGAAAGACATTGATGATTTAGCCTCCCCCCCCCCCTTTCATCGTGTTTATACTGCAGATGGAATAGGAATTCGGTGTTTAAAACTTCTAGTTCCTTTTAAGTTTAGAAAGTCACTGAACGTTGTTACAAAATAGGTCTAGTTGTGTTTATTAAAGTCCAGAGTAACTACCAAAACTTAATTTACCTGCGGCCAGCTGCGGCTGGGCTCATAGCTCAGCAATTTTGCACAAAATGCAACATTTTGAGCGCTTATTGCGCCAGTCCGCGGTTTCTGCAGCACATAATAGCAAGCGTTTGTACCGGGTTGGAGATAAACACAATGTTGAATTTTAGTTAGTTTCTAAACCCTACACTCACTTGTTATGTTATTGTTAAAGTTTCAAGTGCTGTATGTTTACTTGGCTGTTCATACATTTATTTACCCATTCACCTGTACTTTAGAATTATCAAATTTTCCAACCTGCTTCTAAATTCAATTCAATGAAATATGTTCATATGATAATTCATGTATGATCATAGAATAATTCAGGTATGTATATGCTAAGCATTGAAATTATATGCAAAGCAACATTATCAAAACTATATTTTTACCTGTACAAAACAATTTCCTGCAAGGTATCAATTGCTAAAATTGTAAATATGCATGCATGGATCAATGATAATATTTGTAAATTCGATGATATGTGTTTTGCTATATGATTAAGATACTTAAGATACTTCCACAAAAGATAGGTTTTTCATATTTGGTAGAATAATGTAATCGAGCATGCAGCTTTCAAATCAGGAGTTCACTCAAAATGAAAAACCCTAGCGCATCAGAACAGTAGAGGATTTGTGCAGATTTTGAGTGTGTATTCTGCCACTACTGAATTTTCCTACATAAAACTAATACACCCTAAGTAATAATAGAATCTAAGCTTATTTTAATTTCGGTGACTTCATCGAAAGTTACTGCGGTAAAAAGGTGTTTGGGGTTGCCATCCGTAAAATGCCCAGAGCTTAGAAAATTTAAACAGTGTTTTCTTATTTGCATTGCAAATGTTTGCGATGAAAATACTTAATGCAAGCATTTATTGGAACGAAAATAACAAAATGGCCTAGTGCTGGCAGCTCTTTGGTGGCACCGTATCAAAAATTATGTTGCATCTGCCTTACGTTATATATGACTGCATTGAAAGATATAGGGATGCAGAGAAATTTAGGGCTACCATTCGAAAAAGTTTTCAAACTTTCTAGATCTTAATATTTGGTGTTTATTTTCACTATAAGATCACTACGATTTGAAAATTCTATGCTAAAATCGTTTACTAATGGTATGCCAAAAAAAAAATACAAAAACAACCATGCCTGGCTACCCTATTATCGTATTTAACTTAAATTTCTACTGAATATTGCCTACAATAAGTTTCATTTGCCATTTTAATTTCGTTATGATTCAATGACTGTACTGGAAACTAAAGGGCAAAGAGCTTTATTTTCCTCAGGAATTTTCAAAATCTAAGACACCAAAATCACCATAGCTGGCAGTTCCAACCGAATTTTTCAACCAAATTTTAACCAAACGTGGTTTAGTATAGGGCTCAGCTACTGTGTGAATTCAAAAAAGTCAAAGTCAAAATCTAATGACTGAATGAGAATTTGCAGGGCCACAAGCACTTATTTTTATTATTGATTTTTCAAGATGGCACCACTTGCACAAAATTGTCCGCATTTATGAAGTTTTTGATGCTAAAAATAAAAGTAAATTGGGAAAGGGTTACCAGGCGTGCCCGTTGTAAAATTTCAAATTTTTTGTACAAGGTATAAGATTTATTTTTGAGTGGCTTTTTTTTCCAAAAAACGATAATTTTTCAGGAGATTCGATGATTTAAAGGTTTTGACTTTCAGCATCTGCCCTAGCTACAAGGTTGCCAACATGCTCATTAAAAGCTACACAAATTAACAATTAAATAACATAAATATGCTCTGAAAGTTTCATAATAATTTAATTGCTCCACCAAAAGTTCTCGTAATGTAAAAATTTTCAAATTTTCCCGTTCTCTTTTTACGCAGCTAGCGCACACATGGGGTTAAAAAATTCCAAAACATTATTCGATTCACATGTAAAACACGTTGGAAATTTATTTTGTTAGCTTTATTTTTGCAAAAATTATTTGTGGACGGAATAATAGGTATATAAAAAAATCACTAAAATGGCTGCCGGCGTTAAAGGGTTAAAGCTAATTGACATTTAGTATGACTTGGACCTATTCTGCATATACACCAATGTATCCTGAAAATTTCAGCTGAATCGGATGGTGCGTTCCCGAGAAATAGTCACTGAATTATTTTGATAATATATATATATATATATATATATATATATATATATATATATATATATATATATATATATATATATATATATATATATATATATATGTATATATATATACATGGAAGTATGAATTTTTGGGCAAAATTGTTTTTAATACTTATGTTCTTCGAACATTAGTAAAAAATCGGATTAGGCGTTTTATGGTCACTGTCACTGTTTTATGACAACAATTGGGAAAACACCCACTTACATGAAATAATATTTAAGACTTTTTACACTTACTTGTCAGTTCATTTTTTGGATTTAAATCATCATGAAAACAAAAGAAATACAATAAAGTTAGAAGAAAGTCTGAGTTTTTGTTAAAACCTTTTTGATCTATTTGGGACAGAAAGGTCCATGTGTAAAAGACTTAAAGACTACACAAAACTCATAAAAACGTATGACATAGAAAAATCATACGATATAACATTACATTTAGAAGGAAATAAATAGGAGATGCATGCGATAGTTTTGGTATTCGGCCTTGTCTGTTGTATTTCATCCGCTCTGACATTTAGCTCTTTCGTTTGGTATCTCATGTAATTTTGCACAGTGAAATAAACGGCTACTGCAAAATTAAGTTTTCATAGGTAGGAGTGCAAATCAAATTATTAATATTGTCCGAGATCATTTGTGTCAAACGAATTTGAATAATTATTTCCACTGCATTGTTCCCTGCTGTGACAAATGTGGTCCAAAATTTGGCTATCACGTCACAATATTGATAAAAATTGCGTCAGCAGCAAAAAATTCTAAAATTACATTTTCCCAACATTGAGGCAAGATAGGTGGACTTAGACAGCGGTTTCGTGTTCAGCCAGAAAAATACTTTGGAAATGATAAGTCACACTCGTTTATTAACAAGAAAAATTTTTTTCCTAAAGGTGAAATTTTCGAAATTTTGACCCTCTTTGAAAACTTTTTGTTAAAAGTTGGAGCCAATACAACTCCAAAAATGGATTTTCCATGTTTGAAAACCCAAGAAACACTCAATTTCATACATCTTCTGGTTCTCATGAATAAAGTTCACCTTTTTCCACAAATAAACCACTGTGCGCCGTAACCATAACTTGATGCGATGATTCCGTTGGAAGTGACAGGGGTAGAAAGATTTTTAGCGTTACTCCCTGCGAAAAACTAAAGATTTTCAGAGCTTAAATATTCATTGTTTATTGTCATTAAAAATTATTTTCATTAAGTAAAAAATGATAAAAATTGGCACGGCTGGCAACTATTGCCTAAATTTCGAGGGAAAATCTATCCAAAATTGGCTAAGAAATCACTGTGGTTAATTTTTAGTGCAATTTTTAGCAATTTTTTAAGGTGGCAGCAATGGCAGCACTGTTACAGTACTACCAAAATAGGCATTAAGCTTCTATTAGGCGTTAAGACGAATACAGTCTGTGATTTTCATTTGGATCCGACTATAGGGTTATAAATTCCCGTGAACATAATTTTCCGTGCACTTTATATAAGTATATTAGGGGCTGGTAATTTTATTTGTGCAATGAAGAATTTCAAAGATTTTTATTTGGTAGTGTAGAAAAAGCACAAAATTTATATACCAGTTGAATTTTTGCTTAAAAAGGAAGTTTTTTTTAGGATATTCAAGAAGTTACAATTTTTTTCTTCGAATGATTGTTGTTGCGCTACGTTTACAAGTCCATTCATAAAAAATAATGCGAGCTTACAGTTTCATAATATATACGTGTCTTGCAAATTTTGCAAACTTATTGCAATTCGAAATTTTTAATTTTTCCAGACCTATCCCTATGTGCATCAGTGGCGAGGGGTGAAATAGCGATGGAGGGAAGCCGAATAATTATCCAGCACTTTATATATAATAGTGATGTTTTTGGGATGCTGATGTTGGTCATACTTACTAATTTCTAAATTTTCGTCATACTCACAGACAGTATAAAAAATCGTTATTCAAAAAATGATAAGCACATGTATATCATCACGGCTTATTTTTCACCAGTTTTTAAAAAGTCACCTTCAGTATATATGAAATCATTTGCTATACTGTATATAATATTTATAAAAAAGCATTGAAAAACGTGGCTCTAAGCCTGCAGAACGTTAAATGGAAAGAAAATGAAAGGAGCTATTTTTCATCCATTAATTTAAAAAATATCTTGCAAATAAAGCAGTAGAAATGTAAAACTTCGCGAAAATAGGTCAAATTAACAATATACAGACAATTTTGCATGTACTAAAGTTTCAAACTGTTTTGCGATATTTACCATTTATAATTACAATATTTTTAAGTGTTAACGTATATACTTTAGGTCAGTGGCGCGGGGTGAAATATCGATGGAGGGAAGCCGAATAGCTATCCACCATTTTACTCGTATATATAATAGTGATGTTGGGCATGGTGATGTTTATCATACTTACTAATCTCTATTTAATTCTCGTCACGCTTACTGATAGTATAAAAAATCATTATTAAAAAACAAATACCTTCAAAGTACATGAAACCATTTCCTTTGATATAAAAAAGAGACCTTGAAAAACCGCCGTTCTGAGACCTCAGAACGCTAAATGGAAAAAAGCTTACAAACAGTTATTTTTCTTCCACTAAATTTTAATAAAACAGTTGAAATATAAAATTTGGCGATCCCTTAAGATCAGAATGTATAGACAATTCTTAACATAAAGGTATATATAGTATAAAGGTATATTCTGCGACATTCACAATTTATAATTAAAATGTTTTTAAGTGTTAACGTATATACATACGTTAAGCAAACATATCAAAAATATCAAGTTTCAGATTTCCCACGGCAAAAAGTTTTATGTACAAATTTTTATTTTGTTTTCTGCCTCCTGCTTTTTATTAAATATTATCTAATTAGAAAGATACAAAATAGTGTTAAGCATAACATTTATCATAAAAGAGTTTATCGCAAAACAGGAATTGATTTCTAAAAACTAACATAAGACAAATTTCAGTTTTTAAATACCGAGAAAATGTTGTCTTCATACTCATATCTTAAATACATTATCTTCGCCTGCTGCTTTTTCTGTGAGCAATACAACTCCATATCGAAAGTAATCCTCACATAAAATTAGCACAACGGCAATACTGAATGAACTGATCGAAACTTTCTTGCATTCTCGACCCATTCATAAGCCGATCCTTCGCGGCTTATTTTTCACCTATTGAAGCGAGACATTGTTAGCATTTCAGCGAGGAACAAAAAGAGACAAACACAAGACAATACACATTTGGCCCAAGACTCTAGTGACTCACGAATAAGAATTCGCAAGCCGGAAAATTTTGGCTTATGAATGGGAATTTTCATGTCATCTTATCATAGATAAGATAGTATGATATTTAGTCAATTGGAATGTTATGTACGTGGTAAGATGCATACATGTTGCGATGTTTTCAAAAGGCAAGCCGGAAGGAATCGGGTTATATGGACGCTTCGCCACTGGTTTAGGCATACATATTGAAATTATCAAGTTTCAAATTTCCTACGACAAAAAGTTTTATATACATTTTTTTACTTACCGATTCCTGCTTTGTATGAAATATTATCTAATTTGAAAGAAGAAAAAAATAATAACCAGAAAACGTATCATAAAAGAGTTTCACGTAAGGCAGGAATTCATTTCTAAAAATTAACATAAGAAAATATTTCAGCTTTTAGATACCCAGTAAAATTTTATCTACATACTCATATCTTAAATAAATAATCTTCACATCCTACATTTTATGTGAACAATACAACTATCGAAAGTAACGTTCATAAGAAAATATCACAACGAAAATGTTGAATGAATTGATCGAAATTTTCTTGCATTCTCGAACCATCCGTAAGCCGATCCATAACGGCTTATTTTTCCTCTGTTAAAGCGAGTCGATGCTAGCATTTCAGCAAGGAACGAAAAGAGACAGACACAAGGCAAAACACTTTTGGCCAACGCCTTTAGTGGCTCGCAAATAAGAATTTGCAAGCCGGAAAATTTCGGCTTATGAATGGAAATTTTCACGTTATCGTATCCTACAGAAGATGGTATGATCTTTAGTCAATTGAAATTTTCTGCACATGTCAAGATGCATACATGTTTTGAAAAGTCATCAAAGTAGGTTGAAATTTTCAAAAGGGAAGCCGAAAAGAATCGGGTTGTATGAACGCTTCGCCACTGATTTGCATAGGGTTAAAACTTTCTGAAATACTATCATATCTATGTTCGAATTAGGTTCGCAGTTCATTTTGAATTCTCGGTTTTTTTAAGATAAGATACCATCAATGTATCCTGCAAACTTCAGTTTAATATGAATTGTCTCAAGTCTTGGGTCAAAGAATCTACCAGTACAAGTGAAGGACAATGGGGGAAATCTTTTAACGTTGGTCGCACTAGGGAACTACTTGAGCTTGGGAGGGAGTTCCTCCTCGTAGTAGTAATTGCATTAGCTGGACATTGTCTGTTTGGCAGGTAGTTATTATGGATGAGTAACCTCTCCACTATTTAATTGATTAGAAACTTGATTGATATTTTAGTAATTCTTCTTCTTCACTCATGCAAATTTTAATGCATAAAAATATCTCAATTTCACTGATATTTTACACATCTTAGATTCTTATCATTTCCCAGCAGAATTATGAAATATATACATTAGCTGAACATTGTTCATAACTGAAACAAAAACTCAGCTTCTGAAATTTTGTATTTCTAACTTTATTCCCATTGACATATATGACTAAAGGGTCCATATAAACTCAGTACTAAATATGCTTCTTTATATGACGGCAAGTACTTTGTTTTTCTTCGTGCAGGTGAACCACAAACTAATTTTTCTTTTTAAAGCTTTAAAAAATTATCATTTGATCTTCAGCAAAAAACAACTTTCGTAAGGCAACATTCAAAAATTTAATTCGATTGACTTTCTTCGCTCTGATATTTGCAGGCTGGTAACAACTTCATTATGCTGCAAATATGAAAAATATGCAAAAATGGTACAAAAGTTTAATATTTTGAAACGAAACACGTCGAAACACCAATGATACTTATTAATCCCTATTGAAAAATTTAAATTGAACTTTGGTATGGAGCCATATCAATGGAAATGAAATTGACACGAGTGCTAGACACATTGGTAAGGTTGCTGGACAATTGCACGATATCAACGACCTAAATGACATTCATTCGACATGAATGATTGATTGATTGGCAAAATTTATCGAATTAGTTTCCTCCATTATCGAACATGCTACACCGGTACCCAACCGCACTTTAAGTGTACTCGTGCATTAGAGCCACTACTGACTCTTGTACCAGGGGAATATGGATGACAGACAGCAAGTCAAACATAGACTTTCATCTAGGGTACAGCACGAAAACTGAATTGCACTGAATTACAAATGCACCCTTGGAATATACTGGCAATAAATATTCGAGTAACATACACCAGTGTTGGCAAAGTCTTTCCGTAAAGTGCTTTCAAAGGAAAAGCGAGCTTCATTTTCAAGTGAGTTTGTTCAATTATTAATTATGTTCGCAGTAACTCTTGGCTTATTATAGCAGATAAGAACAATGTGGCGAATGAAGCGGTAGTTTCTACTGAGATTTGCCAGTCAATACCCGTGGTAAGTAGGTGAATGTGTTGAGAATGAAATATCTACGAATACTTCTATGCAAGCAAATTCAAAATCATATCTTACGGTTGCAGAGCTAATTTATAGTTATATCGACTTGACTAGGTATATTTTGTTCAATGTAGAACTTGAGCATAAGGAGAAGCTGAAATCATTAATAAAATCAACAAACATGTGCTTTCATCAAGTGTGGGTTTCATGTTCATAAAAAAGTCGTATTATAGGGTTAGTTTAGTATGCAAATTGTTCCTGCAAAAGCTGAGGTAGATATTGCAAGAATTGTCGGTTTTGGTTTACTTTATTTATAATATTGTTTGTGTCTAATGAAAAATATATGAAGTATCTGCCCAAAAAAAGACTGAAAAGGATGAAAACTTGAAACAATTCCCACTATAAGGGAAGTATCAGAACTAGCCATGGTCCACGTCGAACATTGTATCAACCAGCTTAGCTTTATTTATTTAGTACATGCTTTTGAGATTCTACGTAATCAATAGCGTAGAAAATTTTTTGTAGTTTGTTGTAGTTTTTTTTGTAAACAATGGTTGCTTAATGAAATGTCAATGATGTGCTTACAATTAATTTGAGCATTGTTATTTAAATGATAGTTCTAATATTTAATAATATAAATTTTGTAAAGCGCCACTGCATACGAAAATGCAGTATACATACAATACTATACATTCGGATGAATTCAAAAGAATTTGTAAAGGTGTTGAATAATTTTCATTGCTTAACTTTTTCACGTGGTATGTAAATCTTTTAGTATTTTAGTATTTAATCCAAAGGTCAATAACGCTCAAACTATTTCAAGTCTTTGAAATTTGAGTTATTATTAATAACGCTCAAACTATTTCAAGTCTTTGAAATTTAAGTTTTTTCATTATTAGTCATGACGCGTATTGTTGTCACAATTTCTTCTGAATTTGCATGCCAAGTTTGAACCCCAGCCCAACTTATAGAATATTTTATTGATACCTCGAGAATTTATTAAAAAAATCTAAAACACTGATTTCCGAAAAAAAGTAGCAGAATCGTATAAAATTTGAGTGCAAATTATTCTACACGTGGTCCTTATTACTGCCAGCCTGTATCGAAGGCCATATAACTCTTTGATCTCAAACATAAATTGAAACTCATAGGGTGGAAAGGTTTTCAGGGTATCAATGAAAAATTTATCAGAAAGTAATACTTGCTATTTATATTCACTATTGGATGCTTATCTTACAAAACTTTGAAAGCAGCATCCCCTACAACATAAGTGATGAAAATGCTCAGTGATAACAACATTTTTCCAGTATAACAACAACAAATCAGCCGCAACTGCATCACGTTCGCCAAATTTGGCCTCTACAAAAAGCTCAATTTACTAAATGAATTTAGTATTGATTTGATGTCTGCACCGGAAGCTACAGGTTAAAAATTTTTATTTTGCTGGGAAAATTTCCAAGATTGAAGAAGTAAATATTACCCGAACTGTCAACTTTATTCCAATTTTTTAACCAAACTGCTATCAAACTTGGATAAGGGTGATGTCCTGATCCTGTGATAATTTCGTTAAAATCTGATGACTGGTTCTGAATCTATATAGCAAAAAGCAGTTTTTTTCTTGGTGATTTTTCAAGATGACACCACTGTCACAAAGTTGTCCATATTTCAAAACAACTACTATCAGTCTGGTCCCTACTTAAGATTAATATATCCTGTGAATTTCAAATTTATCTAACCCTCCGAGAACACAGGGGGTCAAATTGACCCCAGAGACCTTTTTGATCGATCGCAGCGATAGGCCTTGAATTTTATAATCAATCTGCAGGAGTACTATAGGCTTCTAAATATATTTCTGTGTCTTGACTATAAGCTTACACCGTTCGCTTCCAGTCCCAAATCGTTAGTCGTCTTTGAGAAGCCTTTGAAGCAGATCAAGGGGTCAAATAGACCCCATCTGTACTCGACGTCAATTTTGAAGTAAAAACTCAAATTTTTTTTACTTAATAAATCGACAGATTAATTTGAAAAAGCCAAAAAATAAGTTTGCAAATGTTTTAATTTTGTTGTTTTTAGCAATATAGCGTATAATCTGTGTTCTAGTGTACGCAATAATTTGTTAGCTGAAGACAATGATAACAATTTCAGCGACATTGATTCCTCCGAAGACGACCATGTCTCGAAGCAATCAGAATCTGATTATTCAGAAGATTATACCTTTTTTGCAACCTTTTATGTAAAACTTATTTGTTTTTTTATTATTTAACTATGTCTGGGGAGTATCCATGTACATTTGCAGCTCAAAATATTAAAAATTGACATAGTTATGATTTTTTTTTATATATGCAAATTTTAAAATCTTCACAATCGCCACCGTAAATATACAAAATAAATACCTTTTTTCAAGGGCCACAATAAGGCTGATTTTTTTTATAATTTTGTCATCTCTTGAGAGTATCCACTTAAATTTTTAGCCAAAAATATTGAAAATGAAATAAGTTACGATATTGTTTTTGTAAAAAGTTTGTTAAGTTAGAGTCAACAACAATGTGTTCTTCGAACTTCGTGATGACGAAATGCTTCTGTTATGAAACTCGAAATTTGAAAAAAATCTTTGCCTATTTTTCTCTCAAGGTTCAACATTTCAAAATTTTTTTATCATAAACAAACATAAAACACCATCGGTTTTCATTTTCAATGCTTACTTTTCGCCAAAAAATATTTTGGAAAGATATATAAAGGAAAGCTAGCTACAATTTCGCGAGAGGGTCACATGTATCTATCTTTGGTACATAAATTTTCTCAGAAAATTTCAGCTTAATCACACCCTTTTTTCCTGAGACAAGCTCGTTTAATCTTTTTGCTGAAATATTTATAAATATTATATATATATATATATATATATATATATATATATATATATATATATATATATATATATATATATATATATATATATATATATATATATATATATATATATATATATATATATATATATATATATATATATATATATGTATATATATATATAGATATTTAACAATAGATATAATGGTTTGTGGTATGTGCGCCAAAAAACGAGCTACCTGATGCAACGCAAAGTGCCATGCTCACATGCATTCTGTCGATTCTTTTGATCCAAAAACCATTAGTTTCAGGTCAAAATTGAATGGCAAAAATTAAGCATGCAGTTTTAGTTCATATTCTTTTCAAGTTAAGACTACAGTGATTTATTCAGCCTGAGCAAGTTTGCAAAATAATTGTACAAAACGAGGCTGGCTGATTTTGATTTAAGTTACGTGAATATAATGGAATATAAATGCTGTAATAAAAAAATGCATATTTCTCAATAATAGATTTCTTTACGTATTTTTATTTGAACAATTTGAACAATTAAAGTAAAAGTAATATTTCATGTTTATTTTGAGGTATCTTTGTTTGTCTTGAACTAATATGACGTGTACAAGAGGTGTACAAATTTGCTACAATATACTTTTTCAAACATTTTCTCTGAAATTTATTCCTTTTGTAACTAAGTCATCATTTCAAATAAACAAATAAATATTTCAAACATTTTTCCTGAAATTTATTTCTTGTTTAAATAAATAAATAAATACATCAAATACACTATATCAAATATATATATATATATATATATATATATATATATATATATATATATATAAATATATATATATATATATATATATATATATATATATATATATATATATATATATATATATATACATATATATATATATATATATATATATATATATATATATATATATATATATATATATATATATATATATATATATATATAGATATATATATATATTAGAATAAGAGTATAATTTTATTTCATGCCAAATCGTAACAAGCTCCATGAATTTAATCGTTTGAAATACACATCACAAGAGTGTTTGGTACATGTGACTTCATTTTCAACACAATAGAAATGTAAAATAGAAATCGTTAAGAACTCGGTTAGGATTTTCCCCAAATGATTGAAATTGAATATTGGACAACATTTTGGGGCGAACATGTGATGCTGTCTTCGAAGGCTGTATCCATTCCTATTTCTACATCATTGAACGAATGTTCTCTTGTATGTATCAAACGTCATAAAGTGTATATTTCATCGTTACGCGACTATTTTACAGAGCGTCCTATTTTTCACCATGGTCGCCTTCATCCGTTGTATGGGAATTTCTGGAGTATGCTATTATCTCCATTGTCCGATTTTTTTCACAACAGATATGCTCGTCTCGCTCATTATCAGGCCTCTTCCCCAGAATATATTCTTAGCATTTAAAACCCAGTGAGGATGGTTTACTTTTGTATTCCTTTCTACTAGACAGCAAAATAGAAATCGAATGGTAAATCTTGTATAACATAGCGCAAAGATAAACCAGAGCAAGCTTCTGGAAAATTACAGTGAAAATTACACTGCTATTGAGATATTTAGTATAGAGTGCAAATTGAATTTGGAAGGGAAAATGTTCAGTGTGTTTTTTTATGAAGTAATTTAACTTGAATTCGATTATGTAAAGTCCCAATAATGTTGGTATTTTTGCGCTGTGATTTACATAGCTTAGAAGCTCTGCAAGATGAATATTACCTTCATGAATATGATAAAAATATGATAAAAATTGTTCTACTCACGGATATCAACATTTATGTCAAAATTCACTCTCCAACATTGTGTTTTATTTTGGAAAAAAGCATTGATTTCGTAGTCCAAAATAATACTGTTTGATCATATGCACTCAATCTCGCTGCTTCAATCATACTAAGATTTGAAGGCAAACTTTTACCTTCCATATAATTTTATGAGAGTTGCTCATGCAGTAGTTCTAGTTATCTAAATACTGATTATCTTGGCAGTTAGTATTTTTTGATTAATTTAAATTTAAGCCAATTATCGCTTTTTGCTTGGTAGTAACATTGAACACTAGTCGGTTAAGTTCTATGTTGAATTTTATTCACCGGTTGGTAGTTGTCTAAATTTTTCTTGAAAGCACGCTCTTCAAAAACCAAACAAAAGAGAAAAAAAGCGATAGAATAGCATTTACTCCAAAAGCAAATTTAATCCGCTTTCCTTTTGGAGCAAAGTCAAACGGATCCCAATTTCATCCAGGAAACTCTACTATTATTCTCTAATATTAATACTACTATTTTAGAAAAATCAAAAAGCAAAAATAGCTTTGACTCAATATAGAAGATTCATCAAAACCATCTAGGATGCAACGCTTAGGAGACTTTTGTGCCCATTTTATATTCTCAATCAACTGATTGGGTTGTTAGTTATAAAATTATCAAATTTTTTTTGCTAGCCAATCATCAAATTAAGATCCACATTCTCTATTTGCGATCTTGAGTATAATATGCTAGTCACCTGATTGTGCTTTAAGCCATTAATCTCAAGGAATAATCCTACCGAAAGAACTTTGCCGAAAATAGATAACTAACACTTAATCTTGACTATGGGGACAGTCAAGCAATGCTTGGCGTGACAACTGTAAAAGAAATTATATAATTTCTATGTTGGAGCTTTAACATGAAAAACAAAATCTACCGCATCAGAACCACTAGAAACACTAATGTTCGAATAAAAGTAGTAGGATCGCACAGATTTTCTGTGCTCAGGCCCGGCGGACGCTTTGGGCGGTGTGGGTAGTACTACCCACCTGGGAAATCAACCGGTGGGTAATTACCCACCCTAAAATTTCGATCCTACATGCCACATTAATGTAATGAGAAAATTGTTAATTGATTTCTCAATTTGTTGTAAAGAAGAATAAATAAAACGTGAACGTTTACGAATGTTAAAAACATTTGCCATGCGAAACTACCACATTCCAATAAAACATGCGATTTCTAGCGGTTTCTAAGGTACTTGAAAAATCGTAGGTGGTAAAGGCGCAAATTTTAATCAGTATTACAGTCACACGCACTTTCAATGAATTTTACATATCGCAATGTTTTACGATCGAATGGATGGTCTGAAGCTGATAGCTCCAAGCTAAATACGTCTTACAATCTTCAGATCCACCGATTGCGGAGTTAAACGTCTAATCCCATAACTATTCTTAATAAAACTAAACGATGTACCACAATATCACGGACCTATCATACAAATCCGATTTGATGCAGACGAGCACCTGTTGGGTGGTACGTACCATTCCTCTATCTCTCCTTCCTATCTCTGTCACCATAGAGTATAGACAGCAAAACGCTAAAACCAAAGTAAAGAGATACGACATACAGAAGCAAGACAAAAATTCGAACTAAAACCGATGATGCATAAAAAGGTGGGCTGCTTGGTTTTATAAGCTAGGGTCCTCAGAGGAGGGACAATTATGAAAGCGGAAATGATGAACGAGCATAACAGTTGATCAAAACTGGGCAGCATTGAGTAAATGGAGTGCTTCTTTTCTTTATTTATTTATTCTATGGCTAAAACTACCCAGGAAATCTACCCTGTTGTGTAGGGTATTTTTTAAGCGATATGTATAGCCCCTAGCCAAATACCCTATATTTTTTGGTAGCCAGCGCAGAGCTTAGTGTATTCGAATAGTATTCGAAATCACTTCCTTTAGCGTATGGAGCCGGCTTTTGGTTTGTATGACCGGTCTTGAGGCCCTTCAGCTTAAATGTAAGCATCTAAAAATTATACATACGCAGCAACAAGAAGAAAATAGGATAGGGAGTAGGAAAACGAAAGCGGAAGGCTCTCTTGAAATTTCCGCAGCGATATTCCATGAACGAATACACTAAGATTCTACTGTTTCCTCGACATCATCAAGCAGTCCCATTGACGGTTGTCGGCATGAACTTAAAACTAGTACAGGTAGTGGTATGCTCCTTGTTTCAAATTTGGCTTATTTGGCTCTTACTTTCCTCTATATAAAATCTCTTTTGTGATTCACTAATGAAGTGGATATTTCCAATCGAAACGTTACGGTCAGTTAACATACGTATACAAATAAAAAAAATTTCTTATGGCTTTTCAGATTCCAATGTTTCAACATCGCTTATACTCAAAGCACATCAGACGTGCAAACCCCATTTGCCGTTCTTCGATACAAATGAAGCTGGTTTTTTGATTTGCAAAGTGTGCACAGACGCGAAATAATACTTTCTTTTGCTGCCTGTTATTTACAATCAAAGGAAACATGGATGGACAGAGGCTTCAGCTATTGGAAGCATAGGGTGGAATGGATCATAGCACATTCGAAAATTTCTTTGCATTTCGAAAGTGTGGAGACTTTAAAAAATCGTGATTCACTTAAACGTTCAATGATTTTTCAATATATCCCAATCACCCACTTATCTGCATTAATGGACAGTTATTTAGTACCCACTCCAGAAAAATGTGTTTCGCCGCCCCTGTGTGTGCTCATCATTAGAGCAAACCTGTTGCTCATTATTAGAGCCACCCTGTTTCGAAGATCATGCACCACTTCCATCTGAAAACTGCATCAAAACTCATAAGCCCTAACCAAAGATGAGTCTGCGGACATAATCGTCGTTCAAAACCGACCGTCAAAAAAGGCACTTCTTGACATATGTAAACAGGAGTTAACATAAGTGCCCATACAGCGCATAAGCGAACGTATGCCAAGTCGTATCTCATCACCACTTTACGTACGGACAGCTCATAGCAAAAATTGAACAAAGGTTGCTTAATGAGCATGCCACTTTTCTGGCTGTTCGGAAAGTTATGTTTAGGTGCAACATAGTGCTGGCAACACTTTACCAGCATTGCAATTAAAAGTCTACAGCAGCTACTTCACGTTAAAATTCATCCGGTGACTTCAACGAAAGTTATAGGGGTAGAAATATATTTGGAGTTGCTATTCGAAAATATTTTTCGTTGTAAATGTTTGCCATATGAATATTAAATTGTAGCAGCTCTTGGTACAAAAATTACGATATTGATGAAAATCTGCTTCATTTTCTGGCCAACCCACGCTTTGAATTTCGTTTTGATCCGATACTGGAAGTTATGGGTAAAAAGAAATTCAGGCTTACCATTTGCTATAATCGTCAAATTTTTGAAATCTTAACATGTCTTGTTTATTGTAACTACAATATCATAGCCGTTTGAAAATTTAATGGTAACATCGCTTAAAATTACAAAACATAACCTACCCAACATTGTCGTGTATTTTCAATCAAATTCTTACTAAATTTGGCATATAATGAGGTCCACTTACTTAATGAATTTTTTTTTTACCTCACGACTGAAGTTATAGGGCAAAAACCTTTATTTTGCTGCGAAAATGTTCAAGATTCAAGAGACATATATTACTATTGCTGACAAGTATGTCCTAATTTTCCAACTAAACTTCTAACAAACTTGCACTTGCTGATGACTGAAACAGAATTCACAGGGCAAAAAGTAGTTTTTTTTTTTAGTGATTTTTCATAAAAGCACCACTTTCACATGGTTGCTCCTGTTTCAAAATCCCTTCTATCAGTCCTGCTCCTACTTAAGAATAATACATCCTCGGAAATTCATGTTAATTTGGTTATTCGATGTTGAGCTCTCATGAACGGTAACTTTGAGTGGTCAAATTAGAAGTAATTTGGTGATATATTGCCGGAATTTCGGAAATTTTAATATGTATCAATCAATTGCCTTTAAAAAACGAAATTTTTTCAAAGGGTCGATGATCTACAGGGTTTGCCGCACTCTCATTTATGGTTCTAGTCATATGTAGTCTTAGTCAACATTAATAAGCTCCACAAATTTCGCGATGGTCCCAAGTTTCTGTCAGAAGCTGTGACAAAAAGAACGGTTGCGAAAAGAACAATTTATATGCAAACGAAAAACAAACTTTTGCTTATATATTTGCAATGTATTCAAATAAAGTAGCCTTACAAAGAGATTCCAGCGTGCATAAATCTAAGGAAAAATGCAAGTCCATTTGCATACATAAGTAAGTGTCAATCGCAATCAGCAATACTTTCTCTCTAGAAAAAAACCTTTTTCTTGATTAAGTCTCGAGTTTGATTAGGGAAAAAGACTAAATCCGTTTTAGTTAGAAACCTCACCCTAAGTTCAAAATACATCAGCACACATATTCCATGCAAATCTTACGATACCACTTATTCATTTGAATATAATTTTGTAAAGAAAAATGCATTTGCAGTGCAGAAGAGTCTGAAGAGGATTTAAGGCAAGCAAGCATGTTTGGACATTTTCCGATCGACAGTAAATTCAATATTCAGAAAAGAAATAAGTGGCTCTATAGACTGGTTTCATGAAGATTGGAAAGCTTCGAGGTACAACATGGACTGTAGACTGCGCAATATATAGGTTCAAAACTTCAAAAAGTTTCTCCAGTCCATTTTAAAGTCCTACAGTTGGATGCTGTAATTAGTGAGATATATCCTCTTTTATGTTGAAATGCATTCTTTATCATAAAAGTATTTTCTTAGCATAAATTATTAAGGTTATGTAAATTTAGTGTTATGTAAATGACAGACGCATTCAATTTTTGATTAACAAGATGAACTCTGGAATAATTTAAATGTAAACATGTTGAAACAAAAAAGCCTAAGAGTTATTCAACTTTAAAAAGAATTTGTCCTGGTAGCAATTAAATTTTATATTTTTCCTTCGTTTTCCAAATTCAATGTGAGTTACTTCCAATTAGGTATAGATTTAATTCGTAGCATAATGTAATTACTTTTCATTCATAGTTTAGCTTTTAGTTAGAATAAGAATGTAAAACTTATACACGCGTAAAATAAAAAAAAGTCTAGCGCATCAGAACCACTAGAAAACTAATTTTCGAAGAAATTGTCTTTAAGTGACAAAAAAATGTGGGAAGACGTAATACACTTTTTTGTACAACCATTCCTTATCCCAAGCAAAAAAACTCAACTATAACACAAATGATGAAAATGTTCAGTGCTGGCAATACTTTCCCAATGAAGCAGCAATAAGTTTACCTTAACAAGCTCATACTTAAATCAACTAATCCTTTGAATTTCGCTCTCATCGGTGGATTTCATCGAAAGTTTCAGCGGTTGAACGTTGTTTGAGGCTGCCATCCGAAAAATGTTCAAAACTCGGAAAATTGAAAAATTGGTTTCTTATTTTTATCGCAAATGCTTTGCATATAAGAACGTAATTTGAACCATCTGTTGGTGTAATATTTACGAAAATGGCTAATGCTGGTTAGCCTGTGTCAGCAGCAAAACAAAAAATATACCAAATCTGCTTCACGTTAAGTTAAACCCAACCAGTAAATTTCGTTTCGATTGAATCACTGCGCTGGAAGGTATACGGGTGAAAAGAATTTTAGGGCTACCACCCTCAAAACTTTTCAAATTTTTGAAACGTTAGTATTTTTTGTTAATTTTCATTGCAGGATCATTCTCATTTGCAAATCTAATGACATAATCGCTCAGTAAAGAAATTAAACAAAATCACAAAAATGGCCATAGCTGGCAGCCTTTTCATGATTTTGGTACGGAATTTCTACGACATTTGTTCTACATTAAGGTCCATTTACTGCATGAACTTCGTTTTGATTTCTACACTGGACCGGAAGTTATAGGGAAAAAAGCTTTATTTTGCTGAGCGAATTTGCAAGATTTATGAGACAAAAATCATCACAGCTACCAGCCCTATACTAATTTTTCAACCAAATCAACCAAACACAAAATGTTACATAGAGTAACATCCAAATACTGTGTAAATTTTGTTAAAATCTAATGGCTGAATCGGAAGTTATAGGCCAATAAGATGTTTTTTCTCAGTTATTTTTCAAGATGCTACCACTGCCACAGGGTTACCTGCATTTCAAAATCACTTCTATCAGATCTGGTCCTAGCTAATACCAACATATCCTGTAAATTTCATTATGATCGGATTATCCGGTCGTCAGTTCTCGTGAACAGAACTTTCGAGTGCTGAGAATAGAGGTAATTTGGTGATGGGTTGCCGTTGTTATGCAAATCGGAATTTTAAAAAATTTATCTTGAGATGAAGGACAAAAGATAAAATTTATCAAAGATTTGAAATTTTTATCAAAAATCAAAAATTTTTCAGGAAGGTCAATGATTTGAAGGATTTTTTTTCAGCAGCCTGCCACAGCTACAGGGTTACCCGCTTTATGTTGAAAATCTATATGTGCCAAATTTTAGTCAACATCAATACGCTCTGTGATTTTCACGATGATCCATTGTTTTTCTTACAAGTACTGACAAATCAAAATTTGAAAAAAATTCCTTGCCTTCTTTTAGGCACCCAGCACCCACACACGGCTCAAAATTTCCAATTCTTTATCATAAACAAGCTTAGAACATAATTAGTTTTTATTTCCAATACTTTTCTTTAACAAAAATTTACACTGCTTGGAAATATAGGAGTTCCTCAAAATTCACTAAAACGCTCGCCGCCGCCAAAAGGTAAAGGATATCTGAATTTGAGAACCTACCTGAATTCGTGGACCTACCTACTATATACATCTACGTTCTCCGAAAATTTCACCTCAATCGGATCAGCCACTCCAGAGATTATCTCCCTTAATCATTTTGCTGATATATATATATATATATATATATATATATATATATATATATATATATATATATATATATATATATATATATATATATATATATATATATATATATATATACATATATAAAGAAATATGAATTTTTGGCGAAACGAGTTTAATACTATTGTTCTTCCAACATTAGTAAAAATACAAGCAATAGTACAAGCAATATAATATTGATGGATTAAATCTGGAGTGTATACTCTCAAAAGAGTTGAAGAATAAATTTGAAATTTAATTTTTACAGTTATGGCGCATAAACTAAACTTTTCAAATATTTGAACATTTTTTTTTCCTGCTGTATTCAGAAAATTCAGAAATTCCATACAAATTCCAAAGCGTAATGCAAGTGTCAAATCGAGCTGATCCACGTAAATGCTAAGCCTACCTTTAAAAGGATGCTGAAAAGAAAAATTGTTATTGAGTTATACAGTACAAAAGCCAATCTACGAAGCGGGTCTTGGTTGTCTTGATACTGCGAATTCGACAATTGTTAAACTGATGCTTTGCTATGCTCTCAGAGCAGCTATAATATGAACATTCAACACACCCCTAATTGCATATATGTTTTTTTACAGGCAGATCAGTTATGACTTCCACTAATAGATCCTGTTGTATAAGAAGATAATTATACATATATATGCAAATATATGTATATAGATATGTGTATTGTATAGGATTCTATATAATTATATTCCTATATAAGAGGATTTATTAATGGAACTCATATCGCAACTGTCTCGCCTGCGATAAAAGGATTGTTAGGTAGATCGAAAAGGCCACACTAGTCTCTGTTTACAAGCTATTTCCAATGAATATCGTAAATTTATTGATGCCTTCATTGGCAATTCGGGCTCTGTCCATGACAGCAGAGTTACCCACAGTAAATTTTTATTGAGCACACTAGGAAAATTAATAGAAGATGAGACTGATTTTAGTAATAATAACCAATTTTATATCATTTCAACCATTTTCAAATTATATATATTGAGCGAATAGCTCAAAAACACTAGATTTTCTTGAAAACACGTTTTGAGACATTGAAAAACCTAACTAAAGCGCATTTTAAACTCGCAATCCGTATAAACGGGAATAATTGTTTCAATATAATTGACGATAATAATCCTCTTATCTCACTGATTAGAATATTTGTGGGAAGTTTGCAAATATTTAAGGCAGAACAATATCATCAAGGAATGGAACGTGCGTGCGAGATTGTGAAATATATTTTTATAAACTATAAGTCCTAGAAAAGGGCATTGAAACCATTGTATAATTCCGTGTTAATTGCAAAAGTTTCCTGCAAAATAACGTTGTGAAGTTTAATAAAGAGTGTGATTTTTGATTTCTTTGATGAGCCCTTAACAATGTGTTAAAAGAAACACGTTATGCAAAATAATTAAAAATATGCACCGCTTTATTAACATATTTAATAAAAGATTACTTGCTCATGAAAAATGGCCTTAACATGATATCAAGCATGAAAAAGAATAATGCACACTCATGCGTGACGAACATACACATCTGCATGTAAATATGATCAGGGCTTGTACCGAGATTTAAATTTCAATGAACGGAAGCAGAGCTGTCGGGAATACAGGTTTAAACAGAATATGTATCATAATCGAAAAGAAAATTGATTTTTCATCGGAAAAATCCCCTATGGCCTATCAACTTTTATACTATGTTTCAAAGAGACGAGAATATGTCCACGTATGCTGTGAAATAATGAAAAATGAAAAAAACTATCAGACAGTGGCAATATAATTGAAAGTTGCGTTTGCGTTGCTTATAGGAAAAACCAATCTGGCCGTAAATACTAAAGCTGGAAAATATAAGTTCAAGCCAGTAAGAAGTGTTTTCAATGGCAAAACCTTGATTTAGTGGATATGAATTTCTATATATCGACACTTGAATTAGTTGCTATAAATATTCTAGAAGATACGGTATACTAAACGGCAATGCAAAAGATTAATGAAAAGGTTATACTTATTTTGAATGCTCTATCCCAATGACGACAAAAACCACCTTAAGGGGGGAAATACATGTAAAATGGAAAAGAAATTGCTAATTTCAGATTGACTTAAAATATATATATTGTTTATTCAGAAAATTTTTCATATTAAATCCTCAAAGTACATATCTTATAGTAAATGAAAATAATTTTTTAATTACTTTTTAACACAAAATGGAGGCGATGCGAGCAAATGAAAAAAACACATCAAAAACAGCCTCGTACAACTTAACGCCTTTTCCGAGAAACTTGCAGCGTTCAAAAAAAAAATAATATGCTAATGAGATCTATAATTCATAGGTGAACCAATAAAATTTAGAAAAAAAATCAAATTTTTACATTAATATTAGATTAAAAAAAAAAATCGATTTTTTTTCAAAAAAATCACGTTTTAAACATTGGTAAACTAATTATTTTTCCGAAATTACAAGAAAATGTAGGTTCAACGATGAGATAATACTCTTTTGTACATGTAAAATAAATTTGAGCCGAATAGGTTCAATATTTTTTGAGATATCTTGTACGGAAATTGAAAAAGTACTACTTTGAGAAAAACGCGTTTAAAGTTCTTAAGCTCCACCGACCTGGGGAACGCCGCGCTGTCTATAACTGGCTATAACTCGAGAACTAATACGAATATCGCTTCAAAACTTCTTTTGGTATATTTTAAGAGTATTTCGAACACTTTGATGCAATAACAAAAAATCCTTTTTGTTTTAGCAGTTACATGTATCTCCCCCCTTAAATCAAAATTCAAAATACTTTTTTGGAATAGCATCTTCAAACGTGATAAGCATAATTTCGTTGAAAAAACTTCACTTGCATTTATTTGGCAGCGAAAGCTTAAAGTGATTGAGCTAAGCGTGCATTACCTAAAACATTCAAAAATAAATCGAAACACCCCAGATAAAACGATAATTATCTTGGAAAATAATGTTTCACCCTCTACACATATTGAAAGCTATGCTATACAATAAATTATGACAGTTTTAACTGTTCAATAAAACATCGCAAATTATCCAATTATTTATTGGCCATCATTTTCAAAGTTTCCACGTAATAAAATGAAGGGAACCATTAAAAGCGAAATAGACTCCACTGATTTCTTTTTACTTTCTTGCGAGCTTACTAAACGAGAATAAATGTCTGAAGAAAACATTAGCTACGACCGTAAATTATGATTGATTATTGGACCTCGAAACAATGAAATTTGATGTAAGTCGACAATAAACTTTGTCGTCAAATTATATTGACCTCGATTTGGTTCTATTTTCAGAAATTCAACGTTATGATTCTTCTGTTTTGGCCTAGCTTTATTATTCGATTTATACTCACTTTTCGATAACAGCAGAAATAAAAAATTTGGGGCACGAAAACCGCAAGAAAGACTTACTTTCGACGAAAAGTAAGAAAAATTTCTAGATTTTCAATGCATCTTCTACGATGTGTGTTCATTATTACATCTAAGATAATGTGCCACTTTGTTTCAATGACAATGACCAAATCCTACCAGACTTGGTTGGCAACAAGGTCTATTTACTATGTGAATTTTGTTAAAATTTGTCGACTGCATCGGAAGCTACATTTATCACTAATGTTAGAAGATCATTTATAGTGTTAAAGTCACTTTGACCAAAATTCATATTTCTATATATATGTATATGTATATATATATATATATATATATATATATATATATATATATATATATATATATATATATATATATATATATATATATATATATATATATATATATATATATATATATATATTTATATATTTATATATATATATATATATATATATATATATATATATATATATATATATATATACATATATATATATATATATATATATATATATATATATATATATATATATATATATATATTTATATATATATATATATATATATATATGTATATATATATATATATATATATATATATATATATATATATATATATATATATATATATATATATATATATATATATATACAGGGTGTGATTCAAAAGTATCGAGACTTTTGTCGCGCTACGATTTCAAGGCGTCCAAAAAAATCAGGTGGTGGGGGAAAAAGTGCGTTGAACCTTACTCTTTCAAACGCGACACTTCGCAGTTCGCTGGCAACAGCGGTTGAGTTAATATCGTCCAGTGCGTGAAGGCGTGGCGTGGCGCTTGGTTATGTTCTCCGAGCTACGAAAATGTTACGATCGTTAGAGCAGCGATACGCAATAAAATTTTGCGTCAAACTCGACAAGACTTTCACTGAGACCCAGGATCTTCTTAAGCAAGCTTATGGAGATGAAGTTTTGTCCAGAGCACGAATTCACGCTTGGCACAAGGCGTTCAAAGATGGCCGCGAGGACCTCGAAGACGAACAACGCTCAGGGAGGCCGTCGACGTCGAAAACGGACGAAGACGTCGACAGAGTGCGTGAATTTTTGAACATTGACCGGCGTACAAGCCTCCGTGAGATCAGTGAAGAGTTAAATTTAACGTATTACAACGTGCAACAAATTGTGACGGAAACACTAGCCATGCGCAAAGTGTGCGCGAAAATGGTCCCTAAGGTTTTGACCGACGAGCAAAAGGAATCACGTGTGCGACTGTCTCGTGAAGTGCTGGAAAGTGACGGACAGGAAAACATTTTAGATAAAACTATCACGGGTGATGAAACTTGGTGCTTCGAATACGACCCCGAAAGCAAAGCCCAGAGTACGGAATGGCACACAAGCACGTCACCTCACCCCAAGAAGGCACGCATGTCGAAATCAAAAGTTAAAACAATGCTGATTGTGTTTTTTGACTGTCGAGGAATTGTGCACAAAAAATTTGTACCACCTGGGACGACTGTGAACGCAGCTTTTTACAAAGAAGTGTTGGCTCGGCTCCGCAATCGGGTCGCTCGGTGTCGGCCGCAGCTTGTTGGCGAGTGGGCGCTTCACCACGACAACGCACCTTCACACACAGCGTTTCTCTGCACCTCTTACCTGGCCAAAAAGGGCATCGCAGTGCTCCCCCACCCCCCCTACAGCCCAGACGTGTCTCCCCCGGACTTCTTTTTGTTTCCGCTCATCAAAAAAAAGCTAAAGGGAAGGCGATTCCAATCGATTGAGGACATTCAAAAAAGTGTAACCGACGAGCTGAAAGCCATACCGGAAAACGCGTTCAACCAGTGCTATGAACAGTGGAAGGACCGCTATCGCCGGTGCATCGAAGCCCAAGGAACCTACTTCGAAGAATATTAATTATATTTTAAAGAAGATTCGATTAAATTGTTATAACAACAAAAGTCTCGATACTTTTCAATCGCACCCTGTATATATATATATATATATATATATATATATATATATATATATATATATATATATACATATATATATATATATATATATATATATATATATATATATATATATATATATATATATATATATATATATATATAAATATTACAGTCAAATGGTAGCATAGGCCACGGGGCGTCATCGGGTGTGCTGGCTACCGACGAAGCAATTGAAATCCCGAGAAATGCCTGATGGAAACAACATCTACAGCTCTGCTACTGAATCCTACCTTCGACCTTCCCGAAGATGTGATTTTACAATTTCACATCGGGTGGCTGCCGGGAGCCTTCATGACATTTCAGATCATGAATGTTGCCAACGAAGGAGGGTGAGGGCGAGTTTCCCGCGCCTTAAATCGGGAACATTAACCAGACTGGCCCTCTAGGCTGGGGTTTGGGCAATGGGCCAATAACCCGTTCCCGTAAAACTTGACTTATTCAGGAACCTGATACTTCGCCTCGGCTACTTGGATTGGATCAGCGGAAACGACCACGCAAATGAAATATGAACTACTCTATTGAAACCTGGAACAAGGGAAGCTTGTACAGACCGGGGGCCATCAAAGCCCTCCTGGAACAAGTCACTCACTAAAAAATAAACATTCTCGCTGTCCAGGAAACGAAACTGTTTGGAGCTGAGATTATGGACATGAGATCGTACACAATCTACAAAAGCGGAAAGTCATCGGGAAGTCACGAATTTGGAGTGGCCTTCATTGTGGACAGAAAAATGAAACCACAAATAATCGACTTCAAGCCTGTCAATGAAAGATTGTGTGCGATCCGCATTCGTGCAAAGTCTTTTAACGTTTGGCTCATTAACGTTGTTCAAGGATGAGGCAGTGAAAGATAATTTTTACAACCTTCTGGAAAGGCTATATGATTCACTGCCATCAAATGATGTGAAAATCCTGCTGGGTGACTTTAACGCAAAGGTTGGAAAGGAGGAAACACATCGTGGAACCACCGGCCAATTTAGTCTCCACGACCTATGCAACGACAATGGACAACGACTTGTCGACTTTGCGAGTAGCAAAAACCTCATCGTAAGCTCCACGTGTTTCCCGCATCGCGGCATTCACAAAAGGACGTGGGCATCCCTGGACGGCCGCACCTTTAATCAGATGGATCATATTCTGATTCAGAAAAGGTGAGCCTCCAGTATTTTAGATGTGCGAACCTTCCGTGGGGCCAACTGCGACTCCGGCCACTACTTAGTGAAGACTCGATATCGATGTCGAATATCAATGTCGTATGAAGCCAGAGCAAGTTCAAGACCCAAGTTCAATGTCGTCAAGCTTCGAAATAAGACGGTGGAAGCCGAGTATAAATCTGCTCTGGAAATGGAACTAGGTTCCGAGCCTAACACCACGTCTATTTACGAAGTTTGGACTACGATCAAAAGCGCAGTGAATGCAGCAGCCGAAAAAGTAGTGGGATACACACCCGGGCAACGCAGAAATGAATGGTTCGACGAGGAATGTCAAGCCGCGTTGGACGAAAAGAATGCGGCCTACAAAATCCACATTGAACGACCGACTAGAGCCAAGAAAGAAAAATATGACGATCTTCGGAGAATAGCTAATAGAATAATTAGACGTAAGAAACGGAAGCATTTTGACAGCATGCTGAATGACATGAATGACATTTTACTGGCTCGACAAGCGTACAAAGTAGTGAGGCACTTAAAACAAGGCTTTAAACCACGAACTAGCCTATGTAGGGCGACTGACGGAAGCATCATAAGCGGCTCAGAACAGGTGAAGGAAAGATGGGCGTCCTATTTCCAGCAATTACTAAACGGAAATGTGCCCGTACCCGACGAATCGCCATCACTAATTGGTACATACCCTGACAGTGCCACATCTCACCCTCCTACACTAGATAAAGTCCGGCAGGCCATGGACCGCTTGAAACCCAACAAAGCACCGGGCATCGATGGGATCCCCGCAGAGCTCCTGAAGACAGGCGGGATTTCCGTTTTAAGTGCTATCCATGGATTGGTGACAGGCATCTGGCAACAAGAAACGATGCCGGATGAATGGCAAAAAAGCGTTATATGTCCCATTCACAAGAAAGGAGATAAACTGCTATGCGAAAACTACAGGGGCATATCACTACTTAGTACGTCGTACAAACTCTTGACAAAGATTTTAGAGTTAAGGATTTCCCATCACGCTGAGAAAATTCTTGGTGAATATCATGGTGGTTTCAGACGTGAAAGATTGACAACTGACCAAATATTTCCGGTCAAACAAATTTTGGAAAAATGCTGGGAATCCAACATTGATGTCCATCAAATATTCGTCGATTTCAAACAAGCGTAAGACAGCATCAACCGAACTGCATTATATAACATCATTCTGCAGTTCGGAATCCCAGCAAAGTTGGTACGACTGATGAAAATGACCATGACCGACTCCACGTCACAAGTGCTGATCCAGAATAATATGACCAACTCGTTTTGGACGAATACAGGGCTAAAACAAGGGGATGGATTAGCTCCTGTACTCTTTAACCTAGCGCTTGAATATGTCATCAGAAAAATCCCCGTTGACACGAGAGGAACTCTACTATTTAAGTCGACACAGCTAGTAGCTTACGCTGATGACATCAACATTATGTCACGTTCGTTCAATGACGCCAAGGAAGTATTTGTAGCTTTAGACGAAACCGCCAAGGAAGTTGGTCTTCAAATTAACGAACGAAAAACAAAAGTTATGACTCAATCAAGGAAAAGGACGCCAGTAAGACAAAACATAACAATAGGGGACTATAATCTTGAAAATGTGGACAACTTCGTGTACCTAGGGACAAACCTCTCGAAGGATGGGAATGAGCTTGACGAAATCAAACGACGGATTCAATTAGCCAATAAGATATTCTTTTCGGTGCTTCCCATTTTGAAATCTCGATGCGTACACAGGAATACGAAGCTTCGCATCTATAAAACAATTATTAGACCTGTGCTATGCTACGGAAGCAAAACCTGGACAATGACCCAGGCGTCTGAAAAAGCCTTGAATACGTTCGAGAGAAAGGTATTGCGAAGGATCCTCGGTCCAATACGGGAAGAAGATGGATGGCGGATCCGATACAACAACGAGCTGTATACCATATATGACGAGCCGGAAGTCTCTACCGTCATATGACTTAAAAAATTACAATGGGCTGGCCACGTCGAACGAATGAGCGACAATCGAATCCCCAAACGGTCTATCAAGGGGCGAGCGAGCGGAGCCAGGCCAGTCGGTAAGTCACGCAAGCGCTGGGAGGATTCGGTCGATGCCGACAGCAGGTCACTTCTGGGAGCACCAAACTGGAGGACGCGGTCACTGAACCGAGACGAATGGAGGCGACGTATTAAGGAGGCGAAGGCTCGACTCGGGCTGTAGTGCCCCGATGATGATGATATATAAATATACATTTCATCAAAAAATTTCAATGAATAAATCTCAGGAACGCGCCATTCGATTGAACTGGAATATTCAGGATACATTAATGTATATGCAAAATAGTGTCAGGTCTCTCAAAAAGCTAATAATCTTAAACGCTTTGGCGCCGGCAGCTATTATAGTGATATTTTAAATATACCAAATATTCTGTCAACAAATTACTTTTGCAAAAACAAAGTTTATGGAATGAATTTGAAACGTGTTTTTAATCTGAATATGATAATATTTGTGAAATTTTTAACTCTCTGTGTGCGCTAGGCGCCTGAAATAAGATTGGGAAAATTTTTGAGTTACGATAAATTTTTACCAGATTATCAGATAAATTTGAAATTTAAAGGACATATTGACACTACTTAGTTGAAGCTTATAAAGTTGTAGTTTGTCGTGTAGTTTTGAATGAACATGCTGGCAGCCCTGCAGCTACAGTTGGCATTGAAAGTAAAAACCTTCAAACCATCGAATCTCCTGAAATCTTTCATTTTTTGCAATGAAAACCATCTCAAATAAAAACCTTATTTTTTGTCTATACAACCAAAGCAAAACATTTGAAATTTCGCATCTGACAAGAACAGTAACCCTCCTCCAATTTACTTTTATTTTAAGCAACAGAAACTTCTCTTCACTAGAACTCACGACCCAATAATCAGATACATGTGAAACTCACAGAATATATTGGTATTAAGAAGGACCAGACCTGATATAAGCGATTTGGGGAAGCGGGCAATTATGTGCCAGTGGTGACATCTTGAAAAATTACAAAGAAAAAATACTGCTTTTCGCCCTATGAATTCTGATTTGGTTTCCAGATTTGCATGAAAATTCGGTTGGTGCTGCTTGAAAATTCATTCAAATAAAGTTGTTTGCCCTTTAGCTTCCAGTGCAGTCATGCAATCAAAACGAATTTCATGTGATATATGGAACTTATTAGAGGCATTGCTCGGAAGGAATCTGGTAAAAAAGTCATAATAGGGCTGCTAGCTATTCTTGGTTTTGTATTTATTTGCAATATCTTTACTAAGCGTTGTTATCGTAAAATTTTCAAACGGTAATGATCTTGTTGTGACAATAAACAACAAATATTAAGTTTTCGAAAATTTTGAAAACTTTTGCGACTGGTATCCCTAAATTTCTTTGTACCCCTATCTATATCTCCCAATGCAGTCATCGGATCAATTTGAGGCAGATGTGATATCTTTTTGGCTTAGATGCTAGCGAAGGGTTGCCAGCGCGAGACGTTTTTTCTATTTTCGTATGAATAAATGCTTACATTATGAATTCATATCGCGAACATTTGCAATGACAATAAGTTATCAATGTTCAAATTTTCTAAGATCTTGAATTTTTTTGGTCCCAAACATCTTTCTATCCCTGTAACTTTCGACGAAATCATCGGATGAAATCGAAATCGATAGAGTTATTTGATTTTGACGTGCGGCAATTGTGGGAGACTTTTAGTTGCAGTGCTGGTAAAGTGTTACAAGCACTGAGCATTTTCTTTGTTTGTGCTATGTTATGCTGCTTTCAAAGTTTAACAGTGTTTGTTTTTTCTTAAATCTTGAAATTCATGCAAGTGGTAGTCCTGAAATCTTTTCCACCCTATGAGTTTTAATGCATTGTAAATATCAAAGTGGTTTTGTACTCGAAACAAGTTGGGGCAAGTATGGTAGAATATGCACTCAAAATCTGCACGATTCTTCTGTTGTTCATCGAACATTAGTATTTCTAGCGGTTCAGGTGCGCTAGAGTTTTTTTTTCAATAATGATTTATTTTCAATAATGATTTATTTTAAAAGGCTTCCCACATTTCCAAACCACTTCCACCAGACCTGCTCCTTCCTAAAATCAACATATTCTATGAAGGTCAAGTTGATCTTCCAAAATTCTTCTTTTCATTGAAATATAGGGCTGTCTGGAAACTAAAATACTAGCTTCCGCAAAAAATTTGAAAATATTTTATTTCGAACTTGACATACACCTGTATACATCCAATGCCTCCGAAAATTTCAGCTCGATAGAGCCACTCGCTCCGGAGCTTATTTGTATTAACATATATATGACTTTTCAAGAATGTCATAATAATTTGTTTATATGCTACCGTTTTCCGTAAATGCGTAATCCGATTGAGCTGCAATTTTGAGGATACATTGGTGTACTTGTATGTATGGAAACGGGTCAAGTTTCGCCAAATATACGTTATATTTAACCTTTTGACGCCACTGTCGATTTAGTGATGTAAAAAGTACCCCTAGAATTTTATAAATAAATAAATTTTCAAAAAAATTAAGTGTGCAGAATAAATTTTGAACGTATTTCAAACATGCGTACGATAATGGTTTGGAAATTTTTAAAACTATATGTGCGCTAGGTGCTCCCTAAAATTGGGTCAGAAAAATTCTTTGCTGCAAACGAGCTCGCAGTATTTATATGAATGAAGTTGAACTTTGTAATTAATTAAAACATGGGTACTATATTGGGAATAAATTTCAGCCCGATATTTTAATTGGGCTAAGTTTTTGTTTAAATACAAAATCACGATGTCCTATAGGAAAATGCATATTTCTCTACGTAGAGAAATATGAATTTTACGCAAAAGTTATTCAAAATTAATTTTCTTCAATAATCGATGAAACTATAAACTAAAAACCAAATTATTGTAACTGTACACATAAAGGTCAAAATAAGATAGATTTATCAACTGAACGAAGTGGATATCACCACAATTATAGTGTAAAGTGATGTGTTGAAAAAAGCATATGCGAATCGTTGTCCAAATAAATCACCAAATACTTAGTTTCCTTGTCCATTTGTTTACTTGTCAACTGACAACCATAAAGAAAGATCCAAACCTGCCTTTCGCACTTTTAGCTGTTTCAGTGCAACGAAATTATATCGTTCATGCTACGAGCGACCATCCGTGGGGGCAAACGTACAAACAAACATTCATTGCACATAAGTCTCCTCCGGTAATTCATACAGCTCATGTGTGAATCTTGATTCAGCGAATCCTTTGTTACCCTTAGCTCTCGTGGCTGTAAATTGCGCTTAACGTCCTGCCGTTCATCTTTTGCAGTGATAAGTTCAAGAGCATTCCGGAATTCATGCTGGAATCTTTGTACGAATTTCAACAATGCATCCTAGTCTCGCTCGTTTATAATCTTCCTGTCAGGTACCTACACTCAAGTGCCGTAAACAGTAGCCTGGATAACTTCCCGGTACCAGCTCTACATTTAACGAATCTGCTTTTTCCATATGAAACAAAAAACTAGCTTCAATGGCTATTATTGCCATAGCAACAATACGAGATGTAGCTTTAGCTGACAATGAGACATTCATCACAGACAAGTTAACGGACATAGTTATACAAGTTTCAATATCGAAGTTGTTTTATTTAATTTATTTATTTATTTATTATATTTATTTATTTATTATATTTATTTAGCAGATACAAATCCAATAAGAGACTAGACAAAGAATAAACTTATATATATAGAAGAAAAACATAAGAAAAAAATGAAAATAAGATAAGGTACAAAGCTACAAAAACAAAAGAATAAAGAAAGAAAAAAGACAATAAATTCAAATAAAACAGAGTATATAAACGGCAGTAAGTTAAATCTAATCATAAATTCAATATAGATATTAAATTTGAAACTCCGCAATTCAATTAATTAATTTCGTAAGAAAAAACGCTTGTTTTTAATTCCTCATTAAAAGTGCGTAACGAAGGCGGAAGAGGACCAATATTCAAGCAATTATGTTGCCGAGGCAAGCGCAAAAGTGGAGAGTAAAAATATGTATGACTTAGAAAAATATGTAAGTCCTACTAAACGTACCGGGTCACGAACAGAAAACTGCGTGCTGTGGTTATATCAAACAGAACTATTGATAATTTTTTACATGAGACATTCGTCAAGGCACACTCTGTGAGACACGAATGTATGGATTCCAAGGATGCAAAGCCGCATACTATACTCACAATAGGAAAGGCAGAACTTGAGGAATAACGAGCGAGTACATCTGCATTGCACAGACTCAAGAGCATCAATTAAGAAACGAAAATGAGGACACCAAATTTGACAACAATATGCGAGGACACTACGCACAAAAGAGATGTACGGGCGTAAACACGAGGAAATATTAATGACAGGTCTGGACGCTCTAAGAATGAAGCCGCACAAACGCGGCGCCAAAAATAAATTCATCCGTTTTGAGCCCTGTTTGCAAATCAATATTTTTTTCTTTCCCATAATGAGTCCTAGGACCCTATTCTGAGAGTCACCTCACGTGAGATTTCTCGTCACTTGGAAAGTCACGTCACCTACGAATCGGTATTCTGAGAGTCACGTGAAGGGAGTCTAGGTGAGGTGACTATGAATATGTGTTTGAATGGCAACGCTGAAACGTTTGAAATTTACCATGTCATTTCAATTTTTCAACGCTTGAAATTTACCACGTCCATAGCACACTGACATCGACCGGTTTTTGTTCGACCACCGAAGTTAAGCAGTGTTGGGCCTGGTCAGTACTTAGATGGGGGACGGCCTGGGATCATCGCATGTCGTTGGCACGCACAAACTTTCCATCTCTTAATATCACAAGTGCGGCTTACTTTGAAGAATGAGTAGAATAAAAAAAGTCTAGCGCATTAGAACCGCTAGAAAACTAATTTTCGAAGAAGTTGTCTATGAAGGATTTAAACATGTTTGAAGACGTTTTACACTTCTTTGTAGTATCATATCAACCATTTCTTACTCAAAGGAACAAATATCATTTTCTAACAGCATTTCCTATGACACAAATGATGAAAATGTTCAGTGCTGGCAACATTTGTCCAACACAGCAGCAATAAGTCTACCATAACATGCTCGTGCTTAATCCACCTATCCTTTGAATTTCGTTTTTATCCAAGGATGTCATCGAAAGTTTCAGCGATTAAACTATGTCTGGGGTTGCCATCCGGAAAATTTCCAAAACTCGGAAAATTTAAATATCGGTTGCTTATTTTATTGTAAATGCTTTGCTTATGAATACAAAATGGAAGCATCTGTTGGTGCAATATTTACGAAACTATCCGGTGTTGGCAATCGTGTGCTAGTACCATAGCTGCTTCACGTTGTGCTAATCCCACCCTATGAATTTCGTTTCGATTGAATGGCTGCGCTGTAAGATATAGGAGTGAATATAATTTTAGGGTTACCACCGTCCAAACTTTTTAAATTTTCGAAACGTAAATATTTGTTGTTAATTGTCATTGCTGGATCATTCCTGTTTGGAAATTTTATGACAACATCGCTTGATAAAGAAACGTCAATAAATTACGAAATTCATCATAGCTGGCAACCCTTTCAAGGTTTTTCAACGAAATTCCTACAGAATTAGAAACGCAACAAGGTATACTTGTCATTTCGCACCAGAAACGAGAGTCTTGAAAATGAAGGTAATCTTGAAGCGGTGTCTCCGATAAATGAAATGAAGATTTTTCCAGGTAGAATAAAACACTATTAGTTGGCATCTTGGACGACCCGGGAAAAGAACAACAGCTAGTTCAGTAGTTTTATCACATCTTCATAAGCTGCCTGATAATAACAAAATGCAACACCTGTACGTAGCATTTTTTGCGCAGCCACTAGCAAGCATTTTTGAATCTTTGAATGAAAAATGAATTATGTACGACAACAGCCAATGTACGCATCAGTGAATATCACCAGAAAATTCTCCTGAAACTGTCACGAAGCCAAGCATTCATCACTGGAAGTCCTTGTTGATCTCATGTTGGCATTACACAGGCTTCGTGTGATGCCAACTGTTGAAATCTAGCCAAGCAATTACGATTTAAAAGTACTTTTAAAAGTGACGAGAAATATATGTTTAATTATGACATAAGCATGCTGTGCTCCTGACTAGGTTGGAAGACCTATTTCTACAGTACAACGTACTGAAAGAAACATTCTGTGAAATTGGCTTCATTTGAAATTGGATTTACTTGAAAACTGAACCTTATTCACTTTATTCTCTTGATATTTGGCCATCCAATTTTTATATTTTCTGGGCGATGGATAACGTTTTGCAAGGATAAAAATCACCAACCGCCAGTAACGGCACTACAAAATTTCTTCGATGAGCTAGGTGAGGCTCTCTATCTGAAAGAATTGTTTGCTTATCCTTCATGTTAGCAAGAAGTCTTTGATGATTATTTTCAAAATAAAACAATGTAGATTTTCTTTAAAAAAATTATATATTCTACTATGTATAAAACCGACAATTTTAATGCAACCACTCAGCTTAATATTGTTCATATGATTCATATGCAAGTTTTGAAAGTTTATAAATTGAAACCTAATAAAAAACATTGATCAAAATATGTCGATGAACCTGCATAGCCCAATCAAATAATAAACTTTGAACATATCACTCCAATAACATTCGAACACTATATCGCTAACATTCATTGTACAAATGTAACTACTCTTATCTAATTGAAGAATAGTGTTGCATAAATAAAAGGATATTTTATTATAGTTTTTCTTAAAAAGTTTTACGGCTGAAACATTTCAAATCAGTTAATATTATAGCATTCAGAAAATAAAATAAAATCATTCATTCACGAAAATATACCCACGTTGGGCGCTTATCAGGACTTCTACGTTATTTTATTTGCTTCAGTATAGAAGACTTCTATTTACTATACATTAAACATAACTTTAACTAGTTTTGAGAAAATTACTATAAACTTTTTGTTAATGCAACGATTCACCCAATTCAGCAGCAAATATCGGTTGTGCATCCAGGTGATAGCTTAGGTACAAACAGTTATGCTATTTTATCTTTGATTGTATCTCGATTTTTTATTAACAGTATATATTATCATTTAATTGATTATCGCTTGCTTATATATTCGCTTAGAATAAGTGTGCAAAAAACGTATGAGCTTTTCGATTCAGAGAGAACGCGACATTTTCTACTAAACCGAATAAAAAGAAGTAAATTCTATTCAACATGCTAGCAAAATGTGAACATTTTCTTTCGATTTCGTACAAAATTGAATTCGTGTTCATCGAAATGGAAATAGAGATTGAAATCGCTGACACTTTTCGCTTCAACAAAAGTTCCATTTGTTCGTTTCATTCAGATAGTTATTTTCAATTGATTCAAGAGTAATGTTGAACGAATGTTCAAACGTTTGTATTCCATGATTTTGCTGTCCAAAAAAACGACGGAATGGATACAAGATCGAATAACGCAATTCATTTGAATGCAATTCTGCAAGTAGAATATTTACTTGCTATCTTTTGTTTGTTGTTTCTTGTGCAGGCACTATACGATTTATCATTGAAAGATCTGCAATATACGCAAGAAAAACTAATTATCAACACGCACCTTTTGAATTGTATTTTGATTATTTAATAACAAAATGATGAATAGGAATATATGATAATGAATATTTTCTTAAAATTCATCATACCCAACGTGAAATAGAAATGTAAAACTATGCGCTTGCTCATCTGTTAAGGATTGTTACAAACAATATTCAAAACAAGCGAAAACTTACAAAAAATAAATTGGTTTAGCTTACAACACATACATTTTTAAGCCATGAAATTTAAAATGTGACCTTCATGTAATATATAAAATAAAAATACTTTTAGTAAGTTTAACACTGTCAAATTGTATGTCCAACTAGCGAAATTAGCAAAACTTGATCAAGACATTAATTTTAACGTTAAAATAAAATTCAAAGAGCAATCACGATGAAACGAGCGCAACCTTTCAAATAAATTGAAAAACAGGCAATGATCCCTTGTTCCTGCCAAACAATTCTCATTGACTGTGATTTATTAACGCTTTAATCACTGTAATAAATGTTTTTAGATGTTATCGTTATGTTTGAATTCAATTTAGTCGGATTGAACCATATCCATTTATTATCCATGGTGCCGACACAAGCATTACATTCATCCATTATGTTTGTTTATAGATTCGATTTTGATATTGTTTGTAGGCTCCATTTAATTTAATTTAATTGTAGAATTGAATTTATCGTTTGTTGGTATAGAGAGCGAAATGCATAAGCTAATTTTGGTTGTCATTCAAGTTGCGTGGAGCGACACTGTTTGTAGAAATTGCTTCGAATTAATAGAAAAAGTTTGTGCATAGCGCTTAGTAGTCATTTAAGAAATTAAATTGTAGTCAAACAGAAGTTTTAACAAAATAGTTTCATTATACACGTTTCATTATACAAAGGAAATATGATTTTCTAATTGAATTTTAGATCAGAAAATAGATATCCAACACGAGCTTGTGAAAGACGCTTTCTGCATGTCTGCCGTGGTACAACTTAAGATGGAGTCTATATTTTCAAAGTAACTCTTATGAAACCAAGCAGGATGCTGATGAAAATTCATCAAAGTTAAAGTTTTTCTGGCGTTTTTTTTCAGTGCCAGTGGACTCAAAGTACAAAAAACCCTAGCGCATCAGAACCACTAGAAATACTAATGTTCGAAGAACAGTAGAGGATTTGTGCAGATTTTGAGTGTATTGTTATATATTATCTTATATATTGTCTTTTATATTGTTGTTTTATAGTTGTTATTGTCTTATATATTGTATGTATTGTCAAATATATTGTTATATATTGTATATTCGCGATGTGAATACTTAATGCAAGCATTTATTGGTACGGTAACAAATAAATATTGGTAACAAAAACACCTCGTGCTAGCAGATCTTTGCTACCACCGAAACCAAAAATTAGTCACATCTGCCTCACGTTGAAGTAAACCTGCTCTGCGATTTTCGTATTGATCGGATCACTGCATTGGAAGTTATAGGGATACAAAGAAATTTAAGGTTACCATTCGCAAGAGCTTTCAAATTTTCTAGATCTTAGTATTTGGTGTGTATTTTCACTACAAGACCACTACGATTTGAAAATTTTATGATAAAATCTCTTACTAAAGCAATGTCAAAAAATACAAAAAACAATCATAGCTGGCAACCCTATCATAGTTTTTTACTGAATATTGCCTACAATAATTTAAATTTTCCATATGAATTTCGTTATGATACCATGACTGTACTGGAAGCTATAGGGCAAAGAGCTTTATTTTCCTCAAGGAATTTTCAAAATTTAAGGCACAAAAATATCACAGCTGACAGCTCCAACCAAATTTTTCACCAAAGTTCTACCAAACGTGGTTTAGAGTAAGGTTCAGCTACTGTGTAAATTTCGTTAAAATCGAACGACTGAATCAGAATTTATAGGGCTAAAAGCATTTATTTTTTTTAGTGATTTTTCAAGATGGCACCACTGGCACAGAATCGCCCGCATTTCAAAATCACTTCTATCAGATCTGGTCCTATTTAAGACCAATATATTCTGTAAATTTCAATTAATTCTGCTAATCGGATCATGAGTTTCCGTGAACAGAAGTTTTTGATGCTAAAAATATAGGTAAATTGGGCAAGGGTTACCAAGGGTGCCCGTTATACCATATCCAATTTTTTACTTTGGCTACATAAACAAAGCATAAGCTTAACATATGAGTGGCTTTTTTTTGAAGAAGCGGCATTTTTTCGGGAGAGTGATGATTTGGAGGATTTCACTTTCAGTACCCGCCCTAGCTACAGAGTTGAAAAAATATCAATATGTTCTGAAAATTTTGTAATGATTAAATAGCTCTGTCAAAAGTTATCGCAATTTAAAAATTTTCGAATTTTCCCGTTCTCTTTTTAGGCACCTAGCGCACGCATAGGGTTAAAAAATTCCAAAACATTATCCGATTTGCATTTAAAACACGTTTGAAATTTATTTCGTCAACTTTATTTTTGCAAAAATTATTTGTGTACGGAATAATAGGTATATTAAAAATATCACTAAAATGGCGGCCGGCGCCAAAGGGTTAAAAATAATTGACATTCAGTGAGATTTTGACCTATTCTGCATATACAGCAATGTATTCTGAAAGTTTCAGCTCAATCAGATGGCGCGTTCTCGAGAAATAGTCACTGAATTTTTTTGATTATATATATATATATATATATATATATATATATATATATATATATATATATATATATATATATATATATATATATATATATATATATATATATATATATATATATATATATATATATATATATATATATATATATATATATATATATATATATATATATATATTTGGAAATATGAATTTTTGGCCGAATCGATTTCAATACTAATGTTTTTCGAACATTAGTAAAAATGCCTTAATTGCAAAAATAATTGTAAAAATGCCTTAATTAACTGATCGTGAACATATTTAGCTGGCTTCAAACCTAAGCAAAGCTCCTATTATCATTTCGCCTGTTTTCAAACATTCTATTGATTTAATAAATCTTTCTACTGGACTCTGTTGACATGTTACTTTTGAAGGGTAGATAAAAAACTAGATCCACCCACTTACTTTGCACTCCTAAGTAGTCAAGTAAGTTACAATTGGTTTTATGTGTGTTTAGATAAGCAAAGCTATCATACCAAGAAAATAAGGAAGATGCAATATCTATAAGGCATGTTAATGTCATACAGTGTTGCTAGAAAACTTCGAAGAGTTTCTAAAATGAAGTTCTGGTGCATTTTGCGAGTAATTAACTGTTTGAAAAAGTCATCAGTTTCTTATTTCATTTCTTATGTGAGAGCTTCTATTGTTAAATTCACGACAAATAAGTCGAATTTATAGTCAGGATGGTCTCAGAAATATTAGATGCACTCAATCGTTATTTATCTACTTCGGTATTTTGACCTCTATTGCCATCAAAGGTGAAATATCGCTGTCCATTCTGGACACAATGGGCTTCGCCTTGTGCACTTTTGCAAATTTTTGCAATTCTTTGATGGCTGCGAAGATGTCAGAAAATGTTGTTGAAAACAAAAGCTACTCTTCTCGCATGAAGACAAAAGTTCAAAGCTTATTGCATTTAAAATCAAAATACAAGAATACGATGTCGGGCTTTCCAAATAGTTCCTTTTATAAAGCTATGAAGCTGAAAGCTCAAAGCTCCGCTTGTGTATGACTTACCAGCCTAAAATAAATAAACAGACTATGGATCAGTAATGCTTCCATGCATTACGCGAAAAACTTACCGAATATATGCCAACGCATTACTTTTCCCGTTAAGTAGGGCTAGCAGCTTATACATTGAACTTCTATTAGACCTTCACAGCATGTCGTCTGCATGTTGTAGGACTTTAACTTTATGGTCTGCTTAGCTCGTATTGTGTTCTCATATCGTTCTTTAGACGCGGGAACATATTTGAACTCAAGTAACTTTGAAACTTCAATTGAATTCGAGTCGATCCTTAGAAATGAACATCTTACATTTTTTTCCTATAGAAAATGCTCATCAAGCTAACTATGTAAAAACCAAGCTTCCTCTACTAAATACGCTTTGGGATATAGTCACTCGTCATAAAATACACTTATTTTTGTACCTGAATACACTGATTTTTGTACATGTAGCATCTTCAAAAAGATTTTTCCACTAACTTTTGGCTCTCACCAAAATATTCATTGACTGACGGCAACACATTTTAAATCATCACTGAAATTCAGTATTTTTGATGTTTTTACGCAACTTATCTCTCCCACTGAAAATATGCCTAGAATACTTCCAAAAATTTCGACATTCATACCAGCCTCTTATGAAAACATTTCACTTTTCCTCGGGAATATTTATTGCTGGATATTAAAAACCTGACATCAAATGAATGTTTGTGATCAAAACAGCAATAACCGTGGAGTATCGCAAAAAAGGACAATAATGTCAGCATCTTGTACTATGATTGACATTCCCATCCAAAACGCAATATGCAAGCATTAGGAACAAGAGGATTTTCCTCGAGAAATCTAACAAGGAGGAGCACTTGAAAGTCTCTTATGCTGGCGTATCATCAATCACTTGTTTTGGAGTTATGTTTTAGTACTGTGCAAAAGAGACTAATGCTTTTCGTCAAGGGTGCAAGGCTGCAAATAAAAAGCAAAGCAGGAATAAGCTGGGATCTGGGCACTTGATGTGAGTTGAATGAATGGCAAATGCACCTACGTAATCTTAAATGGCTTTTGACATGGTATTATAAAAGCTTTCGTTTAGCTTCAGCTTATTTTCGCATTGCATATGTATGCAGCCGTACATCATATGCATTTAGGCCAATGACACACACAGCGGTTCCACCGAAGCGTTTAACGCGTCGGTTGACACACACAGCGGTTTTCAGAACTGTTTGTCGGTTCAGTTACTATCGTCGGAATATCACATAAGGTGCTTTTTTTTGTAAACCCGAGCAAATCAGATTTTGTTAAGTACAGGGTGACGCAAAATTAATGATCCAATTGTGTTTTTGAATAACTATATTACTAGATTAAAAAAAATGTTTTTGAGTGATGGAAATCTATATTTGGACCTTTACATTTTTTTCTTTTAAGTGGAAAAGATTATATCCATCAAGTGGCTGCCGCCAGTGTTGATACACATTTGTGCCCGTTTTATCGCATTTTCCGTGACTTTCCGCGAGATTTCCGGTGATAAATGTTCGCATTTCTGTCGAATATTCTCCTTAAGGTCTGCGATTGTCTGAGGCTTGTTAAATGAACTTTAAAAAACAAATAGCAGTAATTTGAGAAACAGACCCAGAGATATAATTTGGCACTACGATTCTGGAGCTGTAAAAAGTAAAGCAAAAGATAAAAAGGAAAAAAAGAACCAGGCTGTTCTATCAAAAACACGTAAGCTGTTCGAGTTTTCTAATCTTCAGAGTCTGAATCTACGGAAACTGAAACAAAAAATACAAAGGATGCACCTTATTGTACATATAATAGAATTAAAACTATTTTCAATGTAGCCACATTTTCGGCAACTGATACTGAAGTCAAAGAGATAGCAAGTCCTCCTAATTCTACCATATCGTGTTCTAGTCAAAGAGAAGTTTCAAATGAAAATCCAAATGAAAGTTAAATATACTTCAATGATATTGGTAAATGGTGCACCAACTTGGATACGAATTATTGGATTGCGAAAGGAAGCAGCAAACTGCAACATATGAACAGTCATTTTATAATATTTATTTTATGAAAAATAATATAATTTATGAAAAAGAAATTTATCCACGATTTTGTCAAAAGTAATTTTTTGCATATTAGCCCAGTCATTTTAGCAATCAACCTCGGAATGAGAGATAATAAGCTGAATTTTTGTATATACCTTCACTTTGGGGTCCTCAAAATTGCCTCAAAAGTCTCATAAAATCTCGTGTCTGCGTCGAAAGTTATTCAAGGTCAAAGGGGAGAAAAAACAGTTTTTAGCGACTTTCTTGGTTTCTATTGGTCCAATGATGTTAACACATCAGATCGAATTTGTAGAGCATAAAATTTGCAACACATTTTATTTGAAACATGTTTTGATGCGCTCAACCGTTTTTCCCATAGAGAGCGGTAAGCGCGCATCACTCAACCCAAAATGAAGGTACATACAAAAATTCAGCTTATTATCTCCCATTTCGAGGTTGACCCCATTTTTATGCTAAAATGACTGGGCCATATGTACAAAAATAAACTAACGAATCAAACTCATGTCAAAAAATGGTTTTGCTTTCAGAAACAAGAGGGCGACTTTTCTGTTTTGTTTGCAAAATTGCAGATTCAGATACCTCTTAGTCACCGCGTTTTACGAAAGGCGGATTCGATGACTAGTGAAGGCGGATAATATGCTGAAAAGACACGAAGAAAGTACTTTGCACAGAAATGCTATAATTGTTCTGTTATATCTGAAAAACCAAAATTCGTGTGTTGATTTTCAGCTTGGGATATTTATCACATATAAAATAACCCTTTGTCGCTGGAAGCTATGTACCTGTATGGAGGAAATGCCACAGGTTACATCAACATCTCTTCATACGAGGACAACGCACTGAAGGTCCTTCGAATTGCTGAAGACAGGACACATCAAGAAGCCTATAAACGGTAACTTAGTATCGAAGTAAAACCTTACTCATCACCTATTTACAGGTAATAATTCTGTTCCTGTCGGACCAGCGGGGGGAGTATGTTCGATACCAATCTGGCAAAAGGAAAACAAGCACCTAAATGGATGGTGTGCACACATAACAAAATCTTACCTGGGTCTGGTCCAGGCTGGAACTTAACAAAGCATGCAGTCAGCCAACATGCAATACATTGATAATGTGTTCCAATGCAAATTGCTCACATCCAAACAAGTAGTCTAACAAGTAATGTTAAGAATAGAATCTTGATTTTACCGAAATTTTCACATTCCAGTTATTTTTGAAATGTGCTAAACTTGGGAAGTAATTTTTGGAAGTTAGATTGAATCGGTCGTTGTATTTGAATAGACATAATTAGAAAATTGTTTTTGAAATTGAATTGCTGATTTGAATAGAGTTAAAATAAAATTGTTTGAAGTTGAACAACTCGAATATATCTTTCGATTTGAAATTGAATTAATATCGAACATAAAATTTTACAACAAACGAAGAAACAAAAGAAGACTTTAGTTAAATGAAGCTATATAAAAGTAATCTTTATGGACAATAATATTATATATAAGCGCATAACTACATAACATAAGGAATCAAAACTTACCAGATGCACAGAAGTATGCATTGCTACCTCATCCCCTACCCTCTGTTTTATATTTAAAATTTAATTATATTAAAAATTTAAATCCTTGTCCTTACGTTCCTTTGTATATCTTGTTCGAGGTGGCGAGCTGGGGCGCCACATATAAAATAACCCTTTGTCGCTGGAAGCTATGTACCTGTATGGAGGAAATGCCACAGGTTACATTGAGGTTTGTCAAGGTGTTTGTTTTTACTACAAAATGTTTGATCCGGTTGCGACCATCTATCAGCCAAAATCTTTTTCTTAATGTGTTCAGGATTAGTTGAGTTTGTCCATGCAAGGTTGCTTGATGGACTTGATGCAACATTAATTCGGTGAACCTTCCATTTCGTGGGAGAATTATTGGATGCCTTTCATCAAAATTCAATTGTGCATTTTTTAGACGACCTAGCACACGTATTAATCCAGTTTTGTCTATGAAGAGGTTTAATTTGATCAATTTACTTTTCTTTTCAATTGGTTTGTTATTCAAAAGACAGGCTATTTCTTGTGAGTATTCACTTTGTTGAGCGTGTTTGATCCAGAATTCAAATGAGTGTCGCAGCTCTTCACTGGTTAAATATGGTGGATTCTTTATTCGATTTATTTTCGATCTGCAAAAACGCAAGCAGTACGCGGTAATTCTAATTAGTTTCGATAATGTTGAATATCTTTGTAACCAAGTGTCTAAGAAACTTTCTGTGTGTATTCCTACATTAACAATGTAATGTTTTCGTTTTTCGACTTCAACTGATTTGATATCTCGCATTTTAGGCCATGCATCGATGTCTTCGGATAACCAGCTTGGTCCGTGCCACCATAGCTCATTGCGTATTAAATCGATTGGTTTTACTCCGCTGGAAGCTACATCTGCTGGATTACATTTAGATGGAACATATCGCCATGGTATGTTATCAGTGTTCTCAAGGATGAGAGCCGTTCTGTTAGATACAAATGTAGTCCATCGAGTGGGGTGACCTTTCAGCCATGCTAGCACGATCTCTGAGTCACTCCATAACCAGGTAGGTATGTTTTCAATTTTTAATGATGTTGTAACTTCTTTTAGCAATCGAGACAATAGTACAGCTCCGCATAGCTCCAATCGTGGAATACTAACTGGCTTCACTGGTGCCACCTTGGTTTTAGCCATTAATAGATGACTGTTGACAGCCGAGCCTGCACGCACTACCACATAGATTACTGCTGCGTATGCGCGTTGAGAGGCGTCACAAAATCCGTGAAGCTCTATTTTCGAGTTTTGTTGGTAAGCTACCCATCTTGGGATTTTAATGTTTTCTATTTCCGGTAATTGGCTCAATAATGTCATCCATTCCGTGTTTAGTGCAGTTGATATTGGTTCATCCCAATCTTGCCCAGATAACCATAGTCCTTGTAGTAAAATTTTAGCTGATACCATAATAGGTGCTATCCAACCTAATGGATCGTAGAGACGTGCAACTTCCGATAAAATCGAGCGTTTTGTGTAGGTTTCTAATTGCTTATGCCTTTTCAATCGATATGTGAAGAAGTCTGCTAGCGGATACCACATTATTCCCACAGTTTAAAAACCTGTGAACGTATCTGACTGAGCGTAATGATACGAGACAAGCTCAAAAATTGAAGAAAGACTTCGAATTACATCAAATATTCACAACGGAAAATTTGCAAATGCGATTCGATCACGAGGAATACTTTCCGCAACATCGGTACTATGGGCATTGCTCGAAAAAAAAATGATTTGCAAAGTATCGATGGACTCTACGTGTTTTTTTTTTCGAACGTTCATGAAGAACTACATTGCTGGTAACTACGATGAGCGAGCAACGCGAGACTTAGCTTGAAATGGTTGACAATGTCATAGAGAAGAAAGAAGAAAATGTGAGATATACGATGAATTGACGCGACTACTTCAAGGCTATATCCAGAATCTATATCGATCCTGTTTTCAAAATTGCAGTTACTACGGTGAAAGCAAAGGTCACTGTTGTTTCAAAGACTTGCACTGTACGCGACAGTTGCGATGCATTGGAAAATTGTACAGCTGCCAGTTTAGAAGATACCAGCTCGGATCGAGACAATTTGTATTCTGAGCAATCGGATTCGACATTAGAAACTTGTGCCACATTTGATTATATAACCAGCTCTTTTACTACTCTCGAGTCGGCTCAGCCTACTGTTTCCTCTACTCCTATTACTATCAACATATACATACCAAGACGAGAATTCCCATCGCGATTGACTCAAGGAAGTAAACAAAACAAATCCATCGACTTAGGAAGTTTAACGCACATTCAGAGTATGGATAATGATAAGAATTACAACGATGATCATTACAAGTTCTTGACTAGTTTCTATGTCTACATTAGAAAGATGCCTGAATTGTCGAACCTTCAATTCGGCGTGAGAATGCACAATAGCAGATATCGAAGCTTCCAATTCGTTAAGCAAAGCACGGCAAGTGCAAATATCACAAGCTAGTGCTAGTGATGTGGAAAGGAAGCCCATGAATTAATTTTATTTATAGTTCTCAATGTGAGAGATACGCTTTGATTCACGCTTAGTACCTACATTTTGATTTCAATGTTTAAAGCACGAAATTTAATTATTAGATTCCAAATTTAAATATAAATTAATATTTTGATAAGCTTTCATGTACAGGTCTCCCTCGATTTGCATGAAGGAAAAAGCATCGCATCTGTGGAGTTAACTGTACTTAAGTTACGCGGATTTCGAACAATTTTGTTAAAGGAAAATATATGAACATACTTATACACCATTACTTTAATATTTGAAAAGTTGTATCCGCGTTAATCCTACACCGATTTATCTTCCGCAGAACTAATAAAACATGTAACTCGAAGGACTTTTGTGTCTAATCTAAAATATTGTATAGTATGCTAGCTTTATAAAATCGATAATGAATAAGTAATATAAAACCTAATATCGAGTACCTTTTTCCAGTTTTAAGTATGAAACAATAAGTCTGCTAAATTGGATTTAAAACTGATATTATTGCAGTTGCCATATTCCAAAGAACTTGCAATTTAATAATGAAAATAGTTCAAACTTAAAAAACAATGAAATTCTTAGCACCATTTTCCAAATACTTTGAACGGATTTATAATATTTAAACTAACAACAAATTTCGGTTTCAGATAAGATTTTATAGAAAACCTGGATCGCAAATATATTCAAGATAAATTAGATATATTGTTTAGTACTGCATTAAAATGTGTTTAATAGCTGAATTATAGATATACATATATAAATGCTTTAAAAATACATGTAAGCGATAATTCAATCAAACTGCTTTGGACAAAAGTGGAAGAACCAAACTGCCTGAAATCAAGTGCCAATAGTCTTGGTATAAAATTGAATTTTATAAGTACAACTGATATTTTAGAACATTTGATATTTATAGAAGAATTTAATCGATCGCTATTGATTTAGTAAAATGACATTATTCTCAAAGTATTACCTCTTGTTAATCTTGCGATTCTCAAACCGAAAATTTAGTGCTTAAGAATGTTCCGGGCTATAAAATAAATATACAATTGAAAGCAAATATGTTAGAAATACGTTATTAGAAATGAATGAATATGTTATTAGAAATGCATCTGGAATTTTTGTAGTATATCACGATATTGTATTTATCAATTGATAAATAAGAAAACTTTGTAATGTGTAGCTCGTGAAAATTATGTGAATCTGTATGTGATATTTTTGAGCATCAAGCATATGATATGAAATTATTGGCGAAATTAAGAGATCCAAATACAATTCAGTTTCATTGGATTCTACTCTAGATATATCGCATTTAGACCAACTGACTCTAATAGTGCGCTATGTTCTGCCATATGGACCCGCTGGAAGATTTGTTGAACTCTTGAACATGAAAGGCCATACTGGCCAACAACTAGCCAAGTAAGATTTCTTAAGTAACAATGGCATTCATATCAAACATTATCGTGGGCAAAGCTACAATAACGCCAAGAACATGAGCGGAAAATACAGCGGCTTTCACGCACAAATTAAGGAAATAAATAAGTCGCAATACGTCCCCAGCCTTCTCACAGAAGCTCTAAAATATACCTCCACCAAAATTTCGATTTTGAAAAGGTTGTCGGACACTAGATAGTCTGCCCAAGCTGATGCGACGAAGGCACTTTTATGTGGTTTTACCATTTTCAAGCAAGTTTTTGATAACATTTTCAATAACATGGATTAAAAAGGCTAAGTGTCGTTATCAAACTAATGGACTAGTTATAAAGATGAATAAGTTGGAAACGGGAATATTAACAAATGTGTGGAACAAAATCCTAGAGCGGGTGCAATCGATTAGTGCTTCGCTGCAGTCATCTGATCAATACCTTAACATAGGATAAGCTCTTTATGAATCGTTACATGGGTTTGTACAAACAATGCGGTCCACATTCTCAGATATTGAGGCAAAACCCAAAACCCTAACAGGCTGTCAAGAATATCAGCAACAACTCCACCGCTCAAATACACTCGACAGTTTTGTTAAAAATCAAACACCAGGACTTCGGTTTGAAATTCAGGTGTTTGTTGTCATTATTGATAACGTACTATCCACTTTAGATGAATGCACGAAAGCATACCAAAATATGACTTTTTCGACAGTGAAAATCTATTATAGCACAGGGGATTTAGTCTAGACGACTAACTTGTGCAGTTCACTGAGCTGCTCAAAACGGATATAGCTGCTGCCGTCGATAGCAAGAAGCTCGACGCTCTGTAACTTCAATTTTATAAACTTGTATTAGGCAATTCATTAGAGAGTCATGTCTCTCAAATGTATAAATCGCTTTGCGCATTTACTTGTCTATTTTGATTGCTACATGCAGTGGCGAACGTTCCTTTTCAACATTAAAGCGTACTTAAAACGAATTGAGGAACTCGATGAGTCAAGAAAGTTTGAATCATCTTTTGTTTATAAATATAGAATATGATTTGATCAGAAAAATTGGTATGAATATTATTATTTTTCATTTGCCTGCATTAAATCTACGAAAGTCAATTTTTGATAGCTCTGTTCTTACCACCTTAAACTTTAGAGCCTATAGCAAACCAAGGTCCTCTAGATAGAAATACCATTGGCCCCGCACTGGCCTAAACCGGCGCTGCACGTTCGCTCAATCGCTTATATTTGGCTCATTCAAACTGGAAGCGATTTCATATGTAGCAAATACAAAGTGGCGAAGGCCAGGCGAGCTCGAAGTCTGACGCTAAATTTACTAGCTGCGGGCGATAATGACTCATGGAATGACTGCGATATAGACCTATTTAATGCTATAAACAAAGCTGCGACGAGCTGCGGTAGCAATCTGATAGAGATTGTCTTAGAAAAACTATAATGCCCGTGTTTCATTATTACTACTTAGTACTTGCAATTACTACAACCAGCTGACCGTACTCTTGTTTCCAAGTAATTCACGAGTAGTTATGCCTTATTTGCCGTGACGTGGTTACTTTTTCGCAATAGATAGATTATATTTTTTCCCAGGCTATGTTGAATGTTTTGGTAGCTAAGAAATTAGAAAAAGCCTTCGCAATGTGTAGAAGTTAAAAGAGGTAATTTTTTGATAGTTGCTTTTATATTTCATATCGATTGTGGTAGTTTATAGATTGTAGTAGATTGTGGTAGTTTGCTTCATTTATTTTCAACTGTTTTACGTTTGAAAACTGCATACAATTTGACAGTTTGGAATCTGCTCGTATGAACAAAGAAGGGGTTCCGTTTGTGATCTACTTCCAAGTACTTGAAAGCAAATACTAATTAGTCAGAATGCAAAACGGCAAATACACTGAATCGTCCACTACTGAAATGCTCACAACAATCAATTCGGGATTTGATACCTTTTCGTGCATTTTAATTTGCAACAGCTTCGTCGATTATTTCCCGCCTTTCGCAGCAATTGTAAGCACACTATTGTGCTAAATACCTTTAAATTAGCCACACATGGTGTTAAGTTGTCATTCTCTTCCGCCCCCGTCCGTCATCAGCACGAAAAATCCATTACATCCTTGTCTCTCTCCCACCCATCGAAATCAAGAAGCAGTTGCACAGTAATATCCATAGCAACTTTTGACATATTAATCAATATCTGCTAATTATAGAATTATATGAAACCCTGTCGCTTCGTAGTTTGCATAAAGCACAAGATATGAGGTAACAAATAATTTTTTCGTCTGAATTATAGTCAAATAAAAGCATCCGAATCTATTAAAAAATTATCATACAGCTGCGTGATTGCACAAATGATATTTAAATTATATCATTGTTGCATGCATAAGATTTCTACTACTGTGTATTTATCCACGCACTTAAAAATTTTTAGGAAAAACAAAATCGATGCTTATACCAATATTCCATAGGCAAGAAATTCCTTCGCGCGCTCAGACTCGTTCAAAACGCAGACTGAGCTTGTGGCAGCTTGTGCACCAACATGTGGGTGGACGGCATTTGCTAGATCGTAATGAAATCTCTCCGACTCGTGTTAAAAAAACCGACTCAGATCCGAAGTCACACAAGCACCGGCGAGTCCTGTCAGGTCGCTCTCTGGACCGTCCACACGCTCGGGCTCGCCTGTTTTGGCTTGGCCTTAGCCAAAATGTGATTGCTACATAAGCGGTTTACGATCTCACTCGTACTTCACGTGAACTGAAATGAAAAAAAAACTCTAGTGCACCTGAACCACTAGAAAACTAATTTTCGAAGAAATTATCTTTGAGTGACAAAAAAATGTGGAAAGACGTAATACACTTTTTTGTAGAATCATTTCAACCATTCCTTGTTCAAAGCAACAGAACTCAACTATAACACAAATGATGAAAATGTTCAGTGCTGGCAACATTTTCCCAACGAAGCAGCAATAAGTTTACCTTCACAAGCTCATACTTAAATAAACTTATCCTTTGAATTTCGTTCTCATCGAAGGATTTCGTCGAAAGCTTTAGCGGCTAACGTTGTTTGAGGCTGCCATCCAAAAAATGTTCAAAACTCGGAAAATTTAAAAATTGGTTTCTTAGTTTTATTGCAAATGTTTTGCATATGAGTATGTAATTTGAAACATCTGTTGATGCAATAGTTACGAAAATGGCTAAAGCTGGTTACCCTGTGTCAGCAGCAAAGCAAAATATATACCAAATCTGCTTCACGTTAAACTAAACCCAACCAATAAATTTCGTTTCAATTGAATCACTGCGCTAGAAGTTATACGTGTGAAAAAATTTGAGGGTTACAACCCTCAAAACTTTTCAAATTTTTAAAACGTTAATATTTGTTGTTAATTTTCATTGCAGGATCGTTCCCGTTTGCAAATCTAATGACATAATCGCGCAGTAAAGAAATTCCAAAAAATTACAAAAATGGTCATAGCTGGCAGCATTTTCATGATTTTTGTATGACATTTGGTTCACATCAAAATCTATTTACTGGATAAATTTCATTTTGATACCATGACTGCACCGGAAGCTATGGGGGAAAAAGCTTTATTTTGCATAGCAAATTTGCAAGATTTAGGAGAAAAAAATCACCATAGCTGGCAGCTCTATTCTAGTTTTTCACCCAAATTTTCACCAAATGTTACCTAAGATCCAAATATTGTGTGAATTTTGTTTAAATATGATGGCTGAATCGGAAGTTATAGGCCAAAAAGCTGTTTTTTTTCTCAGTGATTTTTCAAGATGGCACCACTGCCACAGGGTTGCTCGCATTTCAAAATTACTTCTATCAGACCTGGTCCTAGTTGATACAAACATGTCCTGTGAATTTCATTATGATCGAATAATCCGGTCATCAGTTCTCGTGAACAGAACTTTCAAGTGCTGAAAATAGAGGTAATTTAGTGATGGGTTGCCGTTCTTGTGCAAATCGGAATTTTAAAAATTTGAAATTGACATGATGCACAAACGTTAAAATTTATCAATGGTTTGAATTTTTTGTCAAAAATCAAAAAATTTTCAGGAGGTTCAATGATTTGAAGGATTTTTTTTTCAAAAGCCTGCCGCAGCTACAGTCCGAAAAATGTTCAAAACTCGGAAAATTTAAAAGCTGGTTTCTTATTTTTATTGCAAATGCTTTGCGTATAAGTACGTAATTTGAAGCATCTGCTGGTTACCCTCTGTCAGCAGCAGAGCAAAATATATACCAAATCTGCTTCACGTTAAGTTAAACCCAACCAGTGGATTTCGTTTCGATTGAATTACTGCGCTGGAAGTTATACAGATTAAAAGAATTTTAGGGCTACCAGAAATTCCCCAAAATTTCAAAAATGATCATAGCTGGCAGCCCTTTCATGAATTTCGTACGAAATTCCTACGACATTTGTTTCACATTAAGGTCCATTTACTGCATGAACTTCGTTTTGATTTCTACACTGGACCGGAAGTTATAGAGAAAAAAGCTTTATTTTGCTGAGCAAATTTCCAAGACTTATGAGACAAAAGTCACCATAGCTGGCAACACTATTCTTATTTTTCAGCCAAATTTTCACCAAATGTTATCTAACATAAGATCTAAGTACTGTGTGAATTTTGTTAAAATCTTATGGCTAAATCGGAAGTCATAAACCAAAAACCGATTTTTTTCTCAGTGATTTTTCAAGATGGTACCACTGCCACAGGGTTGCCCGTATTTCAAAATATCTTCTATCAGACCTGGTCCTAGCAAATACCAACATGTTCTGTAAATTGAATTATGATCGGATAATGCGGTCGTCAGTTCTCGTGAACAGAGCTTTCGAGTGCTGAAAATAGAGGTAATTTGGTGATGGGTTGCCGTTCTTGTGCAATGCGGAATTTTAAAAATTTCAATTTGACATGATGGACAAAGGCCAGAGTTTATCAATGATTTGAATTTTTTTTCAAAAATCAAAAATTTTTCAGAAGGGTAAATGAAATGAAGGATTTTATTTCAGGAGCCTCCCGTAGCTACAGGGTTAACCGCACTATCTTGAAAATCCATCTGTGTTAAATCTTAGTCAACATCAATAAGCTCTGCAAATTTCACGATGATCCAATGTTTTCGTCAGAAGTAATGACAAATCAAAATTTGAAAAAAAATCCTTGCCTACTTTTAGGCACGCTGCACCCACACACGGCTCTAAATTTCAAACTTTTTAACGTAGACAAGCTTTAAACATAATAAATTTTCATTCCCAAACATTTGCTTTAACAAAAATGTACACTGTTTGGAAATATATGAGTACCTCAAAATTCATTAAAACGCTCGCCGCCGCCAAAAGGTTAAGGATATCTAACCTACATACTATATGCATCTAAGTTCTCCGAAAATTTCACCTCAATCGGATCGGCCACTCCTGAGATTATCTCCTTTAATCATTTTGCTGATATATATATATATATATATATATATATATATATATATATATATATATATATATATATATATATATATATATATATATATATATATATAATATGAATTTTTGGCGAGTTGACGAAACTTATCAAGAACTATGGCATTTGTTTCCTAAAGATTTTCTCTTGAGTTTTTATCTCCCTTTTTCCCTTGAAAAATATTTTGAATCATACCAAGTTGACTTATTTGATTGATTTTTAAGAGACTTTAGTTAAATTAAAGTCAATGATATACGTAAGCACAAGTTAGACAGATTATTCCTAAGCAGCTAGCTCTACTTCAATATGGGGCTTGGGTAATTTTCAATCACTTTCATCTTTTTAATTTCATTCATAATCCCATTCTCTTGCAATTTTTGAACACTTTTCGTAAATTACATAAAGTCAACACGTCAGAATAGAGAGATTTAAGGAAATAAAAAAAATGTATTGTTAAAATAAATTTAGTGAAGCAATTTCACTACAAAAACCAAATTTTTAAATAGAACAAATCGAGAGAACTACTACCTCAGATTTTCCCTATGATTTCTCCGCTAGTTCAGTTCAACGAGCTTTTGGTTGTAACTTGTCAAATATGCGTACACATAGCCGATTATCTCTGCCTCTATCTCTCTGTTCACGGAGTAGAAGGCTGTCAAATTCGCCTCTATTTTTCCTTCACTACTAGTAACGCTCAGAGTCAGACAAATCGCTTCAATTCTCACTGTTGTTTCCGTTTCCATTTATGTATCTCGCTCTTCTAAGACTAATGCGCCGAAGAATAGCAATACGAAGAATGTGTAGACTTTTCAGTAGAAAAATCGGTTGAATAAGCTTTCATTTGCTTCCGAAGCTCTAGTTGTCCTCCTTTGGTTTTGGCTACAAAAACAATAGGTGCGTTTTTTTTGCACTTTCAAGCAGATCAACTTTTGTTAAGTAAATTAAATACAACAACAAAATCCTGCACATGTCATGTCACTGAGGCAGAAATTTCCTCGGAAGCGGTTGTTTATGGGCTTACATGTAGAGTGTGCTGATAACAGTAAGAGTGTTCAAAACAGTTTGTACCACTGCTGTTGATTATTTTGAAGTCGGTAGTTTGAATTGACTGAATTTGCATAGCACACCGCAAATGTCAATTATTTTACATCAAATCGTGTAGCGTGCAGACTGTTTTTCACTGTTTCAATGCACAGTACATTGTAGATTATTTCATATGCAAGTTTCATGTCTGATTTCGATTAATACCTAGATAAAAATTTTTGGGCGTTTACTACATATCATTCTAGTTTCCCAACCAAGCTTAGCAAAAACTCAGCGAATGTCAGCAGCATTATCGAATATAGCAAGATCTCTGCTTGGTGTCGTTTTTTGCAGCCCTACGTTAATCTGTTCTGCATAGGTGCATACAAAAACGCAGCTTATATTCCAGATGTTGCGCCCGGTTCGAAACTAATGTTATGCTACGTATTGTGTTCCGTGTGTAGTTTTGGCGAAATTGTCACACATACAAAAATTCGGTTGGTTCCACATTTGGATGTGTAATTTTCGGACGTAGTTTTTATTTAAGTTGAAATAAACGATTTTAGTAAACTAAAATAGTATCCTAGCGAGAAATAGCAAGCCGCTTAGCAAGAAAAGAAAAGAATACTTACATATCTTGAATAACTCTATTGTGTTTTGGTTTATAAAGTTAAATGTTGCATTTTGAAGGAATGCATTACAGTTTGTATAATAAAATATGCATTTTTGTATAGAAATCAGTTAATTAGCTTTGAAGCTGAAATACTGCCACAAAATGTAGTGGCGAACGCTTCGGCGACCACACAAAGCTTTTTAGTCTCATAACAAGAATCAGGCGTATTAAAACGAGATCTAAAGTGTAATATTTCGAACAATAGTCACTCTACTTTAGATTCTATTTGGATCCGCGTTGTAAGACAAGAAAGGTTGACAATAAATAGTTGCAGCGGGCTGGCCTTAGGAGCAGATTGGGCTCATAGAGATATACATTGGGCTTTTTCTAGAACAATCACTCTACTAGTTTTTGAACTTTACAATCTTGAGCTTCCCAGTCAACCACCCCAAATCATGAAGTTGATGATTTTCTTCTACTGTGAGGTTGGAAATCGTTAGGAAATAACTACGTGCTTTGTAAAACAGTGAAATTGGCAACAGCTTCGAGTTAATGCTGAAATTTTTGACTTGAAAAACGTGGGGAACAATTGGGCATTGCAGCTTATATCCGCCCAAGAATTTGTTCAGGAGATGCCGCAAATAAACAGCTACATATTGTCCGGACGGGTTTTTCAACACATCGCAAATATCAAATCGTGTTTCGAGCAGCTTTGTTCTCCTGCCTCTTTCTTCGATCTGGAACGATGTGCTGAAAATTTGTATGGTTGGCAAAGTTCGTTTCAAATCCATTGTTATATTGAAGAGCGTCCGATTTTTCATTTCAGCTTCGACAGTGACATAATAAGGATTAGTACCAAAGCGATATTCTATTGTATGTAGTTCATAGCGAGTCTGAAAAGTTTTAAAGTTCATATTTGTGTGTATAGAATAAATCTAATAAAACACTTACCTGAGATGAATGTAAAGTATTGAAACAAAATGTCACGGTAAGTAAAACAATATGTTGATAGCAAACTTTCATGTCGGAGGAACTATGCTGTTCTGCGTCGGCGTAAAACACACTTCATTTAAACTGTTTTTCATTTTACCTATATATTATTTGTGCTTTGATAATTAGTTACACGTATGAATGGTATTAATTGTTTGCTTTGGTCGGGGAATTTGTGAAATTTGGGCTTTATCGACCAGAAAATTCAAAATTGCGTTAGATTTTGCTAATTTAAACAAACAACATAAAATTTCGGAAACAAATGGCATTAATTTATAGTTCTAAATTACCTTTCTGTGATTTTGATGGATTGTAGCGAATATGAACTAGCCAAAATAGTAAAGTAGCATTTACTAAAAGATGGACTATCATTTATATACATATGTAACACTTAATTTTAAGATTACAGTTTTCAAATCTTCATGCACACCTACTTGCTACAGAGATTATTTAATATATTCTATGTGAATTCAAGGAAAAATTAGCAAAAACCTTGGTCAAATTTTTATATGAAAAGTAACTTTCACATTTTTATATAAAAATTTAACTTAAGCATTAAATACTAATTGGAATTGTTTTTGCGGGATGATTAAAATTGAAAAAAAAATTTATTTATCTTGAAAAATGTTTATTTGACAAAGTGGTTTCGAAAGCATGCACTGATTCTCATCAGACACCAGCACACAGTGCATACTTGACTGCTGTGACCACTTGCAGTTGGAAATCATTAATTGTTATTTACGCTGGTTGTGACAAATTTTAACTTCTCCGACTTATATCCATGGAAATAATTTACTCATAAAGGTTATTGATTTGTGATCACGGTTCCCTTCTTGTCTATAATCGCATAGACAACGTATATCGTCTCTAAAGCTTATCAAAGCAGAGAATAATTGATACGGGAAACTCGATCGTTTTGCGGAATAAACCTCCGAAAGCAGAATCAAATTGGAATGGTTTTTGCGGGATAATCAAAATTGAATTCTTTTTTTTTTTTAGTATACTAGTTTAATGGGTAATGCTAAAACTGAAGGTAAACAAAGGTAAACAAAATAAAAATAAGGTAACAAAAAATAAAAAGGATAAATCAATCAAAAAAGCCATCATTCGAACTGAATCTTTCACCCAACGATAGTCACAACTTTGTACCTTATTTTCAGCATTATTTTTATTAAACTTGAACTTGTCCTGGGAGTCTGAAGTGGATGGAACCACATCACTAATTACCAACAAGAAAACTCATTTTCTCATATTTAACGCAATCCTAAATTGTCTTTTCATTTTATTTCATTTAATATTTCACTTTTTCTGTAACGCTGGTAGTACTTGTAACTAGGACTGGGATTCCCTAGGAGTCGTAGACAAAGAATAGAAGATCGACTATATACTCTTTGTTCAGGGTAGATAATCGATCTTCTATAAAGCACAAAGTGTAGTACTCATTCGAATTTACTTTTGGCTACGATCTGTCTGCAGCGAATTCATCGGTAGCGGGATGGAGGTTTTGCAGCAGGGATTGATCGATCAACAACGGTTTTGTTCGCTGGGGGTAGGTTTACAGTTCAAATTTTCAGAATAATCTTGCCTTAAGTGCATATTTGCTCAAATGCGGCTGCATAGCACACGTTTTCAAATGTTAGGCCTGATCGCGAAATCTATGCATTGGCATAAAGTCAGTTTTGTACGCTGTTTGCCTGAACACTGAAAACTTTCCCTCTTTCATGAAAGTGGATTAGATTTTAGTTAAACCTGAGCTTCTGCGAGATTCTGAAAAGTATCAACCATATGAGACAAATGGATACGAAATGGGCCGAGAGAAATGAAGCAATTTTTGACCTCTGGTATAGTTGTGTGAGCGAGAGGTCGCAATGTGTTTGTATGAGGAGGGCGGCGTGAAATATTGTAAAATTAAAGGGCAACTATTTTGGTGCAAATACAAATTTATTACTATTGATGTAATGTAATTCACGTCAATAGCGAATCAACGAGTTTCGATTTGCATTAAAAGTGTGCGTAGTATTAGCGTTTATCTAGCATTTATCATGCATAAATGGCTGATAGTGTTGCTAAAACCATTAAGTCTGATCAAAGTGTATGATCAAATATTATATGAAATTGAGTTTTGTCATGCTTTCAAGTATGTTAAAATAAAATCTGCTTTAAGGTAGTGCAGTTTGAAAGCATATCAAGTATCGAGTATTTTCGTACTTGCGAGCATTTTATTCAAATATTCAAAAAGTTTGTAGGGCAAAAGTAGCTGAAATCGGCCAATTTTGGGTTAGAGTGGTTTGGGACATAACGGGCCAAGACCTATTGCTTTTTGTAGGGGAGTAAAGGGTTTTTTGACCAAAGTTTGGCGAAAACTGCATTTAGTGTGGTGGTCGGGGAGTATAATAGTGATATTTTAAGGACGAACAATTTTTTTGATCACCGAAATAGGTCTTGGCTCGTTATGTCTCAAACCACTCTAACCCAAAATTGGCCGATTTTGTCCGATTTCAACTACCTTTGCTCTAAAAGCCTTTTGAATATTTGAATAAAATATTAAAAACATTCAGATTTACATGGAGGTGACGTTTGTGCCATATTTCCATTTCAAATTATATATTACTAAATTGAATTACTTCTTGTCGTTTTTGCTAGAGATAAAAATGTTTTTTGCATGAATATTCATTTTTGTGCTGATGCAAATAAAAGCAAGAGCAATAATATTGTTTCTTCATTAGCCACCTTATTCAACGTATTTTCTATTAACATAAAAAGTTTAACTTTAGTATAAGGAATACTGTTTAGAAAAGTTTATTTGCAGACAAACACAGCCATTAAATCTAAATTCCCATAACTTCCCTAAAAAAGATATATTTGAAATCAAACTGAATATCGTTTAAAACTACGAATTAAATTTTCACGACCAAAACACTTGCTAATTTAATTTCAATTAATCGGTTTGCCTACCAACGTAACATAAAACATCTACACGTGAAATATATATAAACGACGCGTTTAGATCATTTAGCATCATAATCTGCACGCAGCATTCCTAAATATTAGCCCAAGTCAATTTCAAAAAATCGTTCATTCACACCGGTTTTCATCGTTCGAACAATTTTCTTCACCTAAATGACGTCAACTCATATGGTTGATCAAACTTAATGCCCCTACACGCTATCAAGCTTTCCCCGCCTATGAACAAAAGCAATCAATAAAAATGTCCGTCGGGCGGTTTGACAAATGTTTTATTTTCATGTTTTCATCAATTAAAAGTGTAAATGTTTAGACTGGTCAATAAACAGTGCAAAAGTAAAAAGTGTTGTAAAAAGGATTTCGCCCTAGAATGTGTAATGTGAGTACAAATTCAATTCTAACCAATGCATGTCTTTTTACCGGATTTAGCATAGAAAGCTTTCGACTCGTGGAAAGAAATGGTTGTTAAATGTGTGCAAGCAACATTTTCGAACTCCCCTTACAAAATAACATCAAAGTTCATTCAGAAAATTTGATTAATTTGGAAATTTGTACCTCATGTGACACATATTTGATTTTCCTCGCTATTCCAACTAACCCGTAAATCGACCATGTTGACAACAATAGAAATATATGTTTACATAGAGAGTCTACAGCGCAGAAGGGTAGAGTGTGCGGCATTGAGGGGAAAGCTTTTTTGCAGAGAGTAATTTGCATATGTAGTAAAATTGCTTCATTCACGTTCGGGTTCATGGATTATGATTGCGTGTCCATTCTGTATACGTCTATGTATCAAACAGTTTGGCGCAAATACGTATTTTCAAATATGCGCGGCGAGCAACATATTTTTCACGCAGTGTTATTATGAAAGTCGAATGTTTTTGTGGAGGCACTTTATTTTTATTACTGCTTAAAATGACTTTTAATCACTATCATTATTTCAAAATCAGACAACTTTCACTTTTGGTTGTCACTTCTAAGGAAATGCCATGAGAGCGTTTTTTTACTTTTCATGAATTTCCTCCACCACGTGATTGTTAGTCCATGGAAATGTTAGTCCATGAACGCAACTGAAAGTGCACAAACAGAGTTATTATTGAGAAAAATTTGATGGGCAAGTTTGAAAATAGATGAGTGCCAGATTAGTCGAAATCTAAATTTTAATGCTAAAAATAATGTAAGATGCTAACTTCGAATTTCGAATGCCGTTTTGGAATAAATAATGCCAGATCTAGCATTCAAAATGCTAAAATGGCAGTACTGCTTATTTTACATGCAATATCAGTTTCTTTGGGGCTGGCATAAGTGATTACCATCACGTTTTGTAAAATGTAAGAGGGCAAGAGAATAAATGTTGGTGGTAAGAAGTGGCTCGAAAACTCATCTATTGCATGACCGATATTTGTTGGTTTAAGTCTTCCAGCGCGACTTGTATCATCGCTCTTGTGGGCCTCCACATAATCCACACCAAAGAGAAGTAAAGTCCTTGTTTGCGCAGTGCCATTTGTCGATCATACACTGCTTACGCCGCATGTTGGGCGTCATCTGTTATTAGACCAGCGTCAGTGCAACATTTGCGAAATAACCTGAGAAAAGTTGCTAACTCAACTCTCTATGCTAGCTCAGTCGGTAGAGTATGACACTCTTAGCTTTAGGGTCTGGGTCTTCCCCAAAATTGTTATGTCTTTGCTGTATAATCCAGCATGCAGAATTTAAATGCAATACATTCCTACCATAAACTGGCCAAGTTATCCATTTGAGTGCTGCATGGTTCTTTTTGTGTTTTATAAAATATAGAAATTTTCAGGTTGATAGTGGGCTGTGAAGAAGATTTGTGAAGTGTTCAGTATTTTTGGTGAATACTGTCAAACAGCAACGCATTTCAAAAAATTAGTTCAATTTTAAACTGATTCACAGTACCAGAATTTATATTAAGAAATCAATTGACTTTAAAATATTTCACGGCAAAACACTTATCGAGAATCGAAATTGAACCTTCAAGGGGGACGAACAGATTTTCACGGTACAAGCTGGATCAGAAACTAGCCCACAGACAATGAATTTGGTCGCAGATATCGCACATCTGCAACGCAGTCGACCACCAAATCTCCGTGTCTAATTTACGCTTTAGAGCGTAGACAGACAGCGCAGCTTAAATGATCATTTGCCGTAAATAATCATTTAAGTGATGTGTGTCTTATAGTAATTTGGACTAATTACCACAATCAATCATTAAGCAAATCGCCAATGATCATCAAACATTGGTATTTTATTCTTAAATGATGTAGAGTTGCCCGATATGATACATAAAAAAAAAGTTTAGCGCATCAGAACCGCTAGAAAACTAGTTTTCGAAGAAATTGTCTTTGAGTGACACATAAATGTGGAAAGACGTAATACACTTTTTTGTAGAATCATATCAACCATTCCTTATCCCGAGCAACAACACTCAACTATAACACAAATGATGAAAATGTTCAGTGCTGGCAACACTTTGCTCATACTTAAATCAACTTATCCTTTGAATTTCGTTCTCATCGGAGGATGTCATCGAAAGTTTCAGCGGTTAAACGTTATTTGAGGCTGCCATCCGAAAAATGTTCAAAACTCGGAAAATTTAAAAATTGGTTTCTTATTTTTATTGCAAATGCTTTGCATATGAGCATGTAATTTGAAGCATTTGTTGGTGCAATATGTACGAAAATGGCTAAAGCTGGTTACCCTGTGTCCGCAGCAAACCAAAATATATACCAAATCTGCTTCACATTAAGTTAAACCCAACCAGTAAATTTCGTTTCGATTGAATCACTAATTTTAGCGTGACCACCCTCAAAACTTTTCAAATTTTTAAAGTGTTGTTGTCTCTTGTTAATTTTTATTGCAGGATCATTCCCATTTGCAAATCTAATGACATAATCGCTCAGTAAAGAAATTTCAAAAAATTACAAAAATGGTCAAAGCTGGCAGCCCTTTCATGATTTTTTTACGAAATTCCTACGACATTTATTTCATATTAAATTTCATTTTACTGCATGAACTTGGTTTTGATTTTTTTTACTGGACCGGAAGTTATCGGGAAAAAAGCTTTATTTTGCTTAGGAAATTTGCAAGTTATATGAGACAAAAATCACCATATCTGGCAGCCCTATTCTGATTTTTCAACCAAATTTTCATCAAATATTACATAAAACAAGATCCAAATACTGTGTGAATTTTGTTAAAATTTGATGGCTGAATCGGAAGTTATAGGCCAAAAAGCAGTTTTTTTCTCAGTGATTTTTCAAGATTGTACCACTGCCACAGGGCTGCCCGCATTTCAAAATCACTTCTATCAAACCTGGTCCTAGCTAATACCAACATGTCCTGTTAATTTCATTATGATCGTCAGTTCTCGTGAACAGAACTTTCGAGTGCTGCAAATAGAGGTAATTTGGTGATGGGTTGCCGTTCTTGTGCAAATCGGAATTTTGAAAATTTCAATTTAACATGATGTAAAAAGGTTAAAATTTATCAATGATTTGAATTTTTTATCAAAAATCAAAAATTTTTGAGGATTGTCAATGATTTGAAGGATTTTTTTTCAGGAACCTACCGTAGCTACAGGGTTACCTGCACTATCTTGAAAATCCATGTGAGCTAAATCTAAATTGAGAAAGTCATGGACCTACCTACTATATATATCTACGTTCTCCGAAAATTTCAGCTCAATCGGATCGGCCACTCCAGAGATTATCTCCCTTAATCATTTTGCTGATACATATATATATATATATATATATATATATATATATATATATATATATATATATATATATATATATATATATATATATATATATATATATATATATGTATATATATATATATATATATATATATAAATATATATATATATATATATATATATATATATATATATATATATCTATATATATATATATATATATATATAGATATATTTATGCATATACATACATATATATATAAATATATATATATATATATATATATATATATATATATATATATATATATATATATATATATATATATATATATATATATATATATATATATATATATATATATATATATACATATATATGTATAAATATAAAGAAATATGAATTTTCGGCGAAACGAGTTTAATACTAATTTTGTTCGAAAATTAGTAAAAATCACCTTTCGCATTGAAGAAGAAGACAACTTTTTTGAGGTGTCAAAATTATATTCAAAATATATACGAAATTGTACTGTAGTTCTTGCGCGGTTTATACTCCAACTTCATTAATTAGCACATAAAGGAGACAGCATACACTTAAACACTTTCAATTTCTCCTTTTTTACATTGAGTTACAGAGAGTGCGTGACAGTATTCATCATTAACGCAAGTGCTGTGTGTAAGCAACTTTTAAATTACTAATTTAGGTATAAATGATCATTAGCAAATTAGTAATTTAAGTGCTTGTCTATCTAGGCTATTACCTCACTTTTAGTCAAACATTAATTCTATATGTTTTCCACTAAGCCCCACAATTAGCTTCCTGAGGACAGCTTCTTGTGCTGCTTTTGAGCAAAATCAAAATATGTAAAAACAAAATATAAACACAAATTGATTAAAATTTTTTTTTCAAAAATGAAGAGATACGATTAAACTATAATCAATGTTATCATTAGCTTGATTTTTTTGAAAAATTAACTTATCCACACAAATATTGACTTATCCAATCAACGGCTCACATAGTACCCTTGGTCAGCTGAAAGCATCAATATTTTGCATGCCTCGACAGTTCCTAGCCAACAAAGCAGACACAATATTACCGCAAGATCAATGCATCGAAAAGAACGTACAAATCATACAGAGTGTTCTTACATTTTATCCGGTAATAATACTGATATGTTAAGAATTACTCCTGCTGTGCTGCTATATTTCTACATGTAGCTTCATGTCAACACAATGAGAAAATATAACCTCAAACGTGGCATTTTCGAACTATAATTATCATCATATATCATACTTATCATCATATATGACATTTGAGAGCTTTGGAAATGGATACGCAATGCATATCCTGATAATCTTTTTGCATCGCATTCCACGCTCATGCTATTTATTGTGAAAAAATATGAGCTACTGTACTTAATGTATGACAGCTACATTGGGTTGAAATGTATGATCCAAGCCTTCTATTACTTTATTATTAGTTTCAATATTTTTAATGCATCGTTGAACATCTATTGTAAGATGTATTAGGTTGCAGCAGATGAAATGGCCGATTTGGTGATCAATTCTTAAACAGCTGTTACTTTTTATAAAGAAAATTTATTTAATCAAAATAGGTACCAATAGTTGCAACACATTTTTCCCTACGAGATACAAGTACATTTATTCCAGTTTTGTAGAAGTCCGAGTTTCTGGTTCGAAGAAACTCCTCGAAGGCATTTTCGACAGTAGCTTCATTATTAAATATTTTTCCTGTCAAAAAGTGATCCAAATGTTTAAGGAAATGGTAGTCTTCTGGTGAGAGGTCTCGTGAATATGGAGGATGAGGAAGAGTCTCATAGCACAACTGGTCTAATTGTTGGACCCTTGTTCGCGATACATGAGGTCGTGCGTTATCATGAAGCAGTATCACTTCATCCCTGTTGACAAGCCTAGGTCGTTGGACTGTCAATTTCTGATGCATTTCATCCAGTTGAGTTCAGTATTTCTCAGCATTGGTGGTTTCGCCAGGTTGCAGGGACGAATAGTAGATAACTCCAGCTACAGACCACCAAACAGTTACCATTTTTTTCTTTGGATGAAGGCTTGGTTTCGACATGTGTCTTGGCGCTTCATCGGCATCCAGCCATTGGGCCGATCGGCGACGATTATCGTATAAAATCCACTTTTCATCGCAGGTCACAATTCGGTGCAAGAACGATTCCTTTTTGTTGCAGGAGAGAATAAAGCTTGAAATCTTCATTCGACACGTCATGTTTTGCTCGGTAAGATCATGCGAAACCCATTTGTCAAGCTTTTTCACTTTTCCAAGTTGTTGCAAGTGGCGGCAAACTGTCGAATTGTAAACGCCTAATTTCTCAGCAAGATCACTTATGATTTGGCGGGAGTTAGACTCCACAAATGCACGTAGCTCGTCGTTATTGATCAATGGTCCTGGGTATCCACGTAGCTCACTTCTAAGGTCCATATCTCCGGACCGAAATTTTTCGAACCACCGCCGAGTGGTTCGTTCGCTAACTGCATCAGGCCCAAATGCGCTGTTGATATTCCTCGTTGCTTCCGTTGCGTTGTGCTCTAATTTAAATTTTTATAGTAAAAGTAGCCATTTTTGATTTACTTCCATGTTCACTTTCTCTTTTTCTTTTTACGATCACTATGAAGTGCAAAACAGAAATGATTCCATAAACCAAGGTAGAAGTATTTATAGTTCAATATGTCATATAATTTGCACCGCCTTGTGCCAACATAATACACTAGAATTGTAGCCAACTTTATGTCATTGCTAAATCGGCCATTTCATCTGCAGCAACCTAATAGAACGAGTCGCGTACACTTAAAAATAACCGATTTGAAAATATTTATTTATAGTCCAGTCAACAAATCTCACAAAATGACCCAACTTCCGGAAAAATCCGATAGTTTTGAAACTTTGCACATTGAATTATACGTACCTAAGGATGAATATACCAAAAGTCCTCAAGAATATGAAGCAAACTCTAGCGGCTATTAGCGAAACCAGGACACTTTTTTAGTTTTTCGTTAATATCTCGAGAGGCGTTGGTCAGAGGCGCAAGTTGACAATATACAGAATTAAAGCTTATTCAATTTACAAAATGATTTTATACAATTTTCTTGTATTTGCTATGGTTCCTTAGTTATAGGGCGCTAAAGATACGGTTTTTTCTAAAACTGTCGAGGAGCGCGTCATTCCTGTGGAGATGTTATAGATGAAGAGTATTTTGATAACCATTAAAAAAACGTTTATTGTAAAAGCATGGAGATGATGACACAAGATGATTACACAAGATTCGCCGACAATCTCAACCATTTGCGAGTATTGTATAGCCTGTGTTCGTAAGCATTATGGTGGCAACGACTGCATGGTGGTGTTTGATGGTTATTGAGTCGTCCCATCCAGTACAAAGAGAGCTGAACAGAGCCGAAGATATAAACAAAGAGGTCAGTTGACATAAACTTTGGAGAGAAAACAGCAGTAACAGTCAAACAGGATGATTTTCTTTTGAACGAAAAGAATAAATCAAGACTAATTTTATTCCTCATAACTGCTGCTACCATCTATGGAGTTGAAATCGAACAAGCATCTAGGGATGCTGACACATTGATCGTCCGAGCAGCACTCATGAAACCCTTCATTTGTGACATCGGGGAAGATGTAGATCTTATTGTTCTCCTCATGACTTTAACTCAGACTGAACAAAGCATATTATTTGTGGCAAAGTAGCAAAGAAAAAATATTCAAGCCAGCAATTTGGGCATGAAAGACAGCATAATTCTTGTGCATGCGTTCAGTGGATGCTATACGACCTCAGCCCGATATGCAGCTGTTCAAATTTATCAAGACTCAAGATGTACTGCAAGGTGCTGCTGAAATATTTAACAACCCAGATTCATCCCGTGAGTTTGTGACTGCTGCTGGATACAAAGTATTCTTGGCATAGTAAAATGCGCCCAGGAAGTAAACCTCTCTTAACATGCACCGCTGTAACGCTTTCACCCAATCAGTATCCAATGCTACACCCGACCTTTCAGCTCTGTCACCCATAGAAGGAGCAGCAAGACAGAATGCTGTTTGAGTGAACCACCAAATTCAATTTTGGCTGTAGAGTGGGGTTGGAAGTTGAAAAGCGATCAGTTGATCCCTGTTTCACCAGAAAATCCAGCAGCACCTGAAGCTGTCCTCAACCTCATTTGTTGCAAATGTACAGGTGCATATGAGAACAGATGTGGCTGCCGAAAGGCAGGAATAATGTGCACAAGCATTTGTCACAGCTGCCGTGGCGAGTGCTTGAATGGTGTTATTTCCACCCTCAAAGAAGACTTTGATGACCCTGAGGATCCCGATGTCATAAACCTTGAAGAAGCAAACCATTCAGTCCAAATAACAAACACTGAACATTTGATACATGAAGATCAAAACACTCTGCTTGTGCTTGCTGGACGCTTAACCAAAAGTCAGGTGAGATTGCACATTTTTATTTTTTACTAGTGTTCGAAGAAGAACATTAGTATTAAAATCACTTTTCATATTTCTATATATTTATATATATACATATACATATTTATATATATGTATATATATATATATATATATATATATATATATATATATATATATATATATATATATATATATATATATATATATATATATATATATATATATGTAAAGTAACACATACGGTATTGTAGTGTATGCATTACTTTAGTTTGCTGACTTTGCATCTCGACCGAAAATTTTAATAAAGTAGGCATCGACCGAATGACTAAACGTCACTGAATTCCATAAAGTCGATGCGTCGCCATAAAACGACAGGAGGTGTGAGTTGCAAATCAGAACTCAATGGAGAGAGACATATAAGAAAGAATTATTGTGCGTTAGAAAATACACTGTGGACAAATAACAGTAAATGTTGTTTCTTTGTTTACAGGTAAGATTTGTATAATTAATATTAAGTTAGATATTAAAATTATTTGTATTTGATTAAGTAACTAATAAAATACTTTGTTTACAGAGAAACGCAATTTTGTAATTTGATACAGTAATATAAAGATACGCATTATAAAACAACATTTTAGTTATAAAAATGGAAAAATTACAATTTAAAATTGAAGTGAAAGCATCGACGGATCCAAAAACGAATATTATATGTTTAACTGAAATCGGAACACCAGATGGAAGAATTTATCAAGTTCCAATTGAATATCAACCTTTAGCAGATCATAAAGTATTATTGAAGAATAGTATTGTGAAAAATGTGATCAAAAATTTGAAATTGAGAAATCAGTATAGGATAATATGGATTAATGTAACGGCAGATTTACGATGCTTTCTGGATGACAGTGATAATGTAGTTATAGGTGATTACTATCCAGAAGAAATTATCACTAAAAATATAGAAGAACAACCAATTAGATCTAGAAATGAAGAAACAAACAGAAATTTGAAGAAGATAACGGATAATTTTGTCATCGAAAAATTTTCAAGTAAGAACTGTAATGCATTGCAATGGATAGATACTTTTGAAAAAGTATGCACTCGTTTACAAATTAACAAAGACGAAGAGATAATTGAAGTGTTAAGATTATTTCTAGAAGGTTCAGTATTAGATTGGTACAATTCAATGCTTATTAGGAATACCTTAACATCAGAATGGAAAATTTGGAAAGAAAATTTTATCGAAACATATGCTAACAAAGGTTGGTCTTCAATCAGATATGCTATTCTCTTTAAATATGTGAATGGATCACTATTAGACTATGCTTTGAAAAAAGAAAGAATTTTATTGGGAATGAACGAAAATATCGATGACTGCACTATGATCAACCTTATTGCAGTAGGTTTGCCAGAATTTATAATGGACAGAATCAACAGAATGAACTTGAAAAAACCCAGAGATTTATCTACCGAATTGCGAAGTTTAGAACATCTAATGAAGAAAAAGAAAATAAGCAGAAACGTGAAAGATGATGCAGAAAAAGAACAACAAAAACGTCCGTGCAAAATATGTGAAAAGAAAGGTAAGCTGAATCGTTTTCATCCTGAAGCTTCATGTTGGTATAAAATAAATGAGAAAGACGCGAGAGATAAGAATCAAATAAAATGCGTTAACAATGTAGAGATAGAAACTGAGTTGTTTGAAAATATTCCAAAAAACTAGTAACTCCACCATTAATCAAAATTAAAATCTTAGTTGAAGATACTATTGAAATTTTTGGATTATATGATTCAGGTTCCAATATATCATTGATACATTCAAAACTTTTGAACATAAAAAATCAGAAATTAGTAAACATATGGAAAACAAAATTTGAAACGATTAATGGTGCAAAGAGAACTAAAGGAATGATATCTGTAAAGATAAAAATATTCGATATAGAAAAGATAATGAACGTTTTTGTAATAGATGGAGATAATATTCAATATGATTTTCTTATTGGATTAGATATGATTAAGGAATTCAAACTTATTCAAGATGAAAATTTAAAAATTAGACAAAAAAAACTTGATATTTCAAAGGAAAATATTTTGAATATTAATTCTATAAATTTTAATGAGAATATGAATAGATCAGATTTTTATATTTCTGTAAATCATTTGAACTACCAAGAAAGATTTGAGATAGATAAGTTAATAAAAAGATACAGTGACATTTTTGCAAAAGATAAATATGATGTAGGTACAGTAAAAGATTATAAAGCACGTATTGATCTACTAATAGATAAATATTGTAGTAAAAGACCATATAGATGTAATGTCGAAGATAAAAAAGAGATAGAAATGCAAATTGCTAAACTATTAGAAAACAATCTTATTGAAGAATCTTATAGCCCATTTGCGGCACCGGTAACACTGGTATATAAGAAAGAAAAAGGTAGAAAAACAAGATTGTGTATTGATTTTCGTGATTTGAATAAACTTGTAATACCACAATCGCAGCCTTTCCCGTTGATAGAAGACTTAATGACAAAAACACGAAATTGCAAATACTTTTCAACATTAGATATAAATTCTGCATTTTGGTCAATTCCTTTACGAATAGAAGATAGAAAGAAGACAGCTTTTGTTACACAAGAAGGACAATTTCAATGGACATGTCTTCCATTTGGATTTAAGACATCTCCAGCAATTTTTCAAAGAATTTTGAGTAATATAATCAGAAAACATAAACTATCAGATTTTACAGTAAATTATATAGATGATATATTGATATTTTCTGAATCATTCAATGTACATATGAAACACATAGAACAATTATTAGAAGCAATAAGAAAAGAACGTTTCAGATTAAAATTTACAAAATGCAAGTTTGCAGAAAGTTCAGTCAAATATCTAGGTCATGTAATAAGCAATAATTCGATATGTCCACTCAAAGACAATTTGATTTCGATAAGGAATTTCCCAATACCAAAAACTCAAAAAAATATTCTTAGGAAAGATAAATTTTTACAACAAATATATACCAAATATTGCTATAACTTTGGATCCACTACATAACTTATTGAGAAAAGGACAAAAATTTATTTGGACAAAAGAATGTCAAAATGCATTTGAGAAAATAAAGGATATGCTATGCTCAAAACCAATCTTAGAAATATATGACCCAAATTTGCCAATATACATTTATACAGATGCAAGCATATTGGGTATAGGAGCTGTTTTGAAACAAAAACAACCAAACGGAGAAAAAAAACCAGTAGCTTATTTTTCAAAAAAACTAAATAATAGTCAAAAGAAAAAGAAAGCGATATACTTAGAGTGTTTAGCCATAAAAGAGGCTATTAAATATTGGCAATACTGGCTGATAGGAAAAATATTCACAGTTTTTTCAGATCACAAACCTTTAGAGAATTTGAACATAAAATCTAGAACAGATGAAGAACTAGGTGATCTTACATATTACCTTTCACAATATGATTTTAAAATAAAATATTCTCCAGGAAAGATTAACTTAGAAGCTGATTGTTTAAGCAGAAATCCTGTACTAGAATCCAATGAAAATGAAGACGAACAATTGAAAATTGTAAATTTTATAAAACTACAAGATATTATTGAAGATCAACGAAACAATGAGTATATCCAAGATAGAAAGAACAAAATGATAAATAAAGATAGAATATATTACAAAAAATCAAAAAATAAAGAAAAAATAATCTTATCTGAGAAAATGAGTAGAAAACTTATCAAACAAATTCATGAAGATTACTGTCATATAGGGGTGACACAACTACAAAATAAAATTGCGCCATTTTATACAGCAAATCGATTGGTAGAGAATATACAGAAAATTTGCAAAAATTGTGAAATATGCATAAAGAATAAAACTAGAGGTCAACATAAATTCGGTTTAATGTCACATTTAGGACCAGCAGAAAGACCTTTTGAGATAATGTCAATTGATACTATTGGAGGATTTGGTGGGTCTAGATCCACAAAAACATATTTACATCTTTTAGTTGACCATTTCACTAGATATGCATTTATTTTAACCTCCAAAACTCAAAATGCAAATGATTTCATAAAATTGATAGAAAATGCTACAGATATCGATAGAATTGGTTTAATTTTAGCCGATCAATATCCAGGAATAAATTCAAAAGAATTTAAGAAGTTTTTAAATGACAAACAGATTCAACTGATTTTCACTTCTGTTAATACACCATTCTCTAATGGTCTAAATGAGAGATTGAATCAAACAATTGTTAACAAGATAAGATGTAGAATTAATGAAAATAAAAATAAAATAGCATGGACAACAGTAGCACATGAATGCATACAAAAATACAATGAAACAGAACACACAGTAACTGGATTTACACCCAAGTATCTATTATTTGGAATAGATATTACAACTCTACCTAAAGAATTAAAACAAGTTAAGAATTGTAATAATCTAATAAGAGATAGAAAAATAGCTTTAGAAAATACAAAAAGATCACATGATTACAACAAAGCTATCTTTGATAAGAATCGAAAATATGTAACATTTAACAGTGGAGACATGGTATATGTTGAAAATGGCAATAAACTAAATAGAAAAAAATTAGATGAGATAAGAATAGGTCCTTTTAAGATAATTGAAAAAATATCAAACTCAATTTATAAAGTAGATACAGGATATAAAAAAGCGGAATCGAATTTGTTTCACATTACGAAACTCATTCCAGCTCCTAAAATTAAATAATATATAGAGGGGAATTAGATTTTGGTTGAAATGAAATGTTAGATGATAATACTAGCTTAAGAATATGATTGTGAAAAAATTTTATAAGTAAAATTTTCTTTGAGGGAGGGAGATGTAAAGTAACACATACGGTATTGTAGTGTATGCATTACTTTAGTTTGCTGACTTTGCATCTCGACCGAAAATTTTAATAAAGTAGGCATCGACCGAATGACTAAACGTCACTGAATTCCATAAAGTCGATGCGTCGCCATAAAACGACAGGAGGTGTGAGTTGCAAATCAGAACTCAATGGAGAGAGACATATAAGAAAGAATTATTGTGCGTTAGAAAATACACTGTGGACAAATAAAAGTAAATGTTGTTTCTTTGTTTACAGGTAAGATTTGTATAATTAATATTAAGTTAGATATTAAAATTATTTGTATTTGATTAAATAACTAATAAAATACTTTGTTTACAGAGAAACGCAATTTTGTAATTTGATACAGTAATATAAAGATACGCATTATATATATATATATATGTATATATATATATATATATATATACATATATATCATCAAAAAATTTCAGTGAAAAAATCTCAGGAACGCGCCATCTGATTGAACTCAAATTTTCAGGATGCATTGGTGCATATGCAAAATAGTGCAACGTCTCACAAAAATATAAAAATCTCCAAAATAGTGCAAGGTCTCACAAAAAAATATTATTCCGTCCACAAATAACTTTTGCAAAAACAAAGCTAACAAAATAAATTTTGAACGTGATTCGAATGTGAATAAGGTTATGTTTGGACATTTTTTAACCCCATGTGTGCGCTAGGTGCCTAAAACGAGATCGGGAAAATTTGAAAATTTTAAATTGCCATAACTTTTGACAAAGCTTCTAAATCATTATGAAACTTTTACAACATATTGGTAATGTTTAGTTGTAAACGTGTGTTGCTTTTAATGAACATGTTGGTACCCCTGTAGCAAGGGCAGGTGCTCAAAGCGAAAACCTTCAAACCATCGACTCTCCTTAAAAATTATCGCTTTTACAAAAAAAAGCCACTCATATATAAATCTTATGCTTTCTCTACATAGCCAAAGTAAAACATTTGAAATTTTACTACGGGCAAGAATGGTAACCCTTTCCCAATTTGCCTATATATTGAGCATCAAAAACTTCTGTTCACGGGAACTCAGGACTTGACAATCAGATCCAACTGAAATTCACAACATGTATTGGCATTAAATAGGACCAGGTTTAATAGAAGTGATTTTGAAATTCGAGCAATTCTGTACCAGTGGTGCCATTTTGAAAAATCACTAGGAAAAATAGCTTCTTTTGGCGCAATAAATTCTGATTCAGTCATTTGATTTAAACCAAATTCACACAATAGGTGAACTTTACTTTAAACCACGTGTGGTAGAAATTTGGTTGAAAATACGTTTGGAGCTGCTAGCTATGGTAGTTTTGGTGTCTTAAATTTTACTAATTTACTCTTTGCCCTATAGCTTCCTAATCTCTTCAATCATCCTTGGGTTCCAAACATGTAAGTAAACCATACTCAAATATTATTAAAGATGGCTTATTGTACCGCGCTAACTTAGTTTTTCAAAAAATGCTATCTTTAGCGCCCTATAACTCATGAGTCATTGCGAATACAAGAAAAATGTATAGAATAATTTTTGTTGCAAATTGAATAAGCGTTATGTCGGAGGCCAACTTGTACTTCCGACCAACGGTTCTTAGCGAAAAATAAAAAAAGTGCACTGTTTCGCTAATTGTCGCTAAAGCTCGCCTCATATTCATGAGGACTGAAGTACAAAACGCTGCGATTTGTTTTTGATTTGAGCCTTGACGAGGCTGTTTTCTAGGGCATAAATAAAATGATGACAAGTCTGAAGCTCTGCATCATAGCAAGTGTCAACTGGTTTGCCAACTAGTGCGCCATTTACGATCATCTCTTATATCCTGAAGCTTTTCATGAATAAAACTACTTTTTAATTTATTATTAGTTTTCGAAGAAAATCACTTCGACCCAAAAATTTATAAATCTGTATTTATAGTAATGATAATGAACATAAATCAAGGTAATTAGACTTTAACAAAATATATATTTTATTTGTATTTACAAGCTAACATATTTAGTCCGTCTTTTTTCCAAACTTAAAAGACACGTAGAAAAAAATTCATTGTCTTTACTCTCCCAAAAGTTCTTGAATTGCAGCCATCGCAATAGCAGACTTGTGAACCAGTGAATTTTCTTGATGAAACATTACTCCAATCGTAGTTTTTTCCTAAATAGCCTTCCGCAGTCATCTTATTTGGTCTGCATAGTAAGAGCCTGATTTATTGGCTCCTATTTCCAAATATTCCACTATAATAATTCCTTCAGCATCCCAAAAAATCGATGCAGAATATTCCTTGCCGAACTACCGCCGAACGTTTATTCGGCATCGGTGAAGAGGATCACCTCCAAGTAGGGCTGCCAACTCAGAGGATCGGAAATCCGGGAGGAAAATAAAAAAATTAGTGAAAAAAATGTATGTATTTAAAACGATATTTCTTTACACGATATTTACACGATAAAACGATATTTTTATCACAACGGGCCTCTTCTGTGCCTATGTGTGCTGGTCGTCAGGCCTCTGAAGATAATGCTATAGAATTCTTTACAGGTGTAATTAATATTTGTGCATTCCTGAATTTCTGATTTTACATGTGTTTCATTAAGCTGATTATGATTTTTTCACCACAGTAGATATATAACACCAGTTCTGGCGCACTTAAGAGGAGCAATAGAAGAGTAAATAAGAGGAGCAAAGAGGAGCAATAAGGACATGGTGCGCATCCCACGCATGACGTAAGCGATGATCTCGAACCAATCAACAGCCCAGTTGAGCTAATAAACAGCCTAGCTAACTGATAAGCAACCCGGTTGAGCTAATAAAGAACCTTGTTGAGCTGGCAGCATAGTTGGGCTGATAAATAGGGAAGTTGAACTGATAAACAACCCTGTTAAGCTAAAGAGAAAAGCCCAGTTGAGCTGTTTATTAGTTCAAAGATCATCGCTTATGTCATCCGGGGGCCGATAATCAAAGGCACCATGTCCTGATTGCTCCTCTTATTTGCACCCCTTTTGCTACTCTTAAGTGCACCAGAACTGGTATTATATGATCACATTTCGTTTACTACGCTGGAAACACGATCAGCGGCAACATTTGCGATAGAGATCAATAGAGCGAATGCAACAAGTTTTTTTATTTCTTTGCCCGATTCTTCTTTACATTTTTAAAAAAAATTAACCCAACGCAAGTCTTCCCTTTTTGTTTTACTTGCGACAATGTCATGCACTTCTCGCAGCAAACAGTAATCGTCGTACAATTTATCCTTATTTATGGGCTCATATAGAGAAGCACTCAGCTCTATTATTTAATCAATTGTACAAATCTAGTGCAATTTACGATTTTTAATCATTAATATTGTATTATTTACAAGCATATAAAAGCGAGCATAAAATATAAATAAAAATATAGAAATTCCGTGAAGGCAATTTTTGTTAAATTTCCGGGAGAAATTGACTGCATTCCGGGAGCCGGGAGATTTTTTAAGTGAACTGTATTTTTTCGGGAGAATCCCGGAATTCCGGGAAAGTTGGTAACCCTACCTCCAAGTCATCGATTGGTATTTGGACTCTGGATCAAAATTGTGGATCCAGGTGTTGCCCATAGTTACAAAACATTACATAAACTTCTCCAGATCTGCCTGGAACTTTTCAAGATTCACCCTCGAAATGCTGACTCGTTTCTTCTTGTGCTCGTCGGTTAACACTCTCGGCACCCAACAAACAGATACCTTTTCTTGTGTAATTTGTTGGCAGCGATTTTCTGCACACTACCATACGAGATCCCTGTGACCTCCGCTACATGCCTGATGATCAGTGGATGTTCTTTCCAGCTTAAACTACTTGGCCTTACGCGCGACGGTGGAATATGGAGGAGCAGAGCTCTTTAATTGTTCCATCAAGTTGCTGTCTATATCTTTGGTAGACAATTATCAGTGAGATTGAAATTTCATTTCAACTGTTAGACTAAATGCACGTTTAGACGTTCAGTAAAGCATATGTATTGTTTTCATTTCAATTTTAATGAATTATGACTGTAATAAATACTTTCGAATTAGATGCGAGAGTAAAGCTGTATCAAAAAGTATATCCGATCGAATCAGACTGCAAATATTGAATTTTCGATACATTACAGCCATTATTCATACATAAAAAGTGTAGCGAAATTACATTATCTACCAAAAAACTGCAATAGAAATATGGATGCTACATTTTTAAAGTCTTGAAAAAAAATCTCCATGCAAATATTGTTGGATATACGACGTCCGTCGCACAAAAAATTTGCATACCCAATAAATCAAATCTATTTACGACCATGAATCGGATTTAGCTGAAATTTCCACTTGAGGTAACTTCTGCTTGTGTTCGTAAAGTGGTAGATGATTCTTTGCCGGGACAAAGCTTTATTTCAACATACTAGTGGTTTGATAGCGATGGTGCATAAAGCAGTCAGAACATTATACGAGTATTTGTAGAAACTTCATTATCTTGTTAGTGGGTGACGGGCAAAAGGATTTACTTTACAAAGTGTATTGTTGTTCAACTGGAAGAATTTGAATTTGTGGTGAATGCTGAGCAAAGTAACCTTTCAAATGAATATTGTTGTCGTAACTGCAACCAGCCAGACAAAACAAAGTGAAATTGCTTTTCTTTGTTTCAATCCTCAAAAGTTCACACAATACGAGAGGATAATTCGCAAGTATGCAAATAAATCCTTCAGAGATTTGTTCACTATTGCTTGTTTTTAGCATATCGCTATTGGGGCAGGATAGAATGACTGAATTTTTGATGAGCTCCAGATATTCTCTCATATTGTTTCCTCTATGATACAAATTAAATTTTCAGGATACAAAAGTGAATAAGCTCGACATCAGCCTATTGGCTGACTAGAGAGGCTCAGTATGTAGTATATAAAAATATGTACGTGCCATAACTATTCGGACTCGCAGAAGTGTGTTTTTAACATCTTCGTGGCTACAATATCATTGACTGACATGATCGTTGTAGTCCCTTCCAAGCAAGGTTGAGAAAAAACCAATAACCTCTTTCGTAAAAGCAATCCCAAGAGAGTATTGTGAACGAAATTCAAGCCTCAGAACCAGAGCAGTATCACAAAAATGCTTACGCAGACAAATTTGACGAATGAAGTAACCAATTGTGACTTATTTTCATTATAGAACAATTGTTACATGAAAACCATCTACTCTAATATAAAGAATGAAAATAGTCAGTGCTGGAAAAACTTGATTAGCATTGCAACCCAAACTCTGTCACAACTGCGTCACGATAAGACCGACACACCGTCTGAGTTTCCTTTTTATTTGATGGCAACTTGGATACGGGCTATTCATTTAGTGGATAAAAAAGTAAAACCCTGCATACCGATATCTTTCAAAGATACACGTCAATCACGCTGTCATTTATTTAGTTGAAGGTTTGCCATTTTAGAATATGGATCGTTTCACAGTCGAACAACGCGTTAAAATGATTAAATGATTTTTTGATGATTTTTCGAAATATTTCTCAGTGATGAGACCCACTTCTCGCTTTCTGTATATAATGAACAGGACTATAGAATATGGGGCTCAGACAATCCACAAGTGATCGTAGAGAGAGCATTACATCCGGAAAAATCACTGTGTGTTGCGCATTACGGTCTGGTAGCGTGATTGGGCTGTATAATTCTAAGCGCAATGAACACATGTTACCCGATTATTCTTGGACGAAAATCAAAGATTATGATCTTGACGATATGTGGTTTCAACAGAATGAGGCAACAAGTAACGTTACACAGGGAAATAGAGCTCTTTTGCAAGATACATTTCCAGCACATGCAACTTCGCGATTGGTTGATGTGAATTGGCTTCTAAGATCCTGCGATTTAACGCCTCTGGATCTCTTTTTGTGGAAGTATGCGAAAGATCGTTTTTATGCTAACGATTCCCAAACTTTGGACGAACTGAAAGCCAATATTCGTGGTGTCATAGCTGAGACATTGCCCGAAATGTGCCGAAAAGTCATTGAAAATGACCTCAAAAGGGTGGATTCTGTTGGAAATCTTATGGAAATTATTTGATCGATATTGTATTTCGTATATAATGGCGAGAATCAATCTTTAAAATGAATTAAAAATAACATCACTTATCGAATATTTTATGTGTTTATTTTGTAAGTTTACTTTTTCAAGCCTGAAATGGATAACCCTACAGTCAGGGTTAAGAAGTGTTTTCAGACCGCAAAATTTTCTAACCTTGGAAAACTTAAACATTTCCATTTTACATTTTTTCCCATGTATTATTTAATATATGTATGAATAAACTTTCCCATTAATGATGGAACACAATTTCGTTCAAGTGGCTGCCTCGGCAGGCTTCGCAGTTGTGTATTCTGTCACTCCAATTTTCCAGGACCTTGTTGATGGTTTTGGGCGGTAGCTCACGGATTGCTTAAACGATATTGACTTTAAGTGCTTGAATCGTTTCTGGATTGTTGGCATAACATCGGTCTTTCACGGTTCCCCACAAAAAAAAAGTCCAAAGGGGTCAAATCGCAGCTCAGATTCGGTCAATTGGCATCGCCAAGACGGCCGATAACACGATTTGGGAATTTGATGCGTAAAAGGTCGATTGTCGCATGGGCTGTGTGGCGTGGCGCATCATTTCGCATAAACCAGAGGTTGTCCAAATCCATGTCTTCAATTTCAGTAAAAAAAAAGTTGGATAGCATGGCTCTGTAACGTTCATCGTTGACCGAAACATTGTTCCCAGCCTCATTTTCGAAGAAAAATGGTCCAATGATGCCACCACTCCTCAATTCGCACCAAACTGTCACTCTCTGGGGATGCATTGGCTTTTCGACAATAACTTGCGATTTTTCTGAGCCACAGATGCGCGAATTTTTTTTGTTAACGTAGCCACCGAGATGAAAATGCGTCTCGTCAGAAAAGATGAATTTTTGCCCAAAATTGTTGTCCAATTCAAGCTGCTCTAAGGCCCAAATCGCAAAGCGATAACGAAGCAGATGGTCGTGCGCCTTGAATTGCTGAGTCAATTGCTTCAATTGCTGAGTCAATAAACGAATAATCCGAGATCTTTGTGCAAAATTCTCCTCAGGCTAGTGCATGAAATGTTGAGCTGTTGAGATCGACGGCGAGTTGATGTTCGTGGAGTGAGTCTCATACTCTCGCCTATAGCAGCCACATTCTCGTCTGTGTGCACCATACAACGACAGAAGCCATGAATGTTGTCCAATAGCATGCCAGTCTCACGATTTTTTCGCACAAACTTGCGTGCAGCAGATGCGGTGGGTGCGTCATTTCAACCAAAACTAATTTAGCACTCACTTTGAAAATAAGTTTTCAATATTTTCCAACATTTTTCAAGCGTAAAGTGACTCATTTTGCTCTGCGGTGGTATGATATTGGCTTTTTGCTAAAATTTCGAGCGGGAAACAGCTTTCAGTGTCAAAATAACCTATGATTTAAAAAGAAACCATACACATTGCGCTTCACTTCTCACTGCTGTTTTCATTTCCTTATAATTCTCTCCTCTGAGCGCGTGATGCACTCTCAGGTGAACTCATGCTCTCAAAAGTCTACTCTTCAGAAGAAAGAGATATATAGAAATGAAAACATTAGTGAGAATTGAAGCACTTTGCTTCAAAGGGAGTGTCAGTAGTAGTGAATGAAAAAATGGGCACCATGGGCAAATTTAACAGTCTTCTACTCCGGGACCAGAAAGATCGAGACAGATAGTAGGCCGTGTGTACGCAAGTTTGGCAGTAGCGGAGAAACCAATGGGCATATATGAGGTAGTAGTTCTCTCGATTTGTGCTATTTATAGATTATATCTTTGGAGTAACATTCAAATTTCGTATATGTATGCACTTGTTTCATTTCTTTAAATCTCTCTGTTCTGAGGTCTACGCACTTAGGTTTTCGAGACTCACGTAAGTTCACTTTTAAGATGTAGGGTATATTTTTAAATGTTTTAAAGCACGAAATGAGAAATTATTAATGAAAGTTTTGATAGTAAGTACATTCATGCACATTAAGTAAGCTTATATGCCTATGTATTTATATGAATTTCCTCATTAAAATTGTAGTTTATAAAAATTGTAGCAAAAATCGAGTAGTCATTTGATTTCTAAGAAGTTGAAACAGAAGAACTATCAAATCTACATATATTTTTGTTGCCCGAGGATGGCAATGGTAAATAAAAAACACATTCACTCAAAGCATTATAATTTTATTATTATTAATACGCACAACGCTCTATTATTTTACGCTCTAGCAAAGAACCACGCTCGCTCCTTACGCTTTTATCGATGCTGGTAGACTCATCATCTCGCTGCCTCTTCGTACCATTGAAGGCTCTGTTGCTGTCGTGTGGTCATGATACCAACACGTGTTAAACTTAGCTGCTAATAGATGGCAGCTCGGCACAATAATTTTGTTGGGGAGCGGTGTTATAATGATACAATAAATTAAATAAGTTTGTTCATTGGAAGCTTTTATGTTTGTGTTGGGATCTACGAGATCAATACACATAACATTTATGTACGTTATACTTTATTGAAGTCAAAAACAGAAGAGAGAAATTAAGACCGCAACTTTTACTACACAAAATAACGAAAGTTATTTCGGTTACTATCTCTTAGATGGTGCATCAATAAGATTGTCAATTCAACTCAACACACCATTTACATAATTTAAAATTAAATTTGTTTGATGAGTTCAAATTTACTTAGTGAAACAATATTTCAATAATTCAATCCAAGCAAGTTCGCACAATTCAAATGTTTGATCCTATTTAAGGATTTTGTTAGAATGTCTGCAACCATTTTGTCCCTTATAAGATACTTTATACTGCTATCCTGTAATTCAAGTAAGAATTGGTAACGGATATCAATATACATTTTAAGCACTTCACTTTTGACTAGTTCGTTCCTAGGCTGCAGCAGTAAATCATCCGTTAAATTCTTGCGAATATAGCTGTTTTTGTGGAGCTTTGCTGCGAAATATTCCTTTACGCGCAGCTTTTGTGCAGAGTTGGACTCATAAATATCCATTTATGTCGTCGACATTGTAGAACTGAAAAGATAAAGGTCTTCCGCTCAATAAAGTATTACTTTCAAGGGGAGCGCATTTTTGGTTGTGTTCTGAAAGGGGATAGATGCATGAGTCATTTTAACATTACGTGCAATCATGTATAAATATATAAATATGTATTGTTTATCTTCAAATAAAGGGACTGAGTAAACGTCATCTAGGAAACTAAAAAGTATTTAAAAATTATGGGCCGAGCAACAAAAAAAAACTGATTTCGACTGAAGTGTTTAGAATTTTGGAAAAACTTTTCAATATACTCAAATCTAATAAGTAAAAAACTAATTCAAAGAAGATGAAAATCATTGATTGGTGTAAAAACTTGCAATCGAAGGTAGTTTGACGGTATATCTAACACAGATAATGTTGTATGTCCAATAAATAAATCATATTTCATCCTATCAGTGCCAGAAATAATAAAATCCATCTTCTCGAAGTATCTCATACATGTGTCTCAGTGTGGAAAAATTCCATAGATATCAGGTTAACGCTGATAAGATTCTTCTAAAAACCTTGACACGAACAGATTTTCAAAGGGTAAGATAAATCAAGAATAGCCTAGAAGCATTCAATAGCAATCTACCTTACCTAAACGATGTATAAATATCGCCGGCGAGATGTCTTAGCTAAAAGGCTAGACAGACAGGCACTTAAAGCCTAGACAGACAGGTACTTAAAGTACTAATTTACTAACGATCTTTTATACCTTAATTAGTAATTTAATAGGTGCTAACACACAGCCCTTGCGTAAATGATGAATACTGTCACTGCCTGTGTGTCACTCAAAGGAATTTGTTTTTGGAAAATAGAGAAATTGAATGTGTTTTAAGTGTATGTTTACGTACTCTTGTTCTTTTATGTTCTAATTGATGAAGTTGGAGTACAAACCGCGTAAGAACTACATTAGAATTCTTCACATATTTCGAATTTAAATCTGGCATCTCAAAAAAGTGGTCTTCTTCTTCCTTTTCATTGCGAAAAGTGACTTTTTACAAGGGAAATTTGTATTATATCGGGCATCTTTACTTCATTTAATAATAAATGACCAAAGTCTGCTGATCATTAGCGATTTGCTTAATGGTTAATAGTTTGGTTATTTAGTGGTATTTAGTCCAAATTACTATCTGACACACAGCACTTAAATGATGATTTACGGCAAATGATCATTTAGCCTGCGCTGTCTGTCTAGGCTCTAAGTCAGTCATTATGCAGTGACTTTTCGAATCTGGCAATAAGCGAATTAAGTCTTTTTTGGCGGTTTAGTTTAAAAGCGAATCAGTTCTAACGCGACTGACATATTCTTAGTAGTGCGATGAATGAAGTGTGAACGCAATTTAGTTATAACAGTAAGTGTTCGAATAAAAGTGTGTTTGTTTTTAGAAAACGACTATTCTATTTCATAAACGCAGAGAATATGGAATCCAAGAAGCGTGCTTTCAGTACGAAAACACAACAATATTTACAACAAAGTATTAGAATTGTTTGAAGGGATATATTTTGTCTTTAAAATAAAATGAAAGAAAAAGCAGATAAAGATGACAATGAGGCCAGGAGACTTCAGCAAGCTGTGAATCAGTACCTTTGAATGCAGAGGAGCCTACCCGTGAAGCATTTTTGGGGTAAAGAGACCTTGTTTTGCGACAAAAATGCTGTCCGTCACGACACTCAGAGCTTAGAGATGCCTAATTGAATGACATTGAAATGCGAAAGAGACCAGTGAAAAAGCTTGATAAGGGAGTCAATATCGATTCTTGGTTGATGGCAAATAATGTTAAGTTTTTTTTCACAGCATTTTTTGCTAATAATCGTAGAACAATAGTATTAAAATCGATTCGGCCAAAAAGTTGTGTACATAACAAATAGCAAAAAGTTGCGTATATAAAGAAGAGGTCCAGGTCTCACCAAATGTTAATTACATTTAACCCTTTGGTGCCGGCGGCCATTTTAGTGATATTTTGGATGTGCCTATTATATTTTCAACAAATAATTTAAAAAAAAAACAGATTTGCGAAATAGATTTCTAAAGTGTTCTCAAAAAAGATTTGATAAGGTTTTGGAATTTTTCAACCCTTTGTGTCTGCTAAGTACCTAAATTTAGATCGGCAAAATTTGATGTTTTTTAATTGCGATAACTGTTGATAGAGTTATTAAATCATTACAAAACTCACAGAGCGTATTAACGTTAATAAGTTGTATACATGTGAAGTTTTGTATGAAGGTGCATACAATCCTAAAGCTTCGGCAGGCACTGATATTGAAAACCTTCAAACCATCGAGTTTCCTGAAATATTTTCGCTTTTGCGAAAAAAGCAATTCATGTACAAATCTTATGCTTTGTCTACACAGCCAAAGTAAAACTTCGGAAATTCCATGTCGGAAAGGAACAGTAGCCTTTCTCCAATTTACCTATATTTTTAGCATCAAAAGCTTCTGTTCACGGGAACTCACGACCCAATAATCAGATATTATTGAAATTTACAGAATATATTAGTCTTAAGTAGAAACGGATCCGATAGAAGCGATTTTGAAATTTGGGCGATTCTGTGCTAGTGATGCCATTTTGAAAAATTGCTAAGAAAAATAACTGCTTTTGACCCTATAAATTCGTATTCAGTCATTAGATTTTGACGAAATTCACACAGTAGCTGAATCTCACTCTTGACCACGTTTGGTAGAAATCCGGTTAAAAATTAGGTTGGAGCTGCCAGCTATGGTAATTTTGGTGTCTTAGATTTTGAAAATTTGCTCAGGAAAATAAAGCTATTTGCCCTATAGACTCCAGTGCCAAATTAATCTTACTGTTGGCAATACTCAGCAGAAATCTAGTTGCAAAACAATTATACGGTTGCCAGCTAAGTTTGGTTTTGTATTTTTTTGGCATATCTTTAGTAAGCGATTTTATCGGTGTCATCTTGTCGTTAAAATAAACAAAAAATATTACGATCTATGAAATTTGAAAACTTTTGCGGGTGGTAGCCCTAATTTTATTTGTATCCCTATAACTTCCAATGCATCGGATCAATATGATATATGCAGAGTGGGTTGACTTTAACGTGAGGCAGATGTGGCAAATTTTTGGTTTCGGTGCTAGCAAAGGGCTGCCAGCACGAGGCATTTTTGTTATTTTCGTACCAATAAATGCTAAAATTAAGTATTCACATTGCAATGAAAAAAAGTAAACATTGTTTAAATTTTCTAAGGTCCGCACATTTTTCAGATGTCAATCCCAAAGACCTTTTTATCGCTGTAACTTTCGATGAAGCCGTCGAAATTAAATTGGATTAGGTTCTTTTATTACTTAGGGTGTATTGGTCTTAAGTAGAAGAAGTAGCTGGTGGTAGTGGCCTTAAGTAGCCAGTGGTAGAATACACACTCAAAATCTGCACAAATTCTCTACTGTTCTTCGAACATTCATGTTTCAAACGGCTCTGATGTGCTAGGGTTTTTTTCATTTTGAATTAGTAGAGCGTCACTTGCTTATCAAGTCGAGCAACCACACGTGAATAATAAGAAGAAAGTTAGATTTATGGCTATAACTTTCCAATCGAAACTCTGTTTATCAAATTGCTGAAATTTAGATCAGCAATGATTCTATCGTTACTTCGTTTTCTCTCTGAGCTACACAAGATATTTTGGATTTTTGGGATTTAAGATATTTTGGATAGTTATTTCGTTGAAATTCAGTTGACTTGAATTTATTTGATACTAGAAAAAAATGTTTAGAATTATTAAAAAAGAGCAGCTATTTACATGTTCTATCAACTGTTACACAGATAATAATATATTACTTGTTTTTGAAGATACCTGAAAATAAAATAAATGAAATTAAACTGGTCGGATGATTATATTTTTACTTACCGGATTAACGTCTCGATGATAGGTATTTATCAGACTGACATCATTTTAGTGGATTTAACAAAATTCCAGTCAGCTGATATGCTAGACATTATTGGTGTATTCCACTCTGAAATTTCGACCAAGGTTTAGCTAATGAAACTGTTAAAATATACCGAAATTTTCTTCGATATGATATTGAATATTGCGGTTTCTTTGTGACTTATTTCAGCTGACTTTTGCTTTCGTTTAAAACCAATATATTTTTCGTTTGAAATATTTCGCTTGTTCGCCAGATTATTTAGTCCGCTTTTTTCGCATTGTACTTTCAAATACTTAATATAAGTTTAATCATTTTAACTCAATCAAATTATATCTGTTGAGTTATAAGTTCACAAATAAAAGTTTAATGCTTTGGATTTTCGTGTTTTGTTGCAAATAAGAGGATGGTGTCACAATAACTTCATTAAACATATTGAAAATGCAATAAAATATAATGTTGCTAATCTCACAAAATAAAACTTCTTTTTTGAATAACTTATGGCCACGGGCAAAAACAACTATCCATTATCAGGATCTGTATGAAATAGTAGTACTGAGAGTATTCAATCAAAAAAAATTTGAACCGCTTGTTACCGATATATAGCACGTGGGCATTAGTGTTTTCAGCTAGGAGTAATGCTGATTTGATTGGAATATTTGATGCTTTCCTTGGTTGTCGTTCTTTCCGTAGATGCCATTAGCAATCTCTTATCAGATAACATTTAATGCGAAATTTATGTCTCTTTCTGAGTGCAAAGCAAATAATGGCAGCTCAGCCAACATCATTTTATACACAAGTATTTTAATGGAGAAATAGGACGCAAAAAAATGCGCCAGAATTTTGTCACAGCAGACTTAAGCCAAAGCACGTTGTTACGGAATAAGGACATACCCTGTTGCTATTTTTTTAAAACAATAATATTTTTGTGTAGACAATTGTAGGTAGTTTTAGATGTGCATTGATTTATAAATTCAACATATTTTGAACTTGAAACACTCATTCGACAGATTTTGAGTTCAAATAAAATATTGATTGTCAAAATTTCCGACACAGGTATAGAATTATATGTATAACTGACCATTTAATTCCATTGTCTGTGCCCGAAATATGTATTCACTTATGACGTAGCATTTCAAAAACTTCAGAATTTATACACGATTTACGTAAAACTTTCTTCAAGTGACAGGAACAAATTACCGTGGCTTAATTTCTTCACTCTTTTATTTATACATTTTATATTGCTAACGGAAGACCCGGGGCAATTGGGTACACGATGAATCAAATCATGTTCCAGATGGTCCCACAATTATTTGTTCATAGCTTTTCCATATATGTAAGGCTAAATAAAAAGTAAACAAAATAAAATTGAAAGTAAACAAAATAGTATGTCTCTTTTTTATTGTAACATGTAACTGCCTAAGAAAATATCGAACTACAATAACTTAAGGAAACGGTGTCACAATTATTTGTGCCCGTACAAAATCTCGTTCCATAAAAAAATATTGTTCCAATAATGGATGAATATACTGGGTATCTTAATATTGGGTATATTGTGTATATTGGGAAGTAATCGCTTTTACTCGCTTCAGTTTTGTTTTGCCCCAAAAATGTGAAGTTAGCATTGAGCTAAGATCAATTATTGTTGCAGAGTAAAAACGTTGTCGCTGAGTCATAATGTTCGAAAAAGTATGGGTTTGAGAAGAATGCCATACATCACTATTTTGCAAAAGGAAATAAATACAAAAAAGTGAAAAATTTCTGAACAGAAGAAGACCACTCGTAACTTCTGCAAAAGCACATGTTATTTCTGGTAAACTTAATCGCCATCGAAATGCTAAATATATCCTAGCTTTAACTTGACCCAGGCCTACTCTATGATCACGTTAATATTTTTTATTAGATCCTTGACTCTGAGAGAATCTCACGGAAACTTTTTTTTGACAAAACGATCCTATTACTAATTTTCTTCGGAAGTCAGTATCAGTTTTATGGTAACTATTTGTGATACTAAATAGGAAGCTACAATACATTCATTCTCCATCTACTCTTCAAAACAGCCACTTTCACTAAACATTTCTGCCATCGTGATGCCTAAATCAAATCATATTTTTAGAAAATATTGGGAATTATGTTTTTCATTTTTCATCAATTTTTCCATCTCCAATGCACATTTGAAAATGCAATGAGTATTTTGCATGCGATACAAGCCGTATCCAGTTTGCTGTTCAAATCAACTACTTAATTTGGTTAACAGACAGCCATTTCAAATTTCGAACCAACCAACAATCAATTTGGCTTATGCAGAACAGTAAATTTTCTGTTCGCTCTCCAAATGCTACAGCGGCTACCAATGTTCAATATTCTTCAGCATATCCCATTACACCTATTTACCATGCGGCTAATAAATCAGAAGGGCACTGTAGCTTGTTGTAGCGTGGTATTTGCTTGCAAGCTAAAGGATTCATTGCATATATGTACTGATGACTAATTGAATAAATTTCGGATCGAATGTTCGGATCTCGTTCGATTTCTAGCTGCAACAATAAAGTCCTGGAAAACGCGGTCTGATATTCCAAATATTGGAGTTATGTCATGGAAATTTATTAGATTCGGTACAGTTGCTTCGATGAACAAAACCATGGATGAATGTATGTTTTCATTTAAAATCAGCAAATATGTGTGTACCCTCTAGGCTCAATTCGAAGTAATTGAAACGGCCTCGCTGGGTGGGAATTTATGATTTGATTAGTCAAATAAGCAATAAGTCACAGATTTTAAAAGTTATACAGTTGAGAATAATTATGATTTACAAAAGGAATAGTTCCGTCGTGAATCCAGTGCATAAAAAGTATGTACCAGATATGTTATTTGGACTTATTATTATGAGCTCACATCACATGCATATGGGCCTGCAGCAATACCAACATTAAAGAACAAGAAAAAATCGAAAAACAAGAAAGAAGGAAAAACCAAAAGTGACGAAAAAATCACAAAGCCAAAAAATCATAAGACCAAAAAACTAGAAAGTCAAAAACTACTAATCACAAGTATCATCTTAGGTCTTAATCGGACATACACTTTCTTCCTGCACGATTTTCGCTCCGAAAAAATTCCAGACTGTTGTAACATATTCGCCCTGCTACCAACATATCGTGGATGACACGTGACACTTTATCTGACATCCTCTGGTTTGTACATTGAAGTGGAAAATGTCATCTGGATGGAAGACAGACGGAAGCGTAACGACTTGGAAACACTGCTCTTGAGCTACTGCCCACGGCATTCAAACAGATTCGCTCATGCAGGCTACGTAGCGCTGGATGGTAGATGGTAAATGTGCAGTTCTTCAAGCGTTAAGTAATCTAATAAAGGTAACGCTAAGTGCATATTGCTGTGAGAGACTAATAATGTAACAAAGCTTTTACATTTAACCTGGTGAAGATAGCACGTTAATTGATCAAATCGAATATATTCTAGTACATACTTTCAAAAAAATTTATACTTTTAGAAAACAAAATAAACTATCGAAATTTGATTGAGATTATAAAAAAAAGAACATAAATGAAATATCGTTAAAAATTTTATTAAAACAATATGCTAGCTAGATTTTTCTTCCCATAGTCTTAATATGGTGTTCACACTTACAAACATATTTTTTTAACTAAGAAACATTTTATTGGGCTTAAATTAAATTATAAATATGACTTATACCTAATGTACTAGCTTAATGTGTCTTAGGTTTAACAGTTTTAAAAATATACCAAGATCTTAGCCTCATGTTAATATGTACGTATTATGTATCTGAAATTCTTAACCTAACTTATAATATAGAGGGGAAAGTCCAGCAAGACCCCTCAAAAACCTCATTTTTGGAGCAACACTAGGAGCAAATCAATAAAGTGGAGTGAACGAAATTTGGTATAGGGGTGTGATGACAGGGAGGAAAAGTAAGGTTACAGTTAGTTTCGTATGTCTGTGGAGGAAAGATTACGTCCAATTTCGTCAGGCCGTCGGAATAAATGGTGTTCACACTACACTTCTAAATCAGGTAGATTTAGGAGCTGTCAAGTTAATTAGGTGAAGCGTTCACACTAGCCGAAGTGATTTAGAGTTGATTTGTACGAGGGAATAAACATTTAAAATATATATGTGTACAATTTTTTTTGCATGAAAATTGTTGAAAATGAAGCAGGAACATGCAAGAACATTTTCTTTTCATTTTGTACAACTCAAATGTTCCTCTGTAGTTCAGTTTTCACTATTTTAGACCGAAATTCGAATGACATTTCATTCAAATCTACTCCTTCTCTCAAGGATGGAATTCATCACGCTCTGAAAAAAATTCTCCAGGGACAAAATTCACAATAGTACCTGATTTGTACTTCATTAACTTTAAATCAGGTAGCTTTCGACTGTCAGACGCCGACACAAATTTATGGTTAATCAGGTAGATTTAGGTCGATTTAGCTCCATTTAGCGCCAGTGTGAATGGGCTATTAACTAAAAAGTGCTGGCACAAAATCGACTATCATAAATGCATCACTTTTCTCATCGAGTATTTAAATTGACAGAAACAAAGCACACTTCAAAAGAATACATGCACTAGCGAATGAAATAGGAACATGGAAGAACATATGAGTTTCAATATCATGAAGCATTTTAATTAATATTAATTAGATCTCATTCCATGGTATTCGAATAGCTCTTTTTAATATGGTTTGAGATAAAAAGTGACTCGACGATGTAATAAAAGTTTCAGGCAAACCTTAGCAAGCTCATTATATTCAATACTTTCCAATAACCCAATTGCAATCATTAATATCAAACAAGCCTTGTGTAGAATTTTTGTTAGATGATACCTTATAGCGATTTACTGACGAGCGTTTGATTTGGCATTTCAGCCGAGCCGAAGTTCAGACGAAAGCCTGCCGGAGAGTTTATAGTAGCCCTTCAAACGATGAAAGAATACCATTTGTTTGCATAAGTAGACGGATGCTGTTAGTTGTATGCGGTTGGGATAAGTTTTTAGAAACTGTCTGGACACTTTTCCAGAAAAGAGGGATGCTACGAGTTTCCATCAAAAGAAGAGAAAGAGAAATAGGCTGAAAACGTGATGGTACAAAGAATCGCAGGCTCAAACTGACTAACCGAGAAAAACTTGCAAACAGGAAAACTGCCACGGTTTTAGATGTAGACGCTATTTTGAGACACACAGCCGGCCGGCATCCTGAACCCAGGTCACTAGCAGTGATCAAAGCCGTTGCTGAAAGAATTCGAATAAATCCTCTCCGAAAACAAAAAAATCATGTCGAGAGAGATGAACCTTTCACCCAGGACGATGTCTTACATCATAAGATAAAATCTGAAGCTGGTAATTTTGCGCCACATTAGAGCGACTAGAGCGAAGAAGTTGCGGTAGCAGCACGCACAGTGTAGTTATTGGCAAATCCTCTTTACGGATGAAAAAATGATCAGCGTAGAAGAAAAGTTAATCCGCCAAAATGAAAGGATCTATGCACACCGCTTTCAAAAAGCTTCTGAATAGGTTAATGAAGTGGAAAGAGGCTATCACATGGCGGCGGTCATGGTTTGGTGGGGCGTGAGGCGTGTCATATGAGTGTAACTAAGCTCCATTTTTGTGAACAAGGCGTTAAAACAAAAGCAGCAAACTATCAGACCGATAGGCCGTTTACCCAAAAGCAACTTTCCAATAAGTATTGGATATTTCAACAGGACGCAGCACCTGCACGCAAAGCGCAAACCAGGCAACGTTGGTTAAAGGAAAATTTACCCGATTTTATTGCCTTCGAAGATTGGCCCTCTGGTTGTCCTGACCTCAAACCATTAGGATTACATACTATGGGACGTTTCGGAGCAGAAAGCCTGCTTGAAGCCTCATTGAAATATGGCAGAAGTGTGTCAAGGCCAAAGAAAACACTTCGAATGAATGTTATTTTTTTAATAGTTTTTAAATGAAAAAATAATCGTAATATTAAACTTTAGTGTTAAAATTACTAGTCAAAGAAGGATTTGATTAATAAATTGAGAAACCGTTGGAGAAATATAGATTACTTATGCTGTTGCAACATTTGTTTACTGACAAATTGGCTGTATTTGCGGTGGAATACGAATATTCCTTAAAGAAACGATTTGATCTGGTGTTTCTTACAGGGATATTTATCACTATCTTCTTTCTAAAAAATTCAACTCCCATAACGTATCTAAGAACGTTGAATGTAAAGTAGGCTAATATTGACATTCAGCTCAAGCGGAATTAAGTTTAAATTGCCCTATGTATACTTATGAGTTGGTAAGAAATTGAAGCTGTTTGGTTTGAACAGCTCTCATTTAAATGTAAAAATTATTTTTGTAGGCATTCGAGCCTGTCACTCTAGATTTTAAATGCGTAATTCCAGATAGCACAAGCGCATTTGATATGAAAATATACAAGCGCAGTGTATAATAATTTGGTGGCTCACAAGTTACGAAATTCGTTGGCTCGTGATGCCAAAAAGTGATGGAGGCCACAAATGTAGTTAAAATAGCAAAACATTTTCAATACAATATAATTACAATTTCGGTGCTATCTCTCAGTCCTTTTGATACTGAGTGTTTATCATATAAATTCAAATGATAGTAATCGTAGTTGATACTATCTCGTTTATTATTTATAAATAGTAAATGACTTAATGAGAAGAAAACTATGAAATGTCAACCGGAAGAAAGACTGATATTCGAAGAAAACAGAAGATATGTGTGGATTTTGATTGCAAGTTCCACAAAATGTGCTCTTTATTACAAACAACCTAAATTAAAGGTCATGTACCACTTTGATGCGATGACTATATAGAGAAGAAAGATTTACCAGCCTTAATATCACTGGATCCAATATTCCAATACAGCTGCTCAACGTGATGATCGACCTACACTGCGAGTTTCCATTTTATCCAATGATTGCCTCGAAAGTTACAAGGATGAAAAAAGTGAAATTTTATAGACTTGGAAAATTTAAACACTTGCTATTTATTTTGATTGTATTATATAAGGATTAAATTGTATTATATTTTGGTACAAAAATCACTAAATTGCAGGGATCTGGGAGCACGACCAGAAGTAAACCAACCCTAATTTCTGCTGCTCGTTTTGTTGCGTTTCGATCTGATAACTGTGTTAGGAGCTATAAAGTTAGAAAGAATTTGAGGGCTTTCAACCGTGATAAACTTCGAACTTAAGAAAGTGAAACATTGGTTGTTGGTTTTCAGTGCAAAAGAGTGAAAATTTCAATACTTAATGGTAGCATACCTTAGGAAAAATGGCAAATATTTGTAAAACTTTTATTACCATTAGCAATTTCTATCAAACTTGAAATACAATAAGTTCAATCTATTGTGTAAACTTCGTTGGATCGGAAGCTTTAAAAAATAAAATATTTATAAATAAATTCCATCAGACCTGCTTCTATTCAAAATTAATATATTTTGTGAGTTTCATATTGATCTAATGATCTGGTCGTTAGTTCTCGTAAACATAAGTTAAGAGTGAAATTCTCAAGAGGATCGATGATTTGAAGGATTTTTTTTCACGTACCTGCTGGATATTAAAACTATCTTTACTATATCCAAAAAAACATAAATTCGTCCTCTAAATTTCGTGATAATCCTACCTTTCTGTCAGAACTTACGGCAAATCAAAATTTAAAAGAAATCCTCGTCTACCTTAAGGCGCTTAGTGCCCCCATAGGGCTAAAAATTCCAAAACTGTTTTCAAAATTAAGAATGAAACGTTACCAGTTTATAAAAACGCTTTTGTTTCGGGTTTCTTTTGTCGGTATCTAAGAAGGTTTAAAAATAATGAGCCACTTTTCCGCTAGCAATAAAACACTTGAGTGCAACAAAATTTGTGGTTTTACGATTTATTTATCAATTCGCTACTATTGCTTGTTGGGGACACATTTAGTGATCTAGTGCTCTTTTGCTGAATTTTTTTTTTTGTAAGATTCAAATTATATCGTTGCTACGTGCTTGAAAAAATGAACTGTCGTTAGAAAAACGTGTAGAGATGTACCTTCTGCAGGAAAAGGCAAATCACATGCAGAAATTTCCAAAATTGTGAAATGCTCGCACCGATCCATACATTACGCTGTTGAGCGATTATCTGCTTCATGGTCACATCAAAATAGATGCAGAACGGCGCAAACGCATCATCAAAGATGGTCAGTTACTGAGAAATTCGTAGAAAAATAGGAAAGAAAACATCTTCTGAACTTGCTGCTGAGCTATCAATAGAAATTAATCAACCATTTTTTGCTCTGTATATTCGAAAAGATGTCAGATAGCTGGTCTAAAAGGGTGAAAAAACACCAAAGTTTTACCGCAGAAGAGTGATCAAATGTGTGGTCAGACAAATCAAACTTTGAGGTGAGTTAGTCTATCTAATCCCATAATAGTTTTTTTTAAAGAGTTTGAAAATAAAATTCTTTGCTGAAATTATATTTAATTTCTGAAACTCAATATTTCTCCGTTTATTGCAGGTTTATGGAACACCCGCTTTAACTTATGAGCGTTGCGGTGTAGATGAATAATTAAAGTCCGAGTTTCACGTACCAACCGTGAAACATAGCGGCGCACACTGGGCTGAATCCCGATTCTAGCTAGACAAAAGTCGAAAATTCAAAGTCAAAATGTAAGGTTTTCCGGTATAGAAAATTTTTTCTAAGGCTTTAGTTAACTTAACTCAACAAAAAATGTGTTATTATAGCGTACAATAGTGTGTAAAAAGTTACTGTGAAAACGGTCGAATGCAAGTGTAGCGTGTATTATCGCGGTGTATTAATGTGCCCTTCTTTTGTACTAACTGCTCGGTGACATGAATGTTTATTTTCGTTTGAGTGTTAATCTAACTTGTTTAGAAACTTTTCAGGAAAAAGTTTCAAGCACTCAAAATACTCAATTGAAAAAGGTAAGTTCATTTCATAAAAATATAAGAGAGTGTGATTTTCCCTCGTGAAAACTGAAAAATTCTTCACATTTTAACGTGCAACTTTTTTTCATTAGATTTCATTGATTTCAAATTTTGAGAATGTCTTTATGATGGTTTAATTAATAACATATTTAAAAATTGAAGGCCATCATGGACCATACATTAAGATATAACAAAAATTCTGGGGTCACAATTATAAAATTTTTAAGTTCAGTTTATATCCTAAACGGAACCTCACCTTTTATTTAGACCTTTTATTCTAAAGACCTTAAAAGAAACATTTAATGGTAATTACTTTTTAATGCTAATTACTTTTAATGACGTTTTTTAAAATTAGTATTATTTATTGTGTATTCGTAACTCGGTCTTTATGTTCTAACAGCAAGAAAGGTAGTTAGGGAAAAAAATCATTAATATCATTAACAAGTATCAAAAAGTAATTTGCATTAAAAGTAATTAAGGATTAAAAAGTAATTAGCATTAGAAATTTCTTTTAAATATATATTTTATTATTTATAGGTAAAAATGTCAAGATTTATTTTAAAATGTTATTGTCAATGCTCGATACAAAAATAATAAATGCTCCTACCGAAACCTCGAGTCAATCATGCTTTTTGTGTGGCTGTAAGCCTACTGAAATGAATGCATAGAAAATATTAAAAATCGGCCGATTAAGACGGAAAACTTGCAATGGAAAATGCATGGATAAAAAAGATGCATGGATAAAAATCCTAGAATCCTATAGCTTATAAATTGGAAATCAGAAAGGCAACCATGCGAGGGGCTACCTCTCATAAGAAGGATGAGATTGACACCAGGAAAAAAAATATCTAGAAGGCTTTATGTGACTCTATGGGGGTGAAAGTGGACAAAGTGGTTCAAGGAAGTGGGACGTCCAGCATCGGGAACTTGTCCCGCCGATTTTTTAAGCATGCAGATGAAGTCGCTGCAGCTACAGGAGTTGATAAGCGACTAACAACTAGATTTGGAACTATTCTTCAGGTATTTATAAAACAACTTCCTCAAATTGTTCACTATGGCAATCACTTTTTCTTATTCGTTTTTTTTTTCTTATCGTTGCAGGTAACTCCAAGCGGAAATACAATCAAAGAAAAAAGTTCAGCACATTTGCTTCTGATACTGCCAAGTTGTTTGTGGAGCTATAAAAATCCTTTTGCATGGCTCGTTAGCCATCAAACATGCTCTTCTTACAATAAGGCAGTTTTCAGAGGAGGTACAGGAGGCAAGGAATAAAGACATCAGGCAATTCAGAGCCCAGCATACTAAAAACTCCTCACATATAAAAACCTGTGAAGACTTATTCATATGCTGTTGGTCTCATCGGATCCTGTTATTACAGCACTGAGAAAAACCTTTGATTGTAAAATTAAGTTTGATTCTGATTGAATTAAAATTTGAGCTACGATTCTTAATTTTAGCATGTCTACTCTAATTGGAAGCAAAATTTTGCTTAACAATGGATACATTTCTGTACTTAAGAATGACGCATCTAAACGTCAGAATTTTTTCAAAACTATGATGCATTTTTTTTTCGAAGTGATCTTTATTGCAGCATATTCACTCTTGAATGAAGGGCATACAGAGCTACTTAGCGATGTAGCTGAGAGTGTAATATCTAACATACAGTGTGCATTTGCTTGGTTTGAACATTATTCATTATTTGAAGATTCGCATTCTTGATCTAAAGCATTTGGTGTATATGTACGTCAATATCAAGAATGACTTAGTTTATTTCAAGCATGTTTTTCTTTGTTTCTAGCATGAATTTTTCTCAGTGAAGCCTTAGAACTTTCCAGAAGGCCCCATTGAAGGAGCTGAGTCCTGATGCTAAGTTGATCACGGATTCAGTGGAAGAGGATTATGAATGATAGCGAAGGGGAGCAGGATTCTCCAAGTGAATTAGAAAATAATTCTGATTTTCAATTTTTGTAATATATATGTAACAATAATATTTGATTTTACTAGAAAATAAAAAATGCTGTTTTAAGAACCAAAACACATACTTTTTATCTCGTATATTTTTTTTTATTATTTTTTAAAGCTATTCCAATCTTTAAGCCCTTGTTAAGCCCATAAAATAATGTTGTCCAACTAGAATCGGGATTCAGCCCAGTGTGCGGCGGTATGATAATGGTTTGGAGCTGCATGACTGATGCTGGAATTGGCAAGCTGTTCGTGTGCAAGGGCCAATTGAACTATACAAAATATATAAACATACTAGAGTCTATGCTGTTGTCCTCATTTTCGACACTTTTCGAACATAAATTTTCCCGCACCATGACATGGTTTCGGGGAAAACAACATCGAGCTTCTGGACTGCCCTGCCCAGTCTCGAAACTTGAGTCCTATTATTAAAAAATGTATGGGGTTTATTAAAGCACAGAGTTAGACGCTATTCAATCAAAAGCAATGGAGAGCTGAAACTGAAGATTGTAAGAATCGTGTAAGCTCTATAGCAAAAATTTTGTTTTACCATAATCAAGGTAAAGAGTTGAGCCACAAATTACTGATTTTTTATGAATAAAACGCTTTGAATCGTTTTATTTTATTTCGATCTCATATTCCCATAACTATCATGGGTGATCAATACTTTTGGCCAAGGCTAGATATATATATATATATATATATATATATATATATATATATATATATATATATATATATATATATATATATATATATATATATATAAATATATATATATATATATATATATATATATATATATATATATATATATATATATATATATATATATATATATATATACACATATATATATATATATATATATATATATATATATATATATATATATATATATATATATATATATATATATATATATATATATATATATATATATATATATATATATATATATATATATATATATATTTATATATATATATACATATATATATATATATATATATATATATATATATATATATATATATATATATATATATATATATATATATATATATATATATATATATATATATATATATTTGTATATATAGATTATAATTTTTTGGTAGAGTGATTTCAATCAAAATTGCATGCTTGCAACATATTGAAGCTTCTTATTGAGCACACTTCTACCCAATGCTAATCTATAGCCTTTAACCTCTGATTCACAAAAACACTTCGAAATCATTCCGTTGAGCTGCTAAAAATGTCCTCGAGGCTGTTCCCGAAAACTTCGAAATATGTACTATCACATCGAGGTTCAATGAGATTTCCACTCAAAATTCTGTCATTTTCAGGGAAATCGTACGTGCTCGTTCTCCACTGCCTTCATAAATTTCATACATATTCGTAGATATACCTAACGCTAGAGATGAAAATCGTAAAACACACTAAGCTGCTTTTGATTATGCAAATTGAGGAAAATAGGATGCTGCGAGTCGATGTGCTACCATCGTTTCCGAATCGAATGCTTCGTTTTCTCCCGTCAGAAGTTCAAATGGTTTGTGGTTGTACCGAATATAGCCCCAAGTTTCGGTGACAGCAAAGGCAAATACTTGCGGGAATGTACATACGTAGACACTGTAAGCGATGCTAATGGTAATTGATGGAAACCACTTTGTTTTCTGACTATGGAGGAACTATTTGGCTTTGCTGCTAGTGGCATTGGTAGGAAGCAATTTATGATATCGCTGGAAGCGTTGTAATAGTCGTGTGGGAAATATTCCGCAACAATATTGATTGAATTGAACGGTTTTATTGTAGGTGAATAAGATATATTTGAGACAAATAATTCAGTCTTTAAGATCAATCATTGAAAATCAATTGATTGCTTTTAATGCGTTTTTGTGAAAGTTTTTAAAACAAAATACTTCATCACGAAGTATTAGTAATGAGCAAAGAATATTTTTCTATTGATATATGGGTAAATAACAGTAATCTAGAAGCCAGTTAACCCTAACTTGTTCAAAATTCCTCCCAAGTGAGAGAAATCATTTAGATTACTGTTTATCGTCATGCCATTTAGTCCTAAATATGTGACACCTGCCCAGCAACGAAGACTCGACCTTGCTGTATGTAAAAATTATTGCGTTAAATAGAGTGAGTTTGGCCTGTGGCTGATTTCAAATGCAAATTTCATTTAATTCATCTTCTTCATTGTCTTGGAAGAATGTCAATTCATAGGTGAAATACCATGGAGCATTTCTATCTTAACAATTCTTTTGCGCAAATTTCAAGCGCTATGTACCACTGTTGGTCGGTAAGCATTTGAAGATTCCTTGGTTTGAAATTACTAAATGTAATTCTTAACGCTTCCTTCAATGTAACAAAACGCTCTATCATCAAAAAAACCGAATTTCAGCAAGTTTGAACATCATTTATAATAGCCAATGTTTAATTTTTAAGCATAAACTGGCTTTCGTTCAACTTTTTTTGGGCTCTCTTATAAAAATGTTTTGAAGCTTGCTTATACAAATTACAGAAAACTATTTTACTACTTCCATATGCTCACGTCTGACGTTTTCACAAAAAACACTGAACGGGAGCTAATAGCCGAAAGATGTAAATCATTTTCTGACGCATTCATACGTCATTATTCAACGTTTTAAAATTTTTTGAATTAAACTAAATACAAATAAGTGAAAATTTTTAAAACAATATCGATGATTTTCCAGGTTTATGTGGACTTTTGTGTCCGGTTTATTTGCTTTTGTGAAAAGTTCACATAAACGTACTTTTAAATTGTGCTACCTGTAGTGTATCTTGCAAAATGTATGTGTAAATCCGACATAAAAAAGGCGAAACTTCGGAAAAATTAGGGGAAAGCTGAATTTTGGTGTGAATTTTGGTACTGGCGTGTTGAACAAAATGTCAAAAGTCCCCATCGATCCGAGTGCTGCGTTAATTTTTATACAGGGTCAAAGCTCAGCAAAAGTGACCTTTCCTAAATAACACAGTAAGGGTCACGTCTTCAGAAAAACAATGTATGACGGATTTGTAGTTTAGATAATTTGCAACAAAAGAGATTGTATAATTTTTTCTTGTAACCATAATCGTTTTGGACATATATTGATCTAAACATTTGATTCTAACAGTATCTTCTTTCTCAACGGCATGTTGATATTATCCGATTTTGATTACGACTTGGAATGCTTGTGAGTTTGTTTTTCTATGTTTAAGAGGCGCATGAAAAAAAACATGTAAACAAACTTATCTACCACACTCCAGGGTAGATGGAAAAGTGTGCTTCGAAAAGCTACCACCACCCCCTTTTGCCATAAAACTTGTAGGGACATCTGCTCGCTACTCTCTTCTTGGAAATAAACTGTATTGCTGCATCATGTATGGGATATTCCACGAAGGATCAGGACAAAACAACAACATCGCAAGTGAAAATAGGTTTTATAACAAACACATCATGGCCCTAGGAGTATGAAAAAGCAAGATAATATCATGGTATAATTCTGTAAACGCTCATTCTTGACATTATAGGAGCTCAACCCGCTGCAGACTATCCCTGAGTAATCAGTTTTTTACCAATCCTGTGATGACTGCACAGTGCCATAGGGACCTGGCACGTCTCGAAACCAATTTGCACCTGAAAGTACGTGACCTTGCCCTAATCGTTCATGGGATAAGACGATATGAAAAAAAAAACTAAAAAACCGGGTATTTTCGGGTGGTTCGTTTGCGGGTTTGGGTAAGGTGTGGGTATAGGGCTGGTCCTGCGATGTCAATAATAGATAATTAACAGGATAAAAAGTGATCTTATCTTGTTTAACAGTGGGCAAAGAGTAGGCAACGAGCTAATTTTTGAAGATTTGGGATGGAAGCACCGAGATCCGATTTTATGAATAAGGGGGGTAAGGATAACTTTTCGGAGCACACTTTTCCATCTACCTTGGAGTGTGGTAGATAAGTTGGTTTACATGTTTTTTTCCATGCACCTCTTAAACATAGAAAAACAAACTCACAAACATTCCAAGTCATAATCAAAATCGGATAACATCAACATACCGTTGAGAAAGATGATGCTGTTAGTAGCAAATGTTTAGATCAAGATATCTGAAAAACGGTTATGGTTACAAGAAAAAGTTATTGATTTTTGTTGTTGGAAATTTTTTAAGCTACAAATTTGTCATACATTGTTTTTCTGAAGACGTGACCGTTACTGAGATATTTAGGAAAGGTCACTTTTGGTGACCTTTGACCTTTGATGATATAAAAAGTAACGCAGCACTCGGATCGATGAGGACTTTTGACATTTTGTTCAACACGCCAGTACCAAGGTTCACAACAAAATTCAGCTTTCCCATAATTTTTCCGAAGCACCATGCTAAATTTCCCCGGACTATAAGTTGGCCGTAAATGAAGTCTGTGCGAATTTCAACCACCAGACTAAAATGGTCTTGTGAACGGACTAATTTATCTAAACCTATCTCAAAGACCATTTTTATGTACACTAATCTTCTTAAACTTTCTTTTACATAATAAGATAAGATAATAGTACTAAGTGGCATAATGTTCATATTTTACAATCCTTTAATCAACTTTTACAGATGTAGCACAAATAGCAGCCGTGGAATAAACATGATATAATCAAACATATTGAGTACATTGACATGCATTATCAAATCAAAACTTAAAATAGTCTAAAAACGCAGAGCCATGCACATCGTTAAATATGATTGACAATCTCTTCCGGAACTAAATGCTGTAGCTGTGCCACAAAAATCCACAAAAATGAGCTCTCGAAAATCGTTCGTGTCATCAATCATCCCATTCAGTCTTCAATCTTTGTTCTCGAGATAAATCCTATCATTGGTTTGGAGCTGGAAACTGCAAATGAAAATGTATATGAAGAGCGAGCTGCTTAACAAGTCGTCGATATTCTGATGTCTTGCAAATGCACAAGAAGAATCGGAAAAAGCTTTTAGCGTTTATAAGAACAGAACAAAGCACCAATAGCCCACCCTAGCTGAACTGCATCCAACAAAATGAATGCTGTTTGCTGTTTTTCAGTGTATGATCCGACTTATAGAGAAATAAAGGATAAGAAGCCAAGATGAGTAAGACGAAGTGCACATTCTGAATGACTTTAGTGGATAACGGGAGCAAATTGGGCTATGAGTTCATATATAAAAAACTTTTTCAAATTCTTGAAACTCATTTGGAAATATGAGCCCCAAATGAGTTTGCACAAAGAATCAAATACAGTACATGCAGTGAGCAGTATTTTCTACCACATTTCAAAGCACACAATTACTAAATTATTATAAATAACCTATGGTGTCCAAAATTATATAATATAATCAATCTACTTTCAGCTATCAGTTGGCTGAAATGTTTCCAAAAGTCCTAACAAACACCGCAATTTCACCTACAATATGATTTTGTGATGCTACAAGAATGACAGCGAAAATAATAAAAGGATGTCCTCAACAGGCTGGCGCAGTCTAGTTTAGGGGGAGAAATTGAAAGCCAAAAATTACTCAGCTCGAAAGGAGATAATTGCTGTCGAAGAATTCGAGGGGATTTTCACCCCCTGAACAAGAGTGACAGTGATTGTGATGACTCAATTTCGGCTGTACTTGCTGCTTGTCGTCAAGTTGATACGGGTGTGTGTACAGGAACGTGACAAAAAAGAACAGAGGGAGACTTCTCAGTGCTTGAATCGAACATAGAAAGATTGGAAGGAGATGGTTTTATGAGCGACAAAGTCGCCGCATAGTGAATAGATGAAAATTGAAAATTGCAAAAGGATCCCTTGATTTTCTAAAGGACTGTAATTCGATTTGTTTATATTTTCGAGGAGTTTAACGAAATTGTCGTTATCCTCTTGAAGAATTCGTTTTCATTAAAGCCTCGTTATTCAATATTCAGCTTTCGAATACATTATTCTGTTGAATTTTGTATGAACGATTGTTTGGAGCATAGAATACTGGGGGATGGGATGTCACACTATTTGATTTTTACAATCGACAACAACGCATGCCATTAACGTTAACATAGTTCTCTTTTATTCTTAAACTGCAGATTCATAAAATTAGCAACAATATAATACTAGTCAAAGGGTCTGAAAATAATGACTAAATGTAAGTTTTAGCTGAATAAAATTTGTGGACCAACTTTCAAGAGCAATAAATATCAAAAGATATCAAATTAAATACTTACAAGTAAGCAGTTTCGCTTAAATATACATACATTCACCGATTATGTGCTTATTCAAAGAATTTTTGTACCGGAAAGTAAAATGTTTGGTCAATCGCTACATCAGAGTTAAAAATTGATTTTTCGCATTATTTGTAATTCTGCATAGCATTCGATTTTACTTAGCATTCTTAGCTAATAATTTTTCAAAACTAAATAATTTTTTTGGCAATCTTTGTAGAAAGTGAATTGAAATTACTGATTATCAAATATTTGTTTAATTAGTCTATTGTGTTAGTTTCACTTTTCTGTCTTTCAAAATAATAAAACCTTCTTGGCTTCCACTTCGTTGCCGAACTTATCGAATATCTTGTTTATTGAATATTGGTCTAATTTGTCAACGTAATCTGTGAAAACGGGATCTTAAGTGCTTTGTTCCCAACTGGGACCAAAGGGGAGTAATTTTGGGCGGCTTTCGCTCACGAAGAACGGGTGGGAGGGGCGTCACTCGCTTTACTACCAGAATCTACCAACTCACCGTCGCTCCGAAGGGAGAAAGTGGCGATTGGCTCACCAATTTGAGAATCTTTTATTAACCTCATAATTACACACTCTATGAAATACTTTACTCAACGTATGAAAACAAAATGCTCCACTTTATTATTCACGCTTATTTGAACACAAAGTTTCGACCAATGCGCTATTCAGGATAGAATCACTAATGCTATGTAAGTCTTACAAATCTTCAAAAATAAATCAACGTACCTAAACTTAACACTAGCTAACCTGGTTTTTCTAGATACTTCTGCGGACAATGCTACACAATCAATTCCACGCTGGGGCGCTTTGTTTGAGAACAGTTCACTCGAGTACATCTCCGTTTAGTGTTTTGGCGACGATTATACACTCACGTCAAAGGAAAACTTTGAAACTCCACAAATCTCCGAAAATAAATCTTTTCTCTTGCTATTCGCGTTTGATCAAAATCTCCCGTCGAGATCGTGCCGGTTCAAATTAAAGAGCAGGCACAAAAAAATATATGTCGTTAGTCGCTCTTGCTATCGTTTATACGTCCTTCGGCTTGAAAATGGACTGCAGACCATTCTGCAGTTTTTCGGGCCTGTAGGAAAACGTTTTTCCACGGCAGAGGGACTCAATCGTGCCATTGGGTTCAATCATTCCAATTGTGACTCGCAGGATCCACAGCTTAGTTTCATTTTCCATCGTTTCGTACCGGCTCATTCTACAATGGGATGGTGGCTCACCTGATCCATGTTTAGTTGTCTGGTGACAATTCAAACTGTCAACTCTATGATGCCCATCAGGCTTTTATTTATTGCAATACTAGCGCATAAATTCATATTATTAATAAAACTATTCATTCATGTGATGCGTGTTGTTTTGTTAGTCTATTTGTCGTCGCAGTTTCAGTAGTGTTGCTGGTGACTGCGGTGTTGTTTGTGTGTAGAATCTCAAATTTGTTTGTGATGAATTGTGTTCTGTTCAAATGTTTGATTTTGCGATCTCGTTTCTCGTTTTTCCTATCGTGACGTCTTTTTTTCTATCGTAGTTAGAATTATTTTTAAATTTCGATTTGTCATACCTTCTAACCGAAACATTGAATCATTGCAAAATTCGCAAAGCATATTGTTATTATATTATAAAAAAGGAAAAAATGTGATTTAAAACTCTCTCTATATTACGCCATATCGTACTTACGGCTCCTGTTAGAATGAACCATACGACAATATTTTAGTGTGTTGTCAAGCGAGTGCAGTACATACAGATCTTTATGTCCATTAAATAAGATCGCCCAAAAAAAAATGCACGACGGGACTGGATAATGTCCCCAATATTGTCTTAAAATACCCTCAGACAGTACTGTATTCTCTTTAATAACGCCTTGAACAATTGTCATTTTCCAGAATGGTGGAAAACAGCCAAACCTTTCCCGATTCTCAAACAAAGGATGGACCCAAAAAGTGCAGGTACCAACGCACCTATAAGTCTTCTACCCAACTTCAGCAATATATATGAAAAGCTCATAAGCAGCTCACTGCAAAAGTACGTTCAGGAAACCAAATTGATCAGCAACTGTCAGTTTGGCATGCGGGCAGGACATTTGACTGTACATGCAGGTACAAAAGTAGTCGCCGATATTTGCTGGCACCTCAATAATAGAAAATGCCTGTCTATTTGACACGGAGAAGGTATGACTTTCAATATTCGAATTTACAGTTTAGGTATTCAATGACACGAAATCACATCCGGCAAAGTGCAGCACGATCCAGATTACGTTAGTGGCACAAATATGTTTTTTGAATATTAGAGGATGACTCTCGCTTACTATACTTAGCAGTTTAGTGTAGATAGATAGCTGTGATTTGTATCAGTATAAGTTTTAGATAAAATTATTATTTTATATAAATAAATCGAACTAGGCAGGAAGTCCTGCACATGTCCGCGGGCACATTTTAGACATCTCTATCTTAAGTATTTATAGTTGATAGTTTCTTAGTTAAGTAAGGATAAGAGCAGGGCCGGACCTTTCTCTGGAGCCAATGGAGCAGCTGCGCCGGGCGCACGTGAGAAGGCTCGCAAATATTTCGATCATATTTAGTTCATTATAACATCGAAATACACAAATATTCAGAGTTCATTCTATTCAATTGGCAGTTTGCATTCTAATTTGTTGTATTTTTTCTCCAATGCGAACTTTGTTCTTTCAGGTCGTTACATGCCTTTTGAGTTTCAAAGCAGCCCTATTAGCATATAAAATTCACTTGCCTTGCAACAGCAAAGTTTACAAACACGATCGCTGTTTGGACCTTAAATCTTTGCATTATGCACTTTACAACATTAATGTTTATGAATGAATTTAGATTACTTCATTTTACTCATTACTTGATTTTATTCTTCATTTTACTCATTACTCGTTTGCTGCATTCCCCTCCATTTGTGTTTATTCCACACCTTCAAAAAATTCAATACAAAAACACAAGAACAATTGCCCTGGCGCGAAAATCCAAATTGCTCCATTCACGACCTCATCTCGTATGAAGAAAGCAAAACCAGCACTACTCGCATTATGCATTTTTGTGTATGATTTTGGTGCGGGTTGAATTCTTGCGCCAGTGGTATCTTTTTTATCAAGCATTATACTTTCAAGTTTATTTCATTCCACTAAGTCTGTATTCTCTCATTCTCTTTTGATTTCACATTATAATGTATACTGAGCTGCTGCTGAGTGAACAGGTTGATAAAGCAGGTGGATAACGGCAATAAGCAGGTTGATATCGGCAATATCGGTGCAGAAATAATTTGTGCGCCTGTGAAAAAACACCTATTGAAGTATGATTTTTCCTCGCTCTTGAGTTTTGGTACACTTGTCCGTAAGCATGACCAAGCTCATGCGAGTAGTTTGACCGTGTTTATATGCAGATATGATGGTATATATGTTTATGCTATTGGTACAAATTATAATCGGTCTTCCGGTTTATATTTTCGTTTTATAAGGGAAAATTTTTTCTAATGATATACGTTTCGTTTAAGGAGCAAAATAAATTGCGGAACTTTCAGTTTTAAAAATTAATAAAAGTACGTTTGATATGGATTGTTAGAATAGTAGCGAATTTTAATTATATTTTATAGCTGTTTGACTTGAGTTTGATCATTTTTACGCTTAAATTATTTTGTAATTTTTTTGCGCTCGTTTGTCAATTTTGACTCTGTCATGAGTTCAACTTAAAACAAAGCTGTCTGGTAATGCATAACGGAAAAAGAGAAAATGTTTAAAAAACGAAAGCACTAAACAAGCATTATGACTTAACAAACTCGCGACAACAACTTCATCAACCACAGAATTCGTGGATTTATTCTGGAATAGTGTTTTAAACGTGCCGAATACTGAACGTTTCTCTTCCCTTACGGGATCGGGAGAAAAACAACCTTTCTCCGAACCGGAATGCTGGACTTGCAAATAATCTAGTCCGTTCTCTTCCGTTTCGATGTTAAGAGACGTGCATAGTTTTTCAATTGAATCAGAGCTTGGGAATCCTCGATCGTGGCCCACACTCACAAAGAAAATAATTACAACTATTGTATAGAAAGACTCCACCCAAATTAAAACATTCGATTTTCCTGTCACTAAAAGTAAGAAATTTATTCCAGAGCACTATCAAAGGTTTATATTTAATGCAAATATTTTGCTGCCTTATATTTTCAACTCAGAAAAACAGCCATTCGTTTCATAGTGCAGGTTACAGGGACTGAGGCCATTCAAGTCGATTTATCAAGGATTATGAAGCTAATAGTGTAGTTCACATGACGGGTTTTAAGTAACGGAGGGATTTAGAGCTAGAATTGTGGACAGGGAAAACTTAAGACTATTTTTTACAAAATAAAATATCAACGAAACTGAGCACTGGAAACGTTCTTAAACGTTTATTAATCCTCGTGTAATTTCTAGCCTCGCAATCTTTAACGTTTAGAAGAAGCTCAGACAAATTATAAGGGCCTGATAATAGCCATTTTCTCGTTAGCAGAAGCTGTTGCGGTATTTAATCCAGTTTAGAGGGAACATTCGTGGCGGATCGAAAGTGAAAAATCCGCAGCAAATGCTGGACACAAAATTAAGAGAAGTGCCTATTCGAGCCCTTCCACAAAGATTTAAAGTAGAATTTGATTTTAATTCCTTAGAATAAGCAATTATTTACTTGACCGAATGTTTTGAGCAACTAAAACACTATAATGATATATTAAGATGTGTTTATCAGACAGGGATGCTTAAAACTAACCCAGATCAAATCACACTTCAGCATTGTTCAAAGCGTAAAGAAGCGTTGTCATATAATGGATATTCAGATTTCAACGGCGAAAATTTTGTGAAGAAATTTCTACGCTTACAACTTTAATTAAAGAACACGAGTCTCCCAATGATAACCTTGAATACATTTTCAGTAGATATATTGAAGATCTTTGAAAATATTGTTGACTTTACTCTTTACAGTTACAGCGGGAGGTAATTTCTCAGTTAAATACCCGCAAGTGCTAGCAAAAACTTGTTAAGAATTCGTAGTCGTGAAAGAAGGGGCAAAATGTCGAAAAAAAAATCAAAATCATAATATAGAGGGCGCCAAATGTCGTTCTGCGCCGGGCGGAAATATGGCCAGAACCGGCCCTGGATAAGAGTAGCTAGAATTAGTAGAAGAGCGACCGATGCTGAAGGTTTTTGTTCCTTTTCATTCAATAGTTTAGTTAAAATATAAGATTAGTCTTTAACATAGATTCATAGTGTTGGAAAAACTCAAACAATTAAGACATTAGTAAATTCGAGTGCTCAGTCGACCATTAAGTTCTGTATACTCGTAAGTCTAGATTAAACATCTTATCTTTCAGGATTTGGAATGTCATATAATTATAGGAAAATTCAAGCAATTAAAAAAAACTAATCCATTGAAAAGTGTGAATGTTAATTTATAGCGGTATAGACTTATCATACACTATATAAATCTATAATATTCCACACTATATAAATCAATAATCTTTCTATCCCTCTAACTTTCACTGAAGGCATCAGAAGATAACAAAATTCACAGAGATGGTTCATTTTGACATGAACCAATCGTCGCATACTTTTGGCTGCAGTACAAGTTAAGTGTTGCCAGCATAGAGCACTTTTACATTTTATGTTATAGGAGATGCTGCTATCATCATCTTTGATCAGCATCCTGTAATTTAAATAGATAACCAGTGTTTTTCTCTGAAATTTTGAAATTCATGGGAGAAGTTACCCTGGAAACCTTTCAACCCTGAGTTTCGATGCAGTCATTGGATCAAAGTCGTACATGACCTTAGATAAAGGTGAGTTGTAATAGAGAGCATAAGTGATATAATATGCATTTTATATCCACATGTCTCCAGTTTTTGTTTTTTTGAAATCAGTGTTTCCAACGATTCTAATGCGCTACAGTTTTTGGTTTTCGTTGCCATCAGGTTGAAATTCTGCCTATCTTTCCTGGTTTCGGTTAATGGTGCTCAGCTATTCATACTGCTTTCGGCAGTTGAAGGCTCATTTATGACTAGTTTGATCATACTTTTGGTGGTGGCTTTCCTGCATTAGAAGTTTGATTTTGTTGCAGTTTGATGGCGATGTGTCATGTGTGTGTGTTCATGATACGTGATTCTCCTATTCAAACAACACAGCCTTCTCCATTAAATTGTTAGCTGCTATTGGCTCGTCTATGTTTGATGCTTTAGGAGATTTAATTTTGTTTCCTTTTCTACTGATCACCGACAGGAAATGTTAAATGCCGTATAATTTCAATAGCCACGTGCTAACTTTGAATTTAGTCAGTCGACTTAACTTAATTAGGCAGACTATGAAGCCCAAATATCACATTGTAGCAATAGAGCACAGCTTTTATCAATTCAACTATTTCGCACTTCATATTCAGCGAAATTGAAGAACATGTCGATTATGAAAATCACAACCTGTCGATTGCAAATTTTATAGCAAAATGTAAAGAACTTTGACAGCTATTTTTTTTTTAAATATCATACATCATAGATGTAAACGTAAACTTATTTCCCAACAATGGGTTTTGAAACCTATCAATATATTTTTGAAACTGATTTTCGCAATACAATTCTCATATCTGGAGCAGGTTTTCCAAAAGCCAGAATTGTTCATTGCACTATTCTTTCCTCAAGGGGGAAAATGCATGTGACTGCTAAAAAAAAAATCGATTTTTTTATTACATCAAAATGTTTGAAATGCTCTCAAAATAAACCAAAAAAAGTTTTGAAGCTATATTCGTATTAGTTCTCGAGTTATAATCAGTTAAAGGCAGTGCGGCGTTCCCCAGGTCGGTGGAGCTTTAAAACTTTAAACGCGTTTTTCTCAAAGTAGTACTTTTTCAACTGCCGTACAAGATATCTCAAAAATTATTGAATCGATCCGGCTCAAATTTATACCACATCTACAAAAGAGTATTATCTCCTCGTTGAACTTAAATGTTATTGTAATTTCAGAAAAATAGTTTGTTTATTAATGTTTAAAGTGTGATTTTTTTGAAAAATAATCGATTTTTATGTTTAATATAAAATTAATGTAAAAATTTAAAATATTTTTATAAATTTTATTGGTTCACCTATGAATTACATATTTCATTAGCATATTTTTTTTTCTCTGAATGTTGCAAGTTCCCCGGAAAAGGCGTTAAGTTGTACGAGGCAGTTTTTGATGTGTTTTTTTCATTCGCTCGCATCGCCGCCATTTTGTGTTGAAAATTATTAAAAAAGATTTTCATTTACTGTGAGACATGTATTTTAAGGATTAAACATTTTCTGAATGAACAATATATATATTTTAATTCAATCTGAAATTAGCATTTTTTTTCGATTTTACATGTATTTCCCCCCTTAAGGACACCAGTATATCAAAACAATAATTTCTGCAACTTTTTCTGTATATCTGTTCTCGGTTTAACTCGGTGTACCTAACTGGACTCGACAATGCAGTAGCACTTTTCATTAGTTGTAATTGTACTCACTCTGTTGAACGTTGGTCACTTATGAAAATCCACTAGATGGAAACAAATATAAATCAAGTTTATCCAGCTTCAATTCATTCTGCGCTTGAACATTTTTATTAATCTACGACTCGATATTTACTTGCGGGCAAAATATACAGCAATACTTCACCTACAAAAATCTATCTATATATTACATAAAGCCAATACAATCTCCACCTCCAATTTGATTTTCTATCCTATCAGATACGTTTTTATATCGCGAAGATTTTGATGATATCCAGCCGTTTCGCTCATCGATGCTAAAATAAGCTATCCCTGATTTGTATAGAATGATATTATTACTTTTCGTGTCATTAAACTGGCTATTCGTTGACTTGCTATCCATGAATATTGAACGAAAAAATCAGTTAAGTTTGATCAAACCGAAAATTATGGGCTCAATTTTGCATATTGTTTTGTGCCTTCGGAAATATTTTTCGTAAATAACTTCCACATTGTTCATTTTTAATGCGAAGCACATTATATTTTCCTATTAACGGAGCAGTATGTCATCAAAATTTAATTAGACGAGTTTTATGATGTGAATTTTATGTGTTTTCCGAAATGATTTTAGCTCAGATGATTCCTTTTCTGGAAACAAACACATTCTGTTTGCCTTTTCAGCTGATTTTACACGCAATAGATTTCATAAAACAACGGGATGGTGAAATAAAAGAATTGAGCGATGCAAGAAGTCGCATGAGCGATTTGAGTATGAATAGTGTTGGGCAATTTAAGGAAGTTTTTCATTAGAATTTCCAACTCCACCTCTTGGTTGTTTTACTTAATTGGAAAATGCAATTCATTGGTCTGCACTCACATTCATAGTTAAAGATAATCTAATTATACCTCACAACCGTAATGCAAGTCACACGATAAAATTAGTTTGCAAAAGTTCAGTTCAGGGTCCTTTCATTTGTGATTAAATCATTTAGGTAATAAAGTTTATGCCATAAATGGGATCAAAGTTTGCTGAAAACTTCGGGATTCAAGTTTTTGAGGGTAAAGCTGGCGAGGAACTTTGGCATTCTTGATTGAAAATTTACTAAAATTTATTTAGGGTGAGTAGTCGTCCACTTAAGCATTTTTCCCACTTTCGTGAAATATTACTGCCCAGAGAAAAAAGTTATGGAACAAATTTTCTCGTTAAAACTAAGCCTGTGTTTTTCATCGGGGTATTGATATTTGATATTCTATGTAACCAATTAACTTTTTTCTTTATAATTAATTCCATAAAAAACTATGCTTTTGCATCATTAGCCAGCACCTGATATTTATTCACCGGCTTCTTTTGTATCAGTTTCCAACCAATTTGCATATTTCATTATTTACAAAGAAATATCTATGAAACATAAATAAAGCATATGATATTTCAGATAATTTGTACATATTCTTTAAGCAAAGTATATGTTTTGGTAAATCGCAAATGAAAAATAATTTAGCATATATCAAACATTTTTCTTTTAAAGTGCTTTAATTCAAATATTGACTTAAATGATTCTACTTTTCGATCTTACATCAGACAGACCTAAGACAGACCCACGATCCTCACTTCTTCTCCTGTTGGGCATTATATATCTTGCAAGAACATTCCTTACAGATGCTTTCTCATAGCTCAGTATCACCAGAAAATAGTAAATATCGATGCTTTTCCTCCGAATACTAAATATTTACTACCAAACAATATTTTAGATGATACCATCTAGGGCAGTTGTCGCAGTCAATATTTTTTAGGTCATCCTCTTCTGTGTCACTAATTAAAATGTTATCATATTCCTGACACTTAATCGCTTTCTCATGTTTTTCGAGGTTAGTTTTTTTCTTTTTCCTTTCAAGTATCTGTGCGTCCTTCGATTTTCTCTTTTGGATACGATTTTTTCTTTTTTTTACTAATGTTTGCAGAAAATCATTCTTATTATATATATATATATATACATATATATATATATATATATATATATATATATATATATATATATATATATATATATATATATATATATATATATATACATATATATATATATATATATATATATATACACTTGGCAGAAAAAGTCTGCGTACACACTCAACACATTCAACACATCTATAAAAAACATCGTTTTAAGTAATTTATTTCATAATAGTTTTTTTTCTTTATTTTTATGGCTTTATTACAAACATAAAACAAAACAAAAATGATGATTATTGCACTCCATAAAAATATTAAAATTAAAAAACGAAGACAAATCCTGAATTGTAGCAATAAAAAGTCTGCGTACAAATATTTCTTTTGAAAATAATACAATTGTTTTGCCTCGTTAATAGCTTGTGGGATATCCTCGTCTCGTTATTACTTCCCACAACCGTTTTGGCATGGAATCTACCAGCTTCTTAGTGAACTCTGGGGTTATTGAATTCCACTCCTGGATGAGGACTTCCTTGAGCATTACCTTCGACGTTATTGTGTGCGCTCGAATCCTTGTTTCAAGTGATGCCACAAATGCTCTATTGGATTAAGGTTAGGAGATTGGGGCGGTGTAAGAAGCTGATTTTGGGCATTATACAGCAACCAGAGTCTTACTACCTCCGCAGTGTGCTTAGGGTCGTTGTCGTGTTGGAAGTAAAAGTTGTCGCTTAAGCCCAAATGCTCTGCATTTTTCTTCAAATTGCGCTTGAGAATATTAAGGTAGTATATTTTATTCATAATACTTTCAATAAACTCCATTTTTCCTACTCCTCCACTAGCCATACACCCCCATATCATAACACCGCCACCACCGTGCTTTACTGTTGGACAGAGATTTTTTACGTCGAAGGCCGCGCCAGTTTTTCTCCATACAATCTTCCGACCTTTGATTCCAAAAGTACAAAATTTACTTTCATCTGAGAAAATAACTTGTTTCCAAGGCTTATATATGTGTTCCTTAGCAAACGCCAGCCGCTTGAGTCTGTTGACTGTTGTTATAAATGGCTTTCTACGGGCAACGCGTCCGTGATACCCATATTTCCTAAGAATTTTAGGAACACCATCATCAGAAATAGACTTGCGGTACTTTTCTTTGATGTCCTTTGCCATATCAGCTGCAGTTAATCTAGGATTAGCCTTTATCGTTCGGAGCAAACTTCGAGTTTCATGAGGGCTCAACTTTGGAGAACGGCCAGATCTGTGTTTTGAAACCAAAACTCCTGTGTTTTTGAAGTTTTTTACGACTCGTTGGACAGTTGAATGACTTCTGCTGACTATTGCACCTATTTCACGATATGACGTACCTTTTTTCCACAAATCCACGATAATTTCCCTTTCCCCAAAGTCAATTTCCTTTCCTTTATTAGACATCTCTTACTCAAAGTTTTTTAGAAATTATTTTTAACGCAAACCTTAGATAAAAACACGTAAATCAACTTTTCTACACAAACTTTATTGTTATTATTGATTTAACTGCAACTCAGTGACTTTGACTTCTCTTTATACGCTTTGTACGCAGACTTTTTGTTCCTGGAATTTCAGACTATTTTTGGTTTCCGAATTTTATCGTTGTTTAAGAGTGCAGTAATTCTCATTTTGTTTTGTTTTATGTTGATAATGAAGTAATGAAAAATAGGGAAAAAAAATATTTTCGGAATAATATGTTAGAAACGATGTTTTTTATAGATATGTTTGATGTGTTGAGTGTGTACGCAGACTTTTTCTGCCGAGTGTATATATATATATATATATATATATATATATATATATATATATATATATATATATATATATATATATATTTATATATATATATATATATATATATATATATATATATATATATATATATATATACATATATATATATATATATATATATATATATATATATATATATATATATATATATATATATATATATATATATATATATATATATATATATATATATATATATATATATATATATATATATAAAATTTCAGTGAATAAATTTCACAAACGTGCCATGCGATTGAACTGAAAATTTCAGGATACATTGATGTATATGCAGAAAGTGCCAGGTCTCACAAAAAGTTAATATTCTTGAACCCTTTGGCGCCAGTGGCCATTTTAGTGATATTTGAAATAAACCTATTTTTCTGTCAACAAATAACTTTCGCGCAAATAAGGTCTATGGAATGAATTTTGAACATGTTTTAAATGTAAATATAATATTTTTTTTTGAAATGCTTAACCCTATGCGTGCGCTAAACGCCTAAAATGAGATTGGGAAAATTTGAAAAGTTTTGAATTGTGATAACTTTTGACTTGATTATCATTACAGGACAAATTGTTGTTGTTAAGTTTTAGACTTCTCTTGTTTTAATGAACGTGCTGGCAACCCTGCAGCTACAGCAGTCATTGAAAGTGAAAACCTTCAAAACATCGACTCTCCTGAAAACTTTTCGTATTTTACAGTGAAAACCAACTCATATATAAATCTTGTGCTTTGTCTATACAACTAAAGGAAAACTTTTGAAATTTCACATCGGACAAGAACGGCAATCCTCCTCCAATTTACCTATACTTTAAGCATCAAATAATTCTGTTCACGAGAACTCACCACCCAATTATCCGATATAAATGAAATTCACAGAATGTATTGGTATTGAGTAGGACCAGGTCTCATACAAGCGATTTGGAAATGTGGGCAACTCTGTGCCAGTGGTGCTATCTTGAAAAATTATAAAGAAAAAAACTGCTTTTTGCTATATGAATTCTGATTCAGTAATCAAATTTTCATGAAATTGACACAGTAGCTGAACATTACTTTAAGCCGTGTTTGGTAGAAATTTGGTTGAAAAACTCGGTTGGTGGTGCCAGCTATGGTAGCTTTTGTGTCTTGGGTTTTCAAAATTCGCTCAGGACAGTAAAGCATTTTGCCCTATAACTTCCAGTGCAGTCATGAAATCAAAACGAATTTCATATGATATATGGAACTTATTGTAGGTATTATTCAGAAGGAATCTGGTAAAAAAACCATTATAGGGCTGCCGGCTATTGTTGGTTTTGTATTTATTTACAATATCTTTATAAAGTTATTTAATCATAAAATGTTCAAACGGTAATGATGTAATGACAACAAACAACAAACATAAAGTTTTCGAAAAATTCAAAACTATTGCGGGTGGTAGCCCTAAATTTGTTTGTATCTGCATTATCGGATCAAAACGAAATTCGCAGAGTAGGTTGATTTTAATGTGAGGCGAGTGTGATAGCAAAGGGTTGCCAGCACGAGGCGTTTTTGGCTATTTGCGCATCAATAAATGCTTACATTAGGTTAGGTTAGGTTAGGTTAGTGAAGAGGGCTGCCGGGAACGCGGTCAGCATTAGGCCCCCAGTTTGGGCCCATTCGCCACCCTCATGCACAATCACACGCATTCACACTTACAGCCATGGCACTGGCAGGATTCGAACCCATAGTCCCAGTAGCACGCCGCTTTTCGGCCTGACACCTTAGCGAGCAGAGCTACCAGGCCCCCCAATGCTTACATTAAGTATTCACATCGCGAACATTTACAATGAAAATAAGTTACCAATTGTTTAAATTTTCTAAGTTCTAAACATTTTTTGGTTCCAAACATCTTTCGTTTTGTTACCCTAAACATTTTTCTAGCCCTATAACTTTCAACGAAATCATCGGATGAAATCGAAATCGATAGATTTATTTGAATTTGACGTGAAGCAATTTTGGTAGACTTTTATTTGCAGTGCTGGTAAAGTGTTGCAAGCACTAAGTATTTTCTTTGTTTATATTATGCTATGCTGCTTTCAAAGATTTGCAGTGTTTGGTTTTTCTAAATCTTGAAATTCCTGAAAATTCCACCCTATGAGTTTTAATGCAATGTTAAGATTCAAACAAACAAGTTGTCTAGGAAGCACTATGAAAAAGAAAAAAATTAAGAACAAAATAAAAAAAAAAATTTAAAAAAAAATTAAAAATAAGAAATAAAAATAAAATTATATGGAGGTATACATATGTATATGGTGTTAAGCATGCGTGCAAATATTTTATGAGTTAAATTTTTTATTAGTGGTGCTCTAGTTTGCATGAAGTGCATGGCGCGTAGGATTATAGTAAATGGCGTGGGGGGCCATAATACATGGCGTGGAGGACCATAGTCATAGCTTAAGAACTATATATAGCTCGGAAAGTACGTGAATTGCAATTCAATTCCCCACTGATTGCGAGAAGTAAATAGCAATATCTAAGTCCAAGTTGGAAAAAGACACAAAGTACCCCGCCAAGCAACCCTGCTACGATCAAATACGTTTCTCCTTCCCACTAGGCAATATACATGTGCTTTGACAAAGAGACTATTTTAACGAATGGCGATTTATGCAATATTGCTTTTCTTAATACATTTTCTGAGTATTAAAATGGTAAGCGATAAGGTAGTTAACGCGGAATACTACTTTCGATACCATTTGGCGAGTAAAAGGAATATCTCCGACACTTTTATGCAACCCAATACAGAGAATTTCGTTTGTTGGCAGTGCATGTTCGCGGCGCTTACTGTTTCTTGATGGGATTATACGCACGCCAACACACTCTCACCTATCAGCTAACACGGATATATACATTCTCACCTGTCGTTTGACATTATATTTTCTCACTTTCGCATGTGATAAAGTGATCTTGTTTTGGGTTTATCTCTTTTTACGTGCCAGCTGATGGTAATTCCTTCACTCTTTTCCAATCTCTTCCATCAATAAATCAGGTACTTTCAGGCCCCTGCCATAGTGCATAGCGTGGAAAGCCATGGTACATGGCGTGGAGGGCTATAAGCATAACGTCTACTCCTATGTATTATTCGTCATGTACTATGGCGTGTGGCGCTATATTATATCACAATCCCCAAATCGGCTATGTACATGGCGCCAGAAGTCCATAAATTATGGCGTGTGGCGCCATGTGTTTTTCCAATGTACCTCAAATACATTTAGTCGGCCTTTCAATTATTACCGCCTTGCACGGTGATTCGAATGGTGGTGAATCAAAATAGCAAAGAGCTTTTTGCTTTCTCCACAATGCATATATTATAAAATCGATACATTACACTCCTTAAGCTACTGGAAATCTGCTTTCCTTCCATTTCTGGAGCTTGTATGACCCACAAAGAGTAAAAATCAAGGCACATTGACAAATTATGAACTAAATAATTTAATATGGTCGCGAAAATGTGCTAGAACGTGGCAAAATACCTATTTGGTATGAGCACGTGAGATCTGCAAATAAACCCGTAAATGCGTGTAACAGGTGTGAGGTACCCATTGAAGGCGACAGTTTTAAATATATGATTACATGCGACAGTTTTAAATAAATTCAACGTTTTAGCAGCGGAATCCGATTACGATTCTATAATTAAGTGGTCATTTGGTCGCCACATGAGTTTTCGCATGGCTTACTTGGTGCACCACCATTAACTGTACTGAAAGCAAACTACATATGCGTATGTCTGTTAATTTGCAGAACGCTTGAATTGATATTGGATACATATTTCAAATTCAATATATTTTCGGTCGGAAAGATACATTTTTGATTAGTTGTGAAACCAATAAATAAAACTTTATAGCATTGGTAGATTGTTGCATAAAAATAATTATTTTAGAGTTAGCCAAATGAAATAAAATTTAGAATCATTAATTACTTGCTGCATAAAAACTAGAAAATACTGATTCACACTTACAAATATATTCTCATTCATAGTCCAAACAGTATACATAAAATGTTCATCAAACTCTCAATTTTAAGATGCATTAATCATTTTTATTATACCATGCAACCGCACTTTTATTATTCGGCTCAAACAACAGCCGTCATTACCGAATGAGTCACCAAACTTATAATGCATCTTCGCAACTACACCAATTAAAAGACATCAAATACGCCGGAAATATTAAATTTCAATTCCGATTGCACTGAATGAACACTTAACATGTTTAAGACGTGCCGTTAAACCTTCATATGCTTTGAGTTTATTCACTTCCCCAATCACGGGGACAATATTGCATTTCTCGGAAATGCTTTTATTTTATCGTTGGCAATCAATAAGTTCGGGGCTATTGTGTTGTATCAAATTTCATTAAAAGACTTTCAACGAAATGCAGTTTAAGTGCACGTATTTCAAATAAAACCAACTGCTACATTTGTTATGGTGGTAATAAGGCAGTTAGTATGTATTTGAAGAAAAAACTTGATTGGATTGATACCAAAGCATTGTCTCTTTGGTACATTTTTTGAAATGAGCATTGTTGATAGAGAAATTTGGAAGTTTTTACTTTGAGCGATGAATTATTTTTAAGATGAAAATATTCCAATTTATAAACATTTAGTTTAATTATTTGTATGAAAAAACCTACAACCCATCAGATCGGAAAACCAACTGTGGTATTATAAAATGCCTTTTAATATTATAAATGGCTTTCGTTATATGGGCTACTATGTTTGTATATCTTGCGTGGCGAACTATGCCGCCGCGTAGCAAGACTACAAACAATAGTGCCATCGAATTATTAAAATAAAACTAAGCTTATTGGTTTTGTCCCATCTGTATGGTCGCCGAACTGAGCTGGCGTTCCAAGACAGACTAACTTTATTGTCTAATGTCTGATCTTAAATAGTAACATTTTCGTTCAATTGCTAAGTGATAAATATATGTATTAAAATGTATGGATTTGGTTTTCGGTGTTATTTTTAACGTTAAGTGTACTTGTTTGAGTCTTCGCTAAGTCAAATCTAATTTTAGAGCTCACCACTTTCTTAAAATGGCGCTAAAATCACAAAGTGAATATTTTTAATATGTAATGACATTTGTGTTTGTTTACATTTTACACAACACAACAGATTATTTTTATTAGATAATGTTTTCGAAGTAATGATATTTTCTGAGCAAATTTTCATTCAGTAAAGTAACTGAATTTAAACAAGTATATTAGATTAATTATTGATCTCGAATAAGTGAAACAAAACATCACGTCTGATCTAGTATTAAGCTTTAAGAGGAGCTTGAGCCTAGCCTGATCTACAAAAGTCAGATTATTTCAACATTTTACAAAAATAAAATACCTCACTGCGCATTGCCATGCATACCTTTTAAATACAGGTGGGTTTATTGCATTTGTTTCTCCAAAGATTATTTTTGTTTTCGAAAAATAATTTAACGGTCCAGGCCATTAAACTTCATTGAAACTAATTTTATTGATTTGAATTTAAGTTAGTACTTCTAATTCTAATTTGTTAAACTCATCTTGAATGAGCTTAACTCTAGCTTGGAAGGACTATGCTTTTCGGCAGCAGTGTTTCCACAATCAACTCTGGTGTGACCAAGACAACCGTACACTCGAGGCTGCTCTTCAGACTCAGTGCTGCCATTTTAGCATTTTGAATACTAGATCTGGCATTATTGTTCGAAAACGGCATTAAAAATTCGGAGTTAGCATCTAGTATTATTTTTAGCATTTAAATTTAAATTTCGGAATAATCTGGCACACTTCTATTTACAAATTTTGCGCATTAAATTTTTCTCAATAATAGCTCTGTTCGTGTAGTTTGTCGCGTTTATGAACTGAAACCTCCTGAATCATGTGGTGGGGGAAATTCATGAAAAGTACAAAAACGCTCTCATGGCATTTCCTTAGAAGTGACAGTTGTCTGATTTTGAAACAATGATAGTGATTGTAAAGTCGTCTTAAGCAAAAATAGAGTATAACCATAAAAATATTCGACTTTCATAATAATATTACGCGGAAAATATTTTTCTTACGGCGCATATTTGAAAATGTGTATTCGCGCCACACCGTTTGACACTTTTTAGGATCTAGTACTAGTTTGGATTCAACTCAAATCTCATGCTCTTTAATGAAAGAGAGAAAGTTTTCAGTGTTCAGTGCTCAGTCAAACAGCGTTCAAAAAAAGACTTCGTGGCAAGGAAATGCACAGAGTATGCGAACAGACCTAACAATTGCAAACATAGTGTAATGCTGCCTCATTTCAATAAGTATGCGCTTCAGACTAGAGTATTCGGAAAATTTCAACTGGAAACCTACTCCCAGCGAACGAAACCGTTGTCGATCGATTAATCCCTGCTGCGAACCCACCCGCTACCGATAAATTCGCTGCAGACCGATCGCAGCCAAAAAGACATTAGAACTAGTACTGCACCTTTGTGCTTTCAAGAGATCAAAGGATATGTAGTCGATCCTCTATTCTTTGTCCCAGTGCTAGTAACAAGTGCTATTAACGTTGCAGAAAAAGCGAAATATTAATTGAAATAAAATGAAAAGGTAGATATTCTAATATTTAGGTAATTTTGGATTGCATTAAATCTGGTAAATTTAACCCTAGAACTATAAACCTATTTTTTTTATCTGTAAACTATGAACCGGGGTAAATATGTACCCCACGGGTTTTTCGCTCGTAAAATCGTTATGAAAGCAGTAATGTGGCTAATAAGTACACTTTTTTTTCGTTGTGTCATTCTACAAGGAATGGTAGAAAGCAAATTTAATTTTATGAAGGTTTAGTTGGTGAAAAATTCATTTGAATAGCTAAAAGTGCTAAAAAACGGTTAAAACTTAATTTAACACACAAAAATTTATAAAAAAAATTCTAAACTACCGATTTTTAAATTTCTAACGGAATTTTAAAGAAAATACATAAGACTTTGAGAAAAAAAATTTCATCACTATGTTCTGCCAAAAAAGTCTATTTATTTGGAACTTTGAAAATTATAAAAAATTGGGAACCTGATCGATGGAACAGTCAAATAAAAATATTGGTTATCAAAAATATATTTCGGTTTCTGCCGTGTAAAATACAAAAAAAAAAAAAGAAATTTGATGCATATAAAAAAAAAATAAAAGTAAAGTTACTATTTAACTTATTCAGAGGCGCCACAATCGATGCAGTAGATTATTCTGTGATTTTCGTAGGTCGGTCGTTTACATTCTGTGCAGTATATTCGCGTTTTGCAATCTGCCGATCGAGCACACAAGCCGCATCGAGCCGGTTTTTTTGGTGACATCTTAGCTGGTGTAAATTTTTCATTTAAAAGAGTTAATATGTTGTTTTTTAATTCCCGGCGAAGAGAAGGTACTTTTAGCCTTGCCCTCAGGTGTGGCTCCAAAAGCGAGTTGACCAAACTTTTTATAAATTGCCTTCGGTTCATACTTACAAGATCTGCGTTGAAGTTGTAAAGGATTACGGCATTGATTCCTCCTTGGTCCAGCATGGCCATCCATATCCTCATAGGCCATCCATATCCTCAAAGGCCATCGGAGAGTTTTACGGTGCGTGGTGTACTCGTGACACATTTGGTCGAAGGTGTCTGTACCTCCTTTCGTTACATTATAAAAATCTATAATCTCCGGTTTCTTATTAATGGAATTGATCGTGGCAGTATGGTGTAATGTTGACAGGAGAAGGACTATTTTATTTTTTTTTGGAGTGTGGGAGACCAAAGTCAAGTTCCCATCGAAGGCAAATTTGGATGATGACACCTGTCCTGCGCATCTGAAACTCTCAGGAATTTCACGTTTGTTTTTTCGTAATGTTCCAACCATGGTAATTGAATGCTCTGTAAGCATTTTTTCAAAAATTAGTATTGACGAAAACCAATTGTCGCATGTAATGTTTCGGGTGGTTCCATGCAGTGGCTCCGATAATTTCCTAATGTAATATGATGGGATACTCTCATTTTTCTCTGTCTGTACTTTTCCCGCGTATGGTAGTGCAGAGAACATGTAAAACGTTCGTGCGTCGTTGAGCATCACAATCTTGATACCGTATTTATCTGGTTTAGAGCCATTGTACACTTTAAATGGACATCGTCCTCGAAAGGAAACTAGTTGCTCATCTACTGTACAATATGACGCTGCAGAGTAATATTTTGTACAATTAGATATAAATTGTTCCCAAATCTGACGGATGCCAGCAAATTTATCGATATCCTTTCTTTCAAGCCGTGTACTTTTATCATCGAAACGTATGCACTTCGATATGAAAGAAAATCGGAGCTGAGACATCGTTGCACGGTATCTGATGGAACCGTAATCAGCACTCCATAAATCATCCAGATTTGTGTTATTTGTTTTTTGCATGCCCGAAAAATACAGTAATCCTATGTAAGCCTTTAATTCTATCAAAGAAATGTGCGAGTTCGTGGGATTTGATGTGCCATCAATTTCGAGTGCTTCTAAATGTCTTTCAATTTCTTCATTCGTGTGGCGAACTATCTTCTGCAACAAGCAATCGGGAAAAAGCAAACTCCATGATTCAAAAGGCGTACAGACTTGTTTCGCTGCTCCAACTGGGCTCGGCAAGTACGATGTTGGAGGATTTCGTCGTTGCTGAGATCGTTCGCGTGGTGTCGTATACCATCTATGCCCGTTTACACCTCTGACGATACTTGGCCTTCGACCGCTATTTGAACGGCCAGCACCACGAATAATTGAAATTCCTTGTCTCTGTCTTTTTTCGGGAACTACTTCCTCTAACTCTGAATGTTCATATTCTATTTCTTCCACTGGCTTGAAATCTTCATTGTCGGCAACTTCTTCCGACTCCGATCCGCTCATTCTTTCTAGATTTTCATCTTCATCCGAAACACAGTCGACTGCTGATTCTTTAGCAGTATCGGATTCCGACAAAACTTTTACCAGTTCATCGACGTTTTTCAAAATGTATTTTTTCGCCATCATATGCCAAAAAATAAAAAAAACTCATCAATTTGGATACTGAAAATGGGTACTGAAAATATGAAAATAATCGCTGCAAATTATAAATCTAATGTTTTATTGTAAAATAAATTTATAATACGCGAATTAAATTTATTTTAGCACAAAAGAGAGAAATAACTTTCCTACACCAAATACTAACGGGAACTATAAACCGGGGTAGATATCAACCCCACACAAGCTTTACGACTTCACTCCGCCAAAGTAAACAAGATACTGATGGGCCTCGTGATCTTGCCTTATTCTTAGAAACTTAAACTAAATTATGGTATAGTTCTGCAGTCGATAGTCGTCACTTTTGGACTTAGAAACATAGTTCAATGCTTGACTGGGGTAGATATCTACCCCGGTTTGTAGTTCTAGGGTTAAGTTTCTTGCTCAATCAAATTCAGATAATGCTAAAAATTAGTGATGCGGTTCCATCGACTTCAGACTCCCAGGAGTCTCGGTCATCTACAAGTTCAAGTTAACCAAAGAATGTGTAGGTTTATATTTTTTCCTGAATAATGTGAATCAAATTTTTTGTTAGGGCTTGAAATGCAAGCAATCGCACGGATAACGATGGAGAAAAATCTTCGTCATGCGACACTAATACTTAAAAACAAACAATTGTTGCTGTTTTGACTGTGAGACTCCAAATGATGTTTTGAAAAAAATATTGGCGGAAATTAGCTTTACACAAGAGAAGAAGATTGAGATGTAGCTCACATATCTTTGTTAGATATATAATCATTTTAAGATGCAAATTTTAAACTTCTAATTTGTTTTTACTACATAAAAATATATTGTTTTCATATCGAATCGTGTTTGCTTTAATAAAATAAAAAAGCATTATTTAGCATTATAATTTTACAGAATCTGGCAATATTAAGATTTATGAAAGATTGAATCTAGCATTACTTTTAAAAAAAATGGCAGCACTGCTTAAACTTCCGAGCCAACTGCACGTAAAGAATGTATGGTAAGCATCATCGTACTTATCCAGACAGTACCGACAATGTGGTGTGCCATCCCAGCAAAAAAATTTATAAGTCATATAAGGCTAAGGTATCAATAAGGAATCTATACCCAACAAAAAAAATACACCTTATGATTGCCTTATTACGAAACTTATATAAGCCTTACTAAATTATAGTAATGGGTAAAGAATAAGTGATTTCAGCTGTCTCTGATGCGCATTCATATTTTCCATGAAACGTACCGGTTGCAGTCGCCTTTAAGGGGTAACACCTATGTAGAAATTTCAAAAAATTCTATTTGTTTGTTTTTGCTAAAATGGCAGGGAAACATGTCTAGAATAACGTCTTAAGTTATTTTCAAAAATAAAATGTTTTTTTCCGAGTTATGAGCATAAACGTTGGACGCCCCATCGTGCGGTCGGGGCCTATGCGGCGCGCGTACGGCACGCTCTGCTCCAAAGTCATTATACCCACCACAGGTATCCGTTAGCGACTTTTCTCATTAGTAAATAACCATGTTTTAATTTACCATGGCCTATGCGGCGCGCGTACGGCACGCTCTGCTCCAAAGTCCTTATACCCACCACAGGTATCCGTTAGCGACTTTTCTCATTAGTAAATTACCATTCAGTATGACAGGTAGTAGACCAACATTTGCCACAAAAAAGGCAATAAATCCACAAAGCGAAAACGAGAAACGTGAAAGAGCCGCCCTTTGCGTTTTTCTCGTAACTACATTTTTTAACACGCCCGATTATTCAGCCAATTTGTATCCGATCAATTTGAAATTTTGGTGCAAGCTTCACAACATCATTTTCTAGGGAAGTACGTAAGATTTTGCTGATAAATTGAAAATTTTCAATAAAATGAAAAGTCGAACTCGTTTCCTTTATTTCTACCAATTTATTTTTCAAAAATCCGTATACCAGTATTTCGGCTATCACTTATAGCCTTCTTCAGCGATGTTTCTTCGACTGAGGAAAATAGTCGCTAATCGTCCTATTTATAGATAAACTTTTAAGTCTCCTTAAGCGTTTTCTTTCCGTCTGGGTATTTCCCCCATCGTCGGTAGGTGGGGCGCTAATTAAATCCTCATTAGCAGCCTCATTAACTGTTTCGTTAATCCTTCTTTCCTGGCTCGTTGGTGAGATGTTAATTATCGTGTTATTATGATCTCCGGTTGCCCTTGCGGTACTTCTTCTAATCAATTCGAACAGTGGGGAATATCCGTTTCCCAAATCCCTGTTAAGGAGACACTCACTCCCGTGGAGCCTTGAATATCTCCAAACTTTCCGCTACATCTAGCTTTCTACTATCTCCCACGTTGCTCATCAGTGAGAGGTTTTCCACCGAGATGTTGTGGTCTGCTCCAACCATATGCTCCGCTACTTTAGATTTGAAATCCTTAATGTTTTTCCTCCTTGCTGTTTCTGCTTCCCTCCGATGCTCCTTGAAGCGAGTAAGTGCACTTCGTTTCGTTTGGCCTATATATTTTAGGTCACAATCCCCGCATTGGATCGCGTATATCCCTGCTTTTTCCAATCTTTCTATTGGGTCCTTTGTTGACCCAAGTAGAGTCTTCAGCTGGTTGCTTCTGTTTTGGAATACAACCTCTACGCCCCATATCTTTAATTTGGGCTTCAAACCCAACGAAATCCGATTATATTCTAACACGACCCTTCTCAGTGGGGGCTTTTCCTCCTTCAGGTTTGTCAAACCTTTAAGTGCCAGGTTCCTCATCTGTTTTCCAATCAGTCCTGTTATCCGTTTGGTGGGGTATCCATTGCTCTCAGCTACTTTCAAAATGTGGGATGTTTCCTTCTTTAATCCCTCGGACGATAACGGTAGGGTCAACATACGATGGATCATGTGGTTGAATGCAGCCATCTTGTGCTGGTACGCATGGTTGGAGTTGTATCTGATGACGCGATTTGTGTCTGTTGGCTTCCTGTACACTTCCAGCTCTAATTGTTTCTCCCTCCTCTTTAGCAATAGATCCAAAAACGGTAGCTGACCATTTGTCTCTGTTTCAAAAGAGAAATCAATATTTCCATGCAAACCATTGATGATTTCCACGGTATTTTCTACTTCTTCTCTTTTTACAACCGCGCAGATGTCGTCCACATATCTCCTCCAAAATTTCGGCATGAGGCCCTTTTCTTCTAGATCCGCTTCTAGCTTAGCCATAAAAATCTCGCTAATAAACGGTGACAGTGGGTTGCCCATCGGAGCTCCTTTCAGCTGCTTGTAATACCCTTCCCTGAATGTAAAATAATTTTCTTCCATACACAATTTCGTTAGCTTGATGTACTGTTTGACCTTCGTCTTCCAAAGTGCATCATTTTGTTGCTGAAGCAACCAGGTCTCTAATATAAGAATTGCTTCCTTTATAGGTATGCTCGGAAAAAGAGCTTTAACGTCGAAGGATATCAGAATTTCATCCTCTTCTAAATCTCCTATCGATTAAAGATGCTCACAAAATTCTTTCGAGTTTTTGACCGAATATGACCTAAACTTATGCTCCATGCTCTGGAATTCCTTGACCAACCATTTTGCAATCCGATGCGTTGGTGATTTTTCCGCTGAAATTATCTCCCTCATTTCTTTTCCTGGTTTATGAATTTTGGGAAGGCCCCTTATCCGTGGCAGCGCTGGATTTGAGACTTTCAAATAGTTGTTGGATAACACCTGTTTGCATTCCTTCAAAACTTTATCGACCTGCTTAATAAGTGGTTGTAGTGGATTGTTCCTCAGTTTTCTATACGGCCCATTACCTATTTTTGTCCTCATTCTTTCATCGTAATCCTCCTTATCGAGTATAACTACTGCGTTTCCTTTGTCTGCCTTGATATAGTATACCGGTTTACTTTTTAACTCTTTGGCCATTTCCTTTTCTTGGTGGATACGTTTTCCGCTGTGACTGTTGTTTTTCCTGATAGCATCTGTTGCTGCCAGGCGTATGCGTTCTTTCCCCTCCCCTGAAACTGGACCATCCAATGTGTATGAGTTGATGCCTGCCTCTAAATCCACGATTAGCTGAGGTATATTCGCATTGTTCCGAATGGCGAATTTTAACCCATTGTTTAAAAAATCAGTTTGTGCTGCCGTGAAGGTCTGTGATGATTGGTTTACCACCAACTTGCCGGTCTCCTGGGTGCTGCTTCTTTCTTGTGTACCCGGCCTCCGTTTACTCCCTTCCAGAGATTTGAACTTCTTCTCGAGGTGCTCCCTTTTCCTTTCGCCTTCAATTTCCTCCGCTCTTTTAACTTTAGTTAAAAATAAAGGAAACTCCCCTGAGTACTTTTGAGCTAATTTCAAATGCAAGCTGTATGCTTCCAGAGTTTTTTGATTTAATTTGGATCGCAGCTTTGAAATGCTCTGTGTTATGAGTCCTCTTGCCCACGTTCTGATGTTGTTGGATGCCATCGGTGATTTGATTCTGATTTGGTGACTTTTCGGAGTGACCCCGGCGTCTCTGCACCTGCTTAAAAATCCGATGTCCTTACTAAGTGCTGCAATTGATTTCCTCAGTGTAATGAATTTATTTGGCTCTGACCTTGGCTTGGTTGCCATTATTTGAACAAATATAATCAAACAAAAAATTGTTTGGCGAGCGTTTAGGTAGAAATTATACAATAAAATGAAAAGTCGAACTCGTTTCCTTTATTTCTACCAATTTATTTTTCAAAAATCCGTATACCAGTATTTCGGCTATCACTTATAGCCTTCTTCAGCGATGTTTCTTCGACTGAGGAAAATAGTCGCTAATCGTCCTATTTGTAGATAAACTTTTAAGTCTCCTTAAGTGTTTTCTTTCCGTCCGGGTATTTCCCCCATCGTCGGTAGGTGGGGCGCTAATTAAATCCTCATTAGCAGCCTCATTAACTGTTTCGTTAATCCTTCTTTCCTGGCTCGTTGGTGAGATGTTAATTATCGTGTTATTATGATCTCCGGTTGCCCTTGCGGTACTTCTTCTAATCAATTTGAACAGTGGGGAATATCCGTTTCCCAAATCCCTGTTAAGGAGACACTCCCGTGGAGCCTTGAATATCTCCAAACTTTCCGCTACATCTAGCTTTCTACTATCTCCCACGTTGCTTATCAGTGAGAGGTTTTCCACCGAGATGTTGTGGTCTGCTCCAACCATATGCTCCGCTACTTTAGATTTGAACTCCTTAATGTTTTTCCTCCTTGCTGTTTCTGCTTCCCTCCGATGCTCTATATATATACTATATCAAGGCAGACAAAGGAAACGCAGTAGTTATACTCGATAAGGAGGATTACGATGAAAGAATGAGGACAAAAATAGATAATGGGCCGTATAAAAAACTGAGGAACGATCCACTACAACCACTTATTAAGCAGGGCGATAAAGTTTTGAAGGAATGCAAACAGGTGTTATCCAACAACTATTTGAAAGTCTCAAATCCAGCGCTGCCACGGATAAGGGGCCTTCCCAAAATTCATAAACCAGGAAAAGAAATGAGGGAGATAATTTCAGCGGAAAAATCACCAACGCATCGGATTGCAAAATGGTTGGTCAAGGAATTCCAGAGCATGGAGCATAAGTTTAGGTCATATTCGGTCAAAAACTCGAAAGAATTTTGTGAGCATCTTCAATCGATAGGAGATTTAGAAGAGGATGAAATTCTGATATCCTTCGACGTTAAAGCTCTTTTTCCGAGCATACCTATAAAGGAAGCAATTCTTATATTAGAGACCTGGTTGCTTCAGCAACAAAATGATGCACTTTGGAAGACGAAGGTCAAACAGTACATCAAGCTAACGAAATTGTGTATGGAAGAAAATTATTTTACATTCAGGGAAGGGTATTACAAGCAGCTGAAAGGAGCTCCGATGGGCAACCCACTGTCACCGTTTATTAGCGAGATTTTTATGGCTAAGCTAGAAGCGGATCTAGAAGAAAAGGGCCTCATGCCGAAATTTTGGAGGAGATATGTGGACGACATCTGCGCGGTTGTAAAAAGAGAAGAAGTAGAAAATACCGTGGAAATCATCAATGGTTTGCATGGAAATATTGATTTCTCTTTTGAAACAGAGACAAATGGTCAGCTACCGTTTTTGGATCTATTGCTAAAGAGGAGGGAGAAACAATTAGAGCTGGAAGTGTACAGGAAGCCAACAGACACAAATCGCGTCATCAGATACAACTCCAACCATGCGTACCAGCACAAGATGGCTGCATTCAACCACATGATCCATCGTATGTTGACCCTACCGTTATCGTCCGAGGGATTAAAGAAGGAAACATCCCACATTTTGAAAGTAGCTGAGAGCAATGGATACCCCACCAAACGGATAACAGGACTGATTGGAAAACAGATGAGGAACCTGGCACTTAAAGGTTTGACAAACCTGAAGGAGGACAAGCCCCCACTGAGAAGGGTCGTGTTAGAATATAATTGGATTTCGTTGGGTTTGAAGCCCAAATTAAAGAAATGGGGCGTAGAGGTTGTATTCCAAAACAGAAGCAACCAGCTGAAGACTCTACTTGGGTCAACAAAGGACCCAATAGAAAGATTGGAAAAAGCAGGGATATACTCGATCCAATGCGGGGATTGTGACCTAAAATGAATGTGTAGATGAATATTTAAATTGTTTCATAGAAGAATTAAAAGAGATTGATCAAAATGGAATTTTGATTCAAAATAATATATGCAGCTTTTGTTTGCGACGCTCCTTCTAGAGCCTTCATGATATCAACCGTGTCACACAATTCATTTTATGGATGTCCATATTGCAATCAAGTCGGTAGCCGTACCAACAATAGAACTGTTTTTGCAACATTTACTGGTGAAATAAGAAGTGATGAAGATTTTTTAAACAGGAGAGATAAAGAACATCATAGCATACAGTATAGGCATAAAAAAAATATATTAGAAATGTATGGTATAAATATGGTATCTCAATTCCCACAAGGTTTTCTTCACTTGCTTGATCTTGGCGTTGGCAAAAAAACGTTAGTGAAAATTTTTAATGGAACATTAGAAAGTCCTTTCAACATCTCAAAGAAAAAAAGAGCCATATTGTCAGAGAAACTTGTCCAATTGAAACAGAATATCCCTAAAGAATTTAGTAGACAACCACGAAGTTTCGAGGAACTTTCCAGATGGAAAGGAACTGAATTCAGGCAGTTAATTTTGTACACTGGAATGATAGTTTTCAAAAATGTTTTAAGGTAGTTCTACACGATCAGTTCAGTTGTCCGTTCAGTTTCAGTTTCAGCTGAATTGTCAGTTCAGTTAATTTTCTGCTATGTTACTACACGATAAGTTTCACATCAGTTCAGTTGTCATTTTTGGAAGTGAAACATCGCGAAGTTTTCGTAGTGATCATGGATGAAGATTGCCTTATTGCTGTTGCACTATGTTTATCACTAGCTAAGCCTAGAAAAAAAAGAGCAAAGTGGAGTAGAGAATGGTACCTAAGAAGAAATGTATTATCTCATGTTAACTTGATGAAGGAACTTCACTTTGAACCTTGTGATTGGTCAAACTATTTACGGATGAGTGAGAGTGCTTACAAGGAACTACTGCATTTAGTAACACCGTTAATACAAAAGCAGAATACTGTTATGAGACAAGCCATATCACCTCATGAAAGGCTTAGTGCAACTTTAAGATTTTTGGCCACTGGCAATTCATATAAATGTCTTAGATTTAGTACTGCAATATCAAATCAAAGCCTAAGTATCATAATACCTGAAACCTGCAAAGCCATAAATACGGTGCTAAAAGATTACATAAAGGTAAGCAAATGAAAATCTAGTATTTAATTTTTATACTTTATTCATGAAATTAGCAACAAACATATTTTTATGAGAAACTTTAGCATTACATAGAAATATTAGCTTGATTGTAATAATCAGCAGAAGACATAAACTATGTTAGCTGCTCTGAAGATGTAGGAGTACTTACAGCCACATATCTTGTTTCCGGCTCTTGATATATAGGATGAAAGTTTGTTGAATGGGTTACAATGTGTGAAGTTTTGTTCAAAGATTTAATTTGACCTTGAAATATTGCATCATTAATAATTTTTTGCACAAACGGTATCATATCAGGTGTCATATTGCTCAGCTCTTGTGCAATGTGCATGCCAAATGATTCGTATTTGGACTTCTCTTTGCTGCTGTTCTGCAGTCGATTAGCAACCAATTGTAAAACTTTTCCATTCGATATAATTTTTTCACTTCCTATCGACCTCTTTCTTCTGGCAGTAAAGGGTGTTGAAGTGCTAGGACGTGGGAACTGATGGTCACTAGAGTTTGTTGAGTTTTCTTCAAATGTGTCTTCATTTTCCAGTGTATTTGACTGTCCTTCTGACTGTTCCTCCTGCAACGAATATATTTGAATTAGATTTACAATAGAGTAGTACCAAACCAATTATTTATTGCCTTTTTTCAGATACCCAGCAACGAAAATGAATGGAGTACAATAGCAGATGGTTTTAAAGACAGGTGGCAGTTTCCCAATTGCTTGGGGGCTGTTGATGGAAAACATATTCGCATAATACCTCCAGAAGGAAGTGGGTCATTATATTGGAATTACAAAAAAATTAACAGTATTGTCCTCATGGCAATCGCAAATTCGAACTACGAATTTATTATGTGTGACGTCGGAATCAACGGAGGCATATCAGATGGTGGAGTTATTAACAACACGAAGTTTTATGAAAAGTTACTTAATAATGATTTAAGATTACCTCCCGATGATACGACAACCTGCAACGACTCTCAGCTGCCATATGTATTTGTTGGAGATGAAGCATACACTTTGAGGCGGAACTTTTTGAAGCCAATTAATAAGAAGCAATTATGTTATGACCGTATGGTTTTCAACTACAGGCTGTCAAGGGCAAGACGTGTTGTTGAAAATGCATTTGGAATATTAACGAACAGATTCCAAATATTTAATTCTGCTATAAATTTAAAAAGATTCCATAACGTGGACGTTGTTGTCTTGACATGCTGTTATCTACATAATTTTTTAAGAAGAAAGTCCAAGCATTCCTACACACCTTCCCAGTTAAATGAGTCACTCACAGATCCAATAATTGAGGTGCAAGGACTTGAACCACTTCAAGTAACCAACAGAAATAATATAAATATCAGCGCGGATGCCAAGGCTTCCAGAAATAAATAAGTGGATTATTTTGCAAACGATGGTAAACTTGATTGGCAGGATGAAATAGTTCAAAGTAAATATATGCCATAATTGCTGTTTTCTTTCATTACATTACATGTAAAAATTTATATGAAATAAAGAAAATAATAATAATTGACTTACCTCATCTCCCCCATTCTCAGTATCACTGCTATGGTTAGGGTCAATAGTGTTGATACTCGCTCGATTTGTTTGCTGATCATGGAGACATGAAAAAAGTTCGTAATACCACAATGTTGGTGTGTATATTTCGTCAGCTCCGGCACCACTTTTATCCGAATGCTTCACCTTTTTCCACTCTTTGTTGTAAGCTGAGCGCAAACTATTAATTTTTTTTTTAACCATGGAAACAGTTGCTTCTTCATTATATTCTTTATATTTTTCAAGTAACACCTGATAACATGACTCTTTTTTAATTGTGTTTTGATACTGAGGGTCACATGTTTTCCATAAACATGGAAAGTTACTATAAATTTCTATGAATTCACTAACAAAGTCATGATCTTTTCGTGCCATTTTTACAAAACGATGTGCACACAAACTGAGTAAATAGTAAATGAAACAAACTGAAACGTGAACGGAAAAGTCTGTCTATATGTCAGTTTCTTATAATTTCAACTGATAACTGAACTGGGCTCCTTGGGATTTCCATGGAGCCTCAGTTCAGTTTTCAGTTTGACTTTCCCTTCAGTTTTTGCAGTCCACAAGTCAGTTTAACTGACAGTTCAACTGAAACTGAAACTGAACGGACAACTGAACTGATCGTGTAGAACTACCTTTAGATAAACAATTATATGAACATTTTTTAATATTATGTTGTGCCTACAGAATTTGTTGCCAAACAAATTTGTTTGCATCCAACTCAAGGGTTGCAGATGATATGTTTCGTTTATTTGCAATAAATAATTTCGTTTATTTGTACGGCAAAGATAGCGTATCATATAAAGTCCATAGTTTACTGCATTTAGTGCACTCTATAGAAAACATCGGACTTACTGACAGTTACATTTTCGAGAACTTTTTGCAAATAATAAAACGCAAGGTTAAGAAACCGCAACACATTCTCGCGCAATTGAATAACAAATTTAGTGACATCCCTGTCAAAATTCGTTATGAATCCAAAAATGATTTAATAGATAAGACTTTGATGTCTTTGAAATTTAATGAAACGAAATTTCCCAACAGCATTTGTCGAATAAATAAATATCCAATCAAAATAACTGCTCTTGGAGTTAAAAACGGGAAGTACTACATAGTTGGAAAAAGGTTCAGACATATCTCGCCAGTTTTCTTATATCCGCTAAATTCACTTGAAATTGGTATTATGGAAGTTAATGGATTTTCAAACCAGGAAGAAGTATTTAGTTTTAGTTCTGAATGTGTGAAATATTTTCCTTTTGCAATTAGTGATTCCAAATTTGTATTAGTACCAATTCAAAGTTAAAAAATTTACCCTAAGTGTAATGAAATTATACAAAATTTGCAATTAATTTTATTGCAATAGTAGTAATTTTTTGCCCCATTACCTTTGTAATCAATTGTACTACACATTTTACTACTTTGTTGTGAATTATGTATACATGAATGTCTTTACTACAGCGCAATGAACATGTGTGAGTTGTAGGATGTAGTGGAATTGTCTATTATTTGCAGGAAAATAGTAAATTTTCATCAAATTTGTAATAACATTCATGTTTTCATTTCGAATTTTCGGAATAGTAAATTATATTATCCACTGTAGTAAAAATCATTGCCGAAATTTCTCTCCGTGTAGTTGTGTTTTCCTATGCACTTGTAAATATGTTCAATTGCTTTTGAACAGCTTTTTGACGCTCTCATTTTGCCATATATTAGAAACAAAAGATTGTAAGTTTGACGCTTATTCTCATTCATGCTATAATAGTCCGGGGAAAAATTAGGGAAAAGCTGAATTGTGTGAACCTTGGTACTGGCATGTTGAACAAAATGTCAAAAGTTCCAATCGATCCGAGTGCTGCGTTACTTTTTACACGGGGTCAAAGGTCACCAAAAGTGATCTCTCCTAAATATCTCAGTAACGGTCACGTCTTTAGAAAAACAATGCATGACGAATTTCTAGCTTAGAAAATTTTCAACAAAAAAAAAACAAATTTTTCTTGTAACCATAGCCTTTTTGAGATATATTGATCTAAACATTTGTTACTAACAGCATCTTCTTTCTCAACGGCATGTTGATATTATCCGATTTTGATTACGACCGAAGTTTCGCCTTTTTTATGTCGGATTTCACTGAGCTAATAATAGTATATTAATGGATTTGAAATCAATGTGAGAGATATTTTCTGTCTTGAAGCTAAAAATAGAATATTTAGAGGTTATTATGATGAAACAAAGAACCCACAAACATACGGAGAAGAGTTATTTCAGTCAATTGATATTTGGATAAGACGGAAATATGATAATGTCCGCAAAATCAATGGGCAAAAAATTTATGTTGCTGTTCAAAATGCCATACGATTGGTGAATTCCAAAACGAGCACAGTTTAATTATTTTTGGAAACATCACAGCAAACATTTTCTATTTATATGAATCTATCAGCCGAAGTGAATCAAAGCGAGCAAGCCAAACATAGAATACATACATACATACATATGTACGTCTACTAAATGCGGTACTAAACACCACTTAACTCGAAATGAAAAATTCTTTATGACTACCAAATAGAAAGAAATTCATAATCGTAAAATTTCTACTGTGAATGTTTCCATGGGCGATTAAATTAAAATTATGATCACAGTCTTTCTTAGTACCGAAATAGGACCCCTTTATTGGAATGCATGTTGTGATCTCTACAAACCTAGTCTGCAAGCGTGCATACCGCCTGTCGTGATAATGTGGTTAACGCGGAAAGTGCATCCAATTAAAACTTTTCTCGCAGATCATGTGCATACGTCCGTCTGCATACAGAAAACGATCCAAATAACGGGCATGTCGGGCAAAATTAGTCATGATCATCATGTCGCTGGTTCGTTGTGTGGTTAGTAAACATCATCGACATTGGATGCATATCTATGATACCGCTTACTTAGCAATTCCATGAACAGTAGCGAAAAATCCCATGGTGGTCCAATATTAACTTAAGCAAATGGAAGAAAACGAACTGGCTAATTTGAGTTTTCGCTAGGTCACTAATTTGCATTTAAGCATTTCTACATTTTGACACTAAAAATGCTATTGAAAACTCTTATCTTCTTAACTTCTCTTTCAATCTTAGTTTTTTGCTCTAGTCAAACTGAATTCAATTGACAAAAAAAAAAAGAAACAAAATATTGTCAGCTGGTCGACAACAAAAGATTTTAACACCAACTGTTTCCGATCAACTCAATTGTACGGCACAATGAATCGTTTCTCTGGATGCTACTACATGTGTGGCATGCTACATGTAATCGTCCCACGTGCGTAAGTTAGTTGGCCGGCTTCATGAGAAGTGCATTTAAAATGCAACATCGACTTGCTATCCGTTATGACAGCCGTGAAGACAAGCCATTTATTTGGTACAAGAGACAATTTCATTGATAGTCTGCAAGTACAAGTATCTTGTGCTGTGATTATATATTATGCTTCCATAACGAAGTCTTGATATGTGAATTGCCGAGTAAGAATAGATTGTAATGTCTTTTGATTTCAACATTCCAATTAACTTAAGTTGAAGTTACAGCAAATAATATATACTTACATAAATGATCTAAACATCATGTGGATATTAGATAATTCAATTTGAGCTAAGCATATAGAACAAGTGGGTAAATTTTCATAAATGCTTTCATGGAGTTTCTAGTAATTTAAGCTGAAGCCTTTGGATCATCAAGTTGCACCGCTGGAACCAACACAAAAAAACTTCCTGGAATGCTCTTGTCAGTTTGTTACACCGCGGAAATTTTATTGTGACACAAAAAAAAACTCTAGCGCTCCTGAACCGCTAGAAACACTAATGTTCCAAGAACAGTAGAAGAATCGTGCAGATTTTGAGTGCATATTCCACCACACGAGCTGCTTATTACAGCCAAACTGTTTCAAACGCCACGTTTTACTTTGGTCTCAAGAACGCATTATAACTCATATGGTGGAAAGGTTTCAGATATTACCACTGGCATGAATTTCAACGTTTATGAGAGCAAAACACGGTTTAATTATACTCGTTATCAGTTGCTTATTTCACAAAATTTTGAAAGCGGCATCTCATATAACATCAATGAAGAAAATGCTCAGTGCCTGCAGCACTGTAACTGAAGTTGGTATTTGGGGCTGCGATCCGAAAAAATTGCAGAACTTTGGGAATTGAAACATTGGTTATTTATTTTCATTGTAAATGTTTCCGGTATGAATACTAACTGTAAGCATTTATTGATACAATGCTGGCAGCCTTCTGCCAGTGTCAAAGCCAAAAATTTATCACATCTGTTTCACGTTGAAAAAAACCTACCCTGTGAATTTGGTTTCGATCCGATGACTGCGTTCGAAGCTATAGGAGATTAAAGAAACTTAATATTTTCTGTTTATTGTCACTACAACATAATTACCATTTGAAAATTTTACGATAAAATCATTTAATAAAAATATTGTTAATAAACACAAAACTAACAATAGCTGGCAACTCTGCTGTGGGTTTTCACCCAGATTCAGCCTGAATAATGCCTATTATAGGTTCCAATATTTGTATAAATGCGTATTGATATAATTACTGCACTGGAAGTTATAGGGCAAAAAGCTCTATTTTCCTGAGCGAATTTTCAAAACCAAAGACACAAAAATTACCATAGCTGGCAGCACCAATCGAATTTTTCAGCCAAATTTATATCAAACACGACCTAGAGTCAGATGCAGCTGTTGTGTCAATTGCATGAAAATCTGGTTACTGAATCAGAATTCGTAGGGCAAAAAGCAGTTTTTTTTCTTTAAAATTTTTCAAACTGGCACCACTGGCACAGAGTTGTCCACACTTCCAAATCGCTTCTATCAGACCTGGTCCTATTTAAGTCTCATGTATTCTGAAAATTTGAACTGTATCTGATTATTGGTTCGTGAGTTCCCGTGAACAGAAGTTTTTGATGCTAAAAATATAGGCAAATTGGGAAAGGGTTACCGTTCTTGTCCGACATGGAATTTCCAAAATTTACTTTGACAGCGTAGATACAACATAAGATTTGTACACGAACTAGTTTTCATTGTAAGAAACGGACATTTTTTAGGAGATTCGATGGTTGGAATGTTTTCACTTTCCGTGCCTGCTGTAGATACATGTTTGCTAGCACGTTTATCAAAAACTGTGCAAGTATACAACTTAATAACATTAATTTGCCCATTAAGTTCAATAATGTCAGATAGTTTGGTAAAAAGTTATCGCAATTCAAAAAATTTCAAATTTTCACAATCTCATTTAAGGCGCCCAGCGCACACATATGGTTAAAAATTTCAAAAAAGCTATCATGTTCACATTTAAAACACGTTCGGAAATTATTATATAAACTTTATTTTTGCAAAAGCTATTTTTTGACAGAATACAAGGTATATTGAAAATATCACTAAAATGGCCGCCGGCACCAAAGGGTTAAAGATTATTAGCTTTTTGTGAAACCTGGCACTATTCTGCATATATACCAATGTATCCTGACAATTTCAGTTCAATCGGATGGCGCGCTCCTGAGATTTTTTCACAGAAATTTTTTGATGATATATATATATATATATATATATATATATATATATATATATATATATATATATATATATATATATATATATATATATATATATATATATATATATATATATATATACATATATATATACATATATATTTATAAATATATATATGTATATATATATATATATATATATATATATGTATATATATATATATATATATATATATATATATATATATACATACATATATATATATATATAGATATATATATATATATATATATGTATATATATATATATATATATATATATATATATATATATATATATATGTATATATATATATATATATATATATATATATATATATATATATATATATATATATATATATATATATATATATATATATATTTATGTATATATATATATAGAAATATGAATTTTTGGCTAAAGTCATTTTAATACCAATGTTCTTCTTCGAACATCAGTAAGCTATGATATGACCCCGAAAAAAACGCAGAACATCTCAAAGCAAGATTGAGTAGAATATCTGAGAAAAAGGCAAGTTAATGTAATTTAGAGCATAAAATCTTATGGAACACTTTTCAGGTAACAATTGAGGCGTTATTTTTGAAAGTGGTATAAGTCCATTTTTTCATATATCGAGATATTTAAGGGTTTGCATTTGAGTTAATTGAAAAATATTGACAAACGTTTATCTATTCGAGTGAGATTTTTAACACTATACATCTTTTAGGTTTCGTTATGAAATAATAATTATAAAAATTTATACATAATTATAAACATTTTTTTTAACTAAAAATAACAGTATATGAAATAAAAATAAGAATAAATTTAAGACCATATTTTTATTGAGATTAGCTTGACTCAAATTGATTTTTAATAAAAAAACTAATAATTAAATAAAGACATTTAAATACACGAGTAACCACGATTACTAAGAATTAATTTCAGCTATATCAAAAACGTGATATAAATAACTAAGTGTAAAATGTAATTTACTTCGTTAAGACAACAAAAAATAAGAAGAATTGTATATTTTAAACTTATTATTTCTCCTTTACAATTAGTAAAGTATTCATGGTAAATATGTGGAATGTAAAATTATCATATCGTTGTATTTCTCTCTGGTTATTGGTCTTAAAGTTTTAGACAGTGGCAACATAGTAATTTTGCTGAGGTTTTTATGTCTTAATTTTTTCCCAAATAAACAATTTTTTTTAAATAAATCATTTTCTTCCATTCTAGCTTTGTAAAAAAATGTTGTGCGGTTCATTTCTTTTAAACCTCATCCAGCGCATTTTCAGCCAGTTTATAATTTCTCCGCCCGTACTTTTTTCTTGTTTGATATTTCCTCTTCTAGAGATTTGGTTGAGAAAATTTCATACAAAATAAACCTATTTTTTGGGCAAGTCTTTATTGCATTATAATAGTCTTGAGCAACTGATCCTTTTTTTTGGCCAAACTCTCGGCCAATCACATTTATATTGCTATCAGCTGATTGAACAATTCTTAACAACTTCAGTGCGAGCTTAATATTTCTATTTTGTCCAGTACACATGTCACTATATGCTATAATAGGTATGTTTGCGTACTTTCAGTCACTGAATTTTACTGAATTTTCCTGAATCACGTGGTGGGGGAAATTCATGAAAAGTACGAAAACGCTCTCATTGCATTTTTTGCAAATTGACAATTAAAAGTGTCAGTTGTCGGTTTTTGGGACAACAAAAGTGATTTTAAAGTCATCCTAAGCGGTGATAAATTATCGCCACAAAAATATTCGACGTTCATAACAACATTACGCAAAAAATATGTTGCTTGCCGCGCACAAATTTAAAATATTTACTCGCGCCAAACCGTTTGACGCTTTTCAGTATTTTTCAGTAGCTCAGACCCAACTGAATTTTATTGGAAGAGGAGAAATTTTCAGTTTTCAGCAAAACGGAGTACACGGAGAGAAATTTCGGCAATGATTTTTACTACAGTGGGTAATAAAATTTACTATTCCGAAAATTCGATGTGAAAACATGAATGTTATTACAAATTTGATGAAAATTTACTATTTTCCTTCAAATAATAGTCAATTCCACTACATACTACAACTCACACATGTTCATTGCGCTGTAGTAAAGACATTCATGTATACATAATTCACAACAAAGTAGTAAAATGTGTAGTGCAATTGATTACAAAGGTAATGGGGCAAAAAATTACTACTATTGCAATAAAATTAATTGCAAATTTTGTATAATTTCATTACACTTTTCTCTCCGTGTACGGGAACAGCTTCATTGCAATTAACCGCGATTAATCGCAATTAATCGTAGTACGGGAACAGACCTATTTACTGAAAGAGGGGAAATTTTCAGTTTTCAGTAAGACGGAGTGCAAAAATGATTTCATTGCAATGAATTGCAATTAATCGTAGTACGCGAACATACCTAATATAGTCTTGGGTTTTAACATTCTGGATGTGTTTCAGGCAGCAAGATGCTATTTCTTACGCACATCTAGATGCTACAGTTTCTTCCCATGCATACATATAAATTTTTTGTCATGAAAATTATGAAAACCTTCATTAAGAGTATATACATATTTCGCTTATAGTATGCAACAGAAACTGATCATTTGGGATATGCAAGGGGCTTTTGTAGATCAAAGGAAAATGCGAAATATTTATCTGGGTTCCTTAATCCTCAGTTTTGATTTTTTTTCAAGACTTTCTAGCCAGTTCGGCATTGCTTAAATATATGCTATGTTCTTTTAAAAGGCTGTTTTTTTTTTCATTCAGGTCTGAGGTAGCTTTAATTTTCATATGTAGAAAATCGCATATTTGACACAAAGATTTATGTGGTTGATGAAAACTAAAAATAAAATTGTTCTTAAAAATGTTCCTATGTATGTATTTGCTCGTTGAGAAATGTTGTATTGTTCTCTTCGCACTTTGTACATTTTTCTTAAGTTCAAATCAGAACTCAGGTATTTTTTGTTTGAATTTTTAGAACACGTGTAATGACTTTCGTAGCGTGGAAAATTTATTTTATGATTTTTTTACGGTATCCACTAGTGTCTCATAACTCTTTCTACGAGATTCTTTTATTTTTCCACGTGTCTTTTCCTTATGCTTTTGCTTTGAAAGCTCTATGCAGCCTGCCTATACCTAGTTAAATCAAATGTTTCTATAGAGAACTTTTTACATACTGCAATGCTTTCCTTTTCAATATTTCTTCTTTTTACTGGCGTACGCTGAGTAGATGCACACGAGAATGTATTTTGTTTGTTGAAATCCCCTATTTCACAAAAAAAAATTAAAAAGGATATTCGATTACTCTCTGTAATACGATTCTTGCACGCTTTCATACATTTGCAATCCATATTTTCGAACTTTTTTAGCATGAATAATATTTCCAGTTTTTGTATAATATTTTTCGCTTTTATTTCTCTTACTTCTCCTTATCTTCTGATCATAATTTTCATACTGTGACCTAAAATTAGTAACATCATCTTCGTCAGTCGTTGAATCAGTTAATTCTAAAATTCTAATTCTTTTCTTAGTTTGTAACAATCTTGAATTAATGCTGCTCAAACTGCTTTCCACGTCTGATTCATAAATTCGTCTTCTTTTTTTTAATACTCATGGGCTTTATTTCTATGATAAAAAAATTCAATACTACTGAAAAAAATTTGTTACTCCTACTTACCAACATCACTATCAGACCAAATTGACATATCGTCTTCTTTGTAGGCATGTGAACTAATTGTAACAACTATATGGTAAACAATTCATTCAATACTTTTTTTATGCTTTAAAAACAATTATATTTAAAACTCAGGCTGCCATTTATTAGTATAAGAAACACAAACCAAACTGTAGCATATGCGAAAGACAACTAAGCAAAATCAGTGAAATTACTTCTCACCATTTCATCAGAATATTAATACCGTTATCTTGTTTACAATGTTGTTCTTAATGCACTAGCTACATAATATGTGCTAAGGAACAGTGTACATTGAAGTCAATTGAATCAATAATAATTACAATAAGAATGTTATTTTAAATATAATTATTTGGTATTGGACTTATTCCATTTTTTAAAAAAAGGTTTTGCGATAACATTTTATAACCGAAATTCTTTTGTTTACTTTTATTGAAAAATCGTACTCAAATGAATATATGATTATAAATATGGAGAAAAGTTGTCTATATCTTACCAATATCGCCGTTAGCTTAGTTTTCATCAATAGTGGACTTAAACAACTTTCAATAATAACGCCTCAATTTTCGAAGTTGATTGCTTGTACGAACCAGTCAGTTCACTGTTAAGAGACAGTAATTTAGCCAAAATTTATTTTTGTCAGTCGGTTCTGTGACAATTGACAAATAGCTGGTTGCTTGCCCTAAGTTGCAAAAGTCGGAAAATCATGCCCTAAATTACTCTAGTTCAACTTAGATCAGGCTGATAAAACACAAATCGGAGCAATTGTGGGCAGGTTAGGAAAACCGAATTGCTCATGAAGTACATTTCGCTGAGATATCTCAACCCAGCTCAACATAGATCAGCTCATTAAGCACATCTACAGTCTGTTACGTAAGAGTGTGGTCACTGCTAAATTATAACAACAGTAGATTTTTTTAAATTTCGCACATTTATTGTTTAATTGGTAGTCAATACTCAATGCAAATACCTTAGTAGCAAGTCCAACCTCCTCCAGCATCAATTATGGCCTGACACCGTCGGGGCATGCTTTCCATGAAGTTTTCAGCATATCCTTTTGGAAAAGACCTCCAAATTTTCTGAATCTGTCGAGAAAGTTGATCTAAATTAACTGGCCTGCGTTTGCAAAGTTGCATTTTTATTAGAGTCCACACATGTTCTATTGGATTGGCATCTGGTGCCTGGGATGGCCAATCTAGGGTGACAACCCCCTTTTGCGCTTTCCACTCGCTACATGCTCGACTCCGATGTTTTGAGTCGTTGTCCTCAATTTTTCTGATGATCCATTGCTTGGCAGATGGTAACAAAGCCTTTTGATAGATTTTGCTCATTTTTTCGGCATTCACATTGTCTGTAAGTAAGAACAAAGTTCCGAAACCCTTTTTTGAGAAGCACCCCCAAATATGGACCTTGACGGGGTGTTTAACAGTTCGTTTGAGCAGTCTACTAGTGGATGTTGTCCAGGCGTATTTCATGCTCGGAAATGCCCAAAAGGGAGATTCATTAGAAAAGATCACGTTGCTCCAATGGCGGTCTAATTTTTGCTTCGCCCATGCCACACGTTTTTCAACTTGTTTTCCACTTAACATTGGTTTTTCAAAAGTACTCCGATTTTTCACTTCATTTGCAAGCAAGTGCCTACGAATCGTTCGGTTTGATATGTCGACACCTTTTGCTTTCAATTTTACAGCACCTTTATGTAGAGTCAAAGTTGGATCCTTCGAAAGCACTGCGAGAATCGTTTTTTCGTCTTTTTTTGTCAATTTGCTTGCACTTCCACGATTAGGAAATTATCGACATTACCGACCTTTTTATAGCGTTTCATCCACTTGCTTACGAATTGCTTCGACTTCCCCATGCATTTTGCAGCAGCTGTTTGTTTTAATTTAGGTCCTTTTTCACGCGAACATAAAAAAATTGCCTCGAAGTGCGACGCGTAAGCAGCATTCATTTCGAAAAACGATTTAAAAAAACGACTAACAGCTGATTCCTTCCATAAAGCATGGACGACTGAGGTACCGTCTATGTCATAGAAAAAGAATAGACCGCTACGATTGGTATGCTGATAGCACTTAACAGATCTTGCACTTTTCACACTCTGAGAGTCTTTCTTGCGACCGATCTTCTCTACTACAACATCCTATCAGGAAATAGGAGATACCACCCGAAAAAATTCTAGTCGTCATAAATCCAATAGCTTTTTGGTTTGGAGCCAATCATTTTTCTGTGGCGGTGGGCATTTTAGTTCAATTTCAGGTACCCGTCTATTTCTATGGAATAAATTCTTTTGTGAAAATCAATTATGAAAAATGATAAGATTTTTGTAAAGTATTATGCCTTTTTATGGAATTTTTTTGTTCTATATGGGCGCTAAATGTCTAAAAGTAAACAAACATTTATTTTTGCTAATTTTAATTTGTCATAGCTACTGATAGAAACATTGGATCATCTAAAAGCTTTAGATATATCATTAATAAGCATGTGCAGTTTATATGAATGAGTTACCACGCTTGTAGCTATAGCAGGCAAGTGAAAAAAGTTCATTCAAATTGTTGACCCTCCTGAAAATTACACACTTTGCCCATTGTTTCTCCAGTCATAATTTTGCTTCACACAAGAACGGTAACTTTTAACCAAAACCCCTATTTTCTGAACACTCAAAAATTCACGACAACTCACAGCCGGGTCATCAGAAGTATTAGTTTATATAGGTCTTAACTATCCTCTCCGATTCGTCGGAAGGCCAACATAATTGAACGCTGCCCTGCTATTTCCGCTGGACGCATAAATGGCTCATTACAGCCACTCATACGTCCGATACCCCGGATCAGTCCGTTTTCATGTTCGTCTGTCTGTGCGCAAACCCTTGTCGTCAGTTCTACAACTCGGTCCCTAAGCGGCTCAAGACCTGTCTCCTCATATAGGAGAGAGTTCCTCGGCCACTTTTTAGTTACCGGGTTGTAAAACCTACCAGTGCAGAAACGCAGAGTTCTCCGTTCGAACATCTCCGCTTCTGCCATGGCAGATTTGGAACAGGTAATCCAGGATGGGGATGCGTATGTCAGGATTGGCCGAATGAGTGTTTTGTAGCAAATGGATTTAGCCTTTGTCGTAATGCCCATCTTTTTGGCGAACAAAGATTCACACAGTACATTAATGTTATTGGAAGACAAATTTGTTTAGACTTTGTACGAAAAATTATGATACAACGGAAAGCTTTGGTAATTGTTCTATATTTTGTCTTTTCTTTACTGAGAGATGCTAGCATTAAATATTCAAATGATAATGACATAATTGTAAAAATCAACAATCAGTGCTTCACTTTCAAGAATCTTGAAAATTTCGTGGGAGGTATGGACTGAAACGTAACTCTTAGGGTGGGTTAGCCTCAACGAGAAGGAGATTTATTTTACTCTTGCCTGTGGCTTCTTACTAACAGCTACAACTATTATATTTTCATATGACAAAGATCTTTAAGGGAAATATGTAACAAATGTATAAAATGTCGAAGTTTTTGAAATCTCATTTTTCCCTCACTGTAATTTCCGATGTGGAACTCGAATGAAAACGAAATTCACAAACTTGGTTGATCTTGGTGTGGAACATTTGTGGGAAACTTTTGAATGCAGTGTTACAAAGTGCTGCCAGCAGTGAGTGTTTTCATAATTTATGTTTTAGGAAATGCGGCCATCAAAGTTTGTTATGAGATGGATCCTATAAGGAAAATAAATAACATGTTCTTTACTTTTCTTAGCTTTGAAATTCATGCAAGTGGTAGCCCTGGAAACCTTTCCGCCCTATGAATTTCGATGTAGTTACCATACATCGCACAAAACCGCCAATAGTTGCTGATAATTATAACTATTGGTACAATATTCATTCAAACCTGCATAATTCCTTAAGGGGGGAGATACATGTAACTGCTAAAAATAAAATCGATTTTTTTTATTACATAAAAATGTTTGAAATGCTCTTAAAATAAACCAAAAAAAGTTTTGAAGCGATATTCGTATTAGTTCTCGAGTTATAGTCAGTTAAAGGCAGCGCGGCGTTCCCCAGGTCGGTGGAGCTTTAAAACTTTAAACGCGTTTTTCTCAAAGTAGTACTTTTTCAACTGCCGTACAAGATATCTCAAAAAATATTGAATCGATCCGGCTCAAATTTATACCACATCTACAAAAGAGTATTATCTCCTCGTTGAACCTAAATGTTATTGTAATTTCAGAAAAATAATTTGTTTATTAATGTTTAAAGTGTGATTTTTTTGAAAAATAATCGATTTTTATGTTTGATCTAAAATTAATGTAAAAATTTAAAATATTTTTATAAATTTTATTGGTTCACCTATGAATTACATATTTCATTAGCATATTTTTTTCTCTCTGAATGTTGCAAGTTCCCCGGAAAAGGCGTTAAGTTGTACGAGGCAGTTTTTGATGTGTTTTTTTCATTCGCTCGCACCGCCGCCATTTTGTGTTGAAAAATTATTAAAAAAAGATTTTCATTTACTGTGAGACATGTATTTTAAGGATTTAATATTAAACATTTTCTGAATGTACAATATATATATTTTAATTCAATCTGAAATTAGCAATTTTTTTTCGATTTTACATGTATTTCCCCCCTTAACGTTTCTTCGAAAATCAGTGTTTCTCGCCATTCCTTTGAGCTGGAAGTTTTTTCTTTATCGCCGGAACGTACATTTTTTTTACCAATGATAGCAAATTCAACGTGTTTGGGTCAGGTGATAGAATAACCGTGTGGCGTAACCCCACTGAAGAGTTGGAAGTGGAAATGGAAGTGGATATTTAAGGGTTTCTGGGTGTACATACGAGAAAATAAGACCGTAGTGCTATTGAACTGTTGTTTATTGATGGCGATATGAACTAAAAAATACATTTGTACGCATTGTTTGAGAAAAAGTACTAAGCTTCCGAATTAAGAATTTATCCAACAATCAAGTTCTACTAAATGAACGATCCCAAACATAAGTCACTGTTGGGACAATGAGACGACCGAAGAAATTTGTGGAATGAAGCTGCTCAGCGCTTACGCATAGTCTCCCATCAGATATAAGGCTAAGTTAAAGTACCAAGTTCAACAAGAGTGGGCTCATATTGACAAAGAATACACAAAAAGATTATTTCTATAGATCATTAAAAAAAGTGCGGAGCAATGACACCATAAGCATGAAAACCGCTCCAAACAGTCAACTTTACGGATATAATGGCATTTCATGAATAAGTTTGGGATGCTCATTTGATTTAATTTGGCGATTTTGCTTATTGTCGAATCCGTTAAGCCAAAAATATGCTTCGCCGCTCAGTACGATTTTGCGGTAAAAATCGAACGCCAATTTTGATAGTACATTTGCACTATCTCTTAACGTTGCTGGAGTGTCAGGAGAAAAAGCAAGCATCCATGATTCAAAATGGCGAACCGTCAACTGATCAAACGTCACAAAAAATTTGACAGAAATATCATTGCATGACAGGGAAATTTCAGCAGAAAATTAAAGCGATCCTAATGGAAAATCCATGTTTATTTCCTTTTGTGAGAATTATGTTTTGAACCTGACAAATGTGCTTTTTTCTTTTTGTGAGGATTATGTTTTGAACCTGACAAACTTGATGTTGGCGCTATAATAAAGCTACTCACTGTGGTTTGCCATTTATGCGCTCAAGAAAAAGCTGGTTGCACCGCGGGTCATGGTCACGTTGCTTTCATAATATAATGTGAGTGTTCTTGCAAACGGAAGAAGGAGAAGCTAGCATAAAGAGTAAACACTGTACGTTAATATGTAATTTGAACTAAGCATAAGTTTATGAGCAACACAATTTACAGATCACATAGGTAAAATTTATAGATTTTAGTCACTAAGCTGGATATTATATGTCCTCTAGGTTTTTTATATTAGAATCTCTCTCTCCCTAACTTTTTTAAATGATACCAGTAAAGCATTGGAACAGAGAAATTGAATATATTTCTCCACAACGATGAATTTATGTGCTAAAATTAATGTAATGGCAGTCAAATTGCTTGTCAAATATATATTTTTTTTCACAAAAGTAAAATTTATGTAGAATATATTCATGATACAAGAAAAGATAGTGCTTAAAACTACGAAATTTTCACGAAAACTTATGATGACGGCTTAATTCTAGCTAAACTTCAAATTTTACTCCCATTTTACTGCATCGGACATTAAAAAAACCTGGTAAAATAATGGAGAGTTTATATAGGACCATCAATTAAAATCTAGTATTAGTAGTAAGTTTTACCTCGAAATGCATCTTGTAAAATTTATATGATAATTGACATTTTACCCGAACTGCGTACTTGGTTTAAGGGTCAGAAAATTGTATCTTGGGTGATTGGCTCTTGTTGGTTGTTTCATTTGTTGACTGTTTTCTTTGAAAATGATCAAACTCTCTTTTTGACTCATTCGATCCAAGTTGTAAGCATTCTTTTTTGTCCAGTAGGATAGGTAATGATTGTACAATTGGATCCAAATATAGAAAAAAATTAAAATGTGAGAATAGGTATATTAGCTTTTAAAAAAAGGCTGTTCGTTTATTATTAAAAATAATTTAATGTATCTCACGTCTAAAAGTTTTTGTTTAGTTGAAAAAGCTGTATATATAGATGTATGGGATGTAAAAAAGATAAACATTGAGAATGATTTGCATTAGAAAAATAAATATATTTTTTCACTGAATGGAAATCAATTATATTCCATTGCCTTTGAAATAAAGAACATAATAGTATTTAATACTATTTTTGAAGAAGATTTCCCGGAGAATTTATAATTTATAATTATATGAAGCATTGATTCAACTTGCTATGAATGTCGATTACCAAACTCGGTTTAAAACCCTGAAATATGCTTTACAGCTTTCTAATTGATATAAAGACCATTCAAGGCCTTTCACATAAAATAACCTTTAATTGTATTTTCGTATTTATGGTTTTCAATCATTCATTTCGAATCACCCATAGTGAAGCAGTTGCACACTATCATGTAACCTATATGAAAAAAAAGCCACTTGAATATGGACTAGCAGCAAAGGTGATCAAATTATATGCCGACATAAAACTCCCAATCCCCCCTTTTCCTGCGAACTTAATGATTTATTAGCAACATTGATCAAATTGAACTCACTATCATTATCGAACATACTATTTTAATATTCCTCTACAGTTAGTTCATATCCTACTCCGAATGAATCAGAGGAATAGACACGAAGTGTAGGATATGTCGAAGTAGTCTTCTTCATATACTGTTTGAGTGGTGAAGTACACTTGAGTTGCGGCTTCTATATTGTTTCAGACGCTAATACCAAATTAGCTAATATCGTAGCTGAAAAGAATAGCTAGTCTCACGTTTAACGGTACCGACAAATAAGTGGACGTATCAAAGAGAAATATGCATAAACGGATCAGTAGCCATTGGAACAAGTAAGACACTTGTAGTTGGCTTTCAGTTGCTTTGAATAATGACTAGAAGCAAAATTACATAGTAGCCATTCTTAGCTAATCTTCGTTATGGTTTGCAATTTTCTTATATATATTTAACGGTATGTCACGCAATTCTGCGTTCCGTGATTATTACAAAGGACTATGAACTCCTTGTTCTGCCAGTATGCAATCGTTACTTCTTTAGAAATTTTTGAGTTTCATTTATGATTCATGAACAAAAAATCGAATAGCTCAGAGACTTACTTAATTTATAGATGTAACTATATATAATATAGATGTAACACTAAGTAAAAATAGAATTTTCGCTTAGTGATATTCAGGATATCTACCGTATCTCATCAGCTTATAATGCATACCAGATTGGTATGACCAATTGAATCGTGAGCCAGATTATTGATTTTTATTGCCTGAATTGCGACAATTTTTATAATCAGCGAAATTCATCCAATCAAAGTTTCTCATAAAAGTATTTGCTACATTTCAATCAGCTTTTTTTCTTCCTGTCTACAATATCGTTGAAAGCATAAATCTGCTCAAAAGCTTGTATTCTAAAGCATAGTACTGTGTTCGAGGTGAAAATTTAGCTTGAAAATAAGCAAGAGTTGTACTCTGTTCTTAACATGAAAAGTTGCTTTGAAGTTGCTTTCGCTTTGAAAATATTGACACATGTCTCCAATCATTTCACGCCAATTTAGTTTGTGCAGTTCATTCGTTTGAGCTAAAAAGTGACATTTGGTGTTTCAATTTGAAAATGGAGCAGTGCAAAAGTCTTTCCAATAAGAAAATCGATCAAAAAGTGAAATTCTTGACATTTTATCCGTCAGAAATGGGCAGTGTCTCTGCTTTACTCCATTGCCAAAATTTTCGCTCGAAAGAATGACCAGATAATGGAGACATGTCAAAATTTAGCTTCACAATTAACTTAGTACCAGCCTTAAGCGGAGAATATTTGATGGGGAATGTGAATCGGTTTGCGGATATACGAGTAGCTTCCAAAAGCAATACATTCCGTAAATTTCATATTGATCTGCTGATCCTGTCGTGAGTTCTCGTGACATAAGTTTATATTGCTCAAAGTTTATCAATCGTCTGCAGTTTTTTTTTAAAAGCGAATATTTTTCAAGAGAGTCAATGATATGAAAAAAACTTTCCACGTGCTTGCTGTAACTACAGGATAGCCAGTATACCCGCCAACACTCATGCATGTATGTCTACTGTATTGTGCTCTGTAAATTTTTATCAAAAAATCATATGTATCAAGATTTATCGAAAATCATAATTTGCAAAAAAAAAATATATCTACTCTTAAGCAATATGTGCCCACTTAGGCTTAAAAACTTCCAAAACTTTATCACAAACAAGCACAAAATTTTATCAATTTTCATTTCACATACTTGCTTTTAATGAAAAACTATCTGACCATAGAAATGTAGGGTAACATATACTCTAATAAGAATATTCATATATCTTTATCAACATTCATGTTCATTCAGCTCAACTATGCAGTCCAGATATAATCTCACTATATACTACACATAGAGAAATGTGAAATCTCAGGCGAAGTGATTCGAATACTAATTTTCTTCCAGTATTGATAAAAATAAAATACTTCATTCCAATTTTCAATACATTCATGTTATTTTACATTAACAATTTTTATTACTTTCCAAATTACGATTCAAATCACATGCACACACTTTTAATCAAAATATCAAAAAAGGCCGAAATTATTATGTCAGTTTATTACTTTCCTTACGTCATTTTAATGTGCCCATATGCGTGCTATTACTTCTGTTTGATTTTTACCGCTAATTAAAACCAATAAAAAAGCTTCACTTTTTAATTTAAATTTCTCTTAGAAATGGGTATGTATACATTCTCAACAGCAACCACAATCGTTCGTTTGTCGTACAAAATAAATGATCATTTATTTTTGTATGAAAAATGAGTTTTTGAGATTGCTGAGTGTAAATCTTTGAATATTATTTGATTGCAATGAAAAATTAAACCAAAGCGTCATTTGGCCTAATTTTTGATCCGATTTACATAAAAACTCTACATATGTAAAAACATTAAACTTAACGTTATTCATATTCAAGTAGTTGAAAAAAAATTGAAATAAAATCACATACAGTGAAATGAGTTAACAAGAGAGCAAGGCATACATTTTTTGATACAAAGTTGAAAAATATGTGAACGCTAAGCCTGTAAATATGATTCTATATGATAATACTTCCGGAGGGTTTTCACCAAATGATTCACAATCTCGTATCATCTTCTCTGCTAAAAATTTGAACGGTGAAGCAGATAAACGCTGTCTATTATATTGTAGGCAAGAAGAGAGAAATCTGATCACAATTTATCAAAATACTTCTGTGAGAAATTATCGTTGAATAAAATTCGCAGATCATAAATAATGTGGCAGCTTAATCAATAAAAATCAATAACCTCCCACCTTGGAAATAATCATAACAGTCAGGTATGCTTTATGAGCTGGTATCTGATGAGAAACGGTGCATATCTTCGAAACCACTTAGAATCGCAACCAAAGTACTTTTATGTATTAATAACAATTAGCAAAGGCCAGCAGAGTGTTATATTTTTATTTATCGAAGAAGATATTCTGATGCAAACACTCTAAATGGTCTGATAATGACTTCAGAAAGGCAGCATTATTATATTACCGTCTCTGAAGAGAAAGCGTAGAACAGCGCCCAGTGTGCGACCAACGTGGTGTATTTTTTAAAGAAAGCAATTATGATGATAATAGTTTGACACCTATAAAGAATAACGGTATATATTGATGTTAATTGTTTTAATAATAATATTCGGAGTATTTAAGCACAACTTCCAAACAAATAATCATCATCATCGGGGCACTACAGCCCGAATCGAGCCTTAGCCTCCTTAATTCCGCATCCTCCAGTTTGGTGTTCCCAGAAGTGACCTGCTGTCAGCAGTTATCGAATCCTCTCAGCGCTTGCGTGGCTTACCGACTGGCTTGCCTCTGCTCGCTCACCCCTTGAGAGACTGTTTGGGGATTCGATTGTCACTCATTCGTTCGATGTGGTCAGTCCATTGTAATTTTTGCACTCGTATGACGAGTACCAAAGAGACTTCCGGCTCGTCATAAATGGTATACAGCTCGTTGTTGTATCGGATTCGCCATGCATCTTCTTCCGTATTGGACCGAGGATCCTTCGCAATCCCCTTCTCTCAAACGTATTCAAGGCTTTTTCAGACGCTTGTGTCATTGTCCAGGTTTTGCTTCCGTAGCATAGCACAGGTCTAATAATTGTTTTGTAGATGCGAGGCTTCGTATTCCTGTGTACGCATCGAGATTTCAAAGTGGGAAGCACCGAAAAAAATGTCTTATTGGCTAATTGAGTCCGTCGTTTGATTTCGCCAAGCTCATTCCCATCGTTCGAAAGCTTCGTCCCTAGGTACACGAAGTTGTCTACGTTTTCAAGGTTATAGTCCCCTATCGTTATGTTTTGTCTTATTGGCATCCTTTTCCTTGATTGAGTCATAACTTTTGTTTTTGTTCGTTGATTTGAAGACCAACTTTCTTGGCGGTTTCGTCTAGAGCTAAACATACTTCCTTGGCGTCGTTGAACGAACGTGACATAATGTTGACGTCATCAGCGTAAGCTACTAGCTGTGTCGACTTAAATAATAGAGTTCCTCTCGTGTCAATGGGGATTTTTCTCATGATATGCTCAAGCGCTAAGTTAAAAAGTACCGGAGCTAATCCATCTCTTTGTTTTAGCCCTGTGTTCGTCGAAAATGAGTTGGTCATATTATTCTGAATCAGCACTTGTGACGTGGAGTCGGTTATGGTCATTTTCACCAGTTGTACCAACTTTGCTGGGATTTCAAACTGCAGCATGATGTTATATAATGCAGTTCGGTAGACGCTGTCGTACGCTTGTTTGAAATCGACGAATATTTGATGGACATCAATGTTGAATTCCCAGCATTTTTCAAAAATTTGTTTGACCGTAAATATTTGGTCAGTTGTCGATCTTGCACGTCTGAAACCACCTTGATATTCACTAAGAATTTTCTCAGCGTGATAAGAATTCCTTAACTCTAAAATCTTTGTCAAGAGTTTGTACGACGTACAAAGTAGTGATATGCCCCTGTAGTTTTTTTTCGCATAGCAGTTTATCTCCTTTCTTGTGAATGGGACATACAAAACTTTTTTCCAACGCCACTTATTCGGCATCGTTTCTTGTTGTCATAGGTCTGTCACCAATCCATGGATAGCCCTTAAACTGGAAATCCCGCCTGTCTTCAGGAGCTCCGCGGGAATCCCATCGATGCCCGGTGCTTTATTGGGTTTCAAGCGGTCCATGGCTTGTCGGACTTCATCTAGTGTAGGAAGGTGAAATGAGGCACTGTCAAGGTATGTACCAATTAGTGATGGCGATTCGTTGGGTGCGGGGATATTTCCGTTCAGTAATTGCTGGAAATACGACGCCCATCTTTCCTTCACCTGTTCTGAGCCACTTATGATGCTTCCATCTGCAGCCCAACATAAGCTAGTTGGTGGTTTGTATTGCATTGTATCGTAATTACCCATCGTTTTCCCGTGAAGCGTATCTCATCCAAACAAAGTAGTTCAAAACACAAGAATATTCATATTGTACAAAAACTAAGTGTAAAAGATTCAAACTTCGTTAGTAACAATTTTTTTTTCGGATCTAGTCACTAACTCATCACTTTAAATTACAATGCAAGATGTAGCTGCATTCCGTATATAACTTAAGATAATGCAGAGAAAAAGATGTAAATTGTCAGAAAAACAAAAATCTCAAAGCTGCTTGGACAAGCAAAGTGATTGAATTCCAGGTTCAACCGGATACTGACTTAAATAGTGAGCATTGAGTCTGATTTTACCCCACGGGGAAAAAGATATAACAAAACTTATGGGCATTATTTTTAAAAAGATCAAAAAGCAAAAGGAAAATAAACGAGCAAAATCACCAACATAATCACCTACAAGTCAGAGCAAGGAGCAAAAATTATACTATGACACTTGTGTGTTTAGCGGTCGAAGACACGGACGTTGAAGATCAAATCGATTACTAAGTGGACGTGGAACTGCAAGATGTTCTCCCTTAGGTTAAGCTAGGTATTATTGGCTGACATAAGTTCATATATTCACTTCTTCGTTTATAGTGATGCTAGATAAAAAGACCCAGAGTTAAAAAGTTCAATATAAGTGGCCGTTGAATGTCCAAAACTTTTTTTGCGGATTGAAGGATGTCCTTCAGTTTCTGCTCCACCTTGTGCGTGAAAACGGCTCACCGAAGCAATACTGCCTGGCTTTCTCCAGCGACACAGAAAATTCTGTCTGAGACCGCCGGCTTTTGACTTTTCCTACCGATGTCGCTGCATAGAAGTTGCAGTTTAACGTCATGTGCTGCTACGAAACTGTGGCCAATAATGATGCCAGCCAGCCACTAGTCCGCGTTAATTCAAGTAACTATTTATTAGCTTGGAGATTGTATGGTTCCAACATGATTTTGTTTATCTCGCAGGTTTCAGTTGCTCACCATCTGCACATTGCATCTAGCAAACAACTGGTGTCAATCAAATACTTCACTGCTTGAATATGAATAGAGATGTTAAGCGATATAAACATAAGAAAACTGGCCCCATGATTCGCCAACGGATACACCCTCTCATTCTCATCAAAGTCCCTATGATCGAGAATCCGAAAGATTCTAATAGCCTGTTCAGGGCCTAAATATAGTTGACTACGCACTTCAATTTATTAGCGTGAGATATCAGTGCTTTTATAGCCGCTTGACTGGCTGTGAAAAATTTGATCATAGCACCTGAAGTATTCTTGACATATACTAGTTCTACGGCTTTTCGTATCACAAAGATCTCAGTCTGGAAAATACAACAGTGATTGGCAAGCCTGAATGCTATTTCTATATCGCAGTCTGCGAAATTTGCTCCAGTGAATGTTCCTGGAGCTATTTGTAATCCGTAAGTGTAAATGGCTAGCTTCTACGGTCACTTGATGTCTGCATACGAGGCAACAAGTGGGGACCAAGCTGTCAGTGCTTCCTGCATACTCCTCCTCAATACTGCTATGACCGAATGATCTTGACTCTTAGACTTAATTCCCTGAACTTGGTAGCAGCAGAAAAGTCAAGCGCAAGAAGATGAAGCAGGACATGCAACACAGACGAATGCTAAGCCGCTTGTAGTTCAGAGAGTTGCCAACTGCTGACTGCTGTTCGACAAGGCAGCAAAGTTAATTCTATCCATTTCTTGCCACTAGATCAGGCAGCCGTAAGAAAGGATCAGCCTTGCTGCCGGCTTTTTAGATCCAGTGTGTTAGAGCAGTGCTTAGGCCCCATGTTTTACGCAGCGTGCTCTTGCTGGCGTAAATCGCGATGCTTGTTTTTTCTACTTTTGGTTGTACATTTGTCTTCCATCTGAACCTGCCGTAAAATTTGAGGCTTAATCTAACACCGACCAACCTGATTTCAATAGTCTTGTGTTTTTTAGTGACGAGTATAAGATTGGTTTGATCGGAAACGATACTTAGACCGACGGCATTCGCTCACTTATCAAGCAACCCCAAAGTATACTCAATAAGCTGGCCGAGGGAATGCGTAAACCAACCCCAACTTTAATTGCAATGTCTTTAACATAAACCACAAAAATGAGTCCTTTGTGGTCCAACCTTGTTGCCAGATTCTACAAGAGAGGAGATGGGGACCCTCTCTTGGAATGTGCTTCTATGGACCTTTCTTATGATCCACGCTCTCACTCATTCCACTGATATGAGCATTGCTTAAGCATACTACTTACCCAGCTCTTGATAGGGTATGAGAGCCAAGTTTCTGCTTGATGTGAAGTTCTGAAAGTTTTCTGAAAACTTTGAGAAATACAAATATAATTTACAAATATAATTTTGGCGATCTTTCCTGCGGCTTCGAACATAACTTAGCACGAGGCAATCTTTATAAATTGGAATAAGCCATAGAACAAACCAGGTAGAATTACATCAGGACCTGGGGATTTGTAGGGGCTGTAGGTATCCATTACCTTGATTAGTTTCTGCTTAGTGACGACTTTGCTTATTGAGTCATCCAGAAAGCTCGGGAAGTGAGTATGTACATCTACATTCCTCAAATCAACAAAATGCAGTCTAAGAAAGAGTATTCTTTAATTACTATGCCAGAAGAGAACATTACAGAAAGCTCCAGCAAAACGTCTAAGAAAAAAAGGCTACTGCAAGAACCGAAACCCCAGAACATGCATAAAATTTTGTGAACTCAAGAAAGATATGATTTTTTATCAGTTTTCGCAACAACTCGAATTCGTCATTCACATTTGTTATTGCATTTTGTTTCGATTATTTCTAATTTTTAATTTGTTATGCGCGTACTAAATGCATGATCTAAAATACTTATCTATTAAAGACAGTACACAAAATAATCGATGTTTAGTTTAAATATAAAGCATCGGTTAAAAATAACAAAACAAAATCAACTTGAAAAAGGTTCTTAGAATCATCCTCAAACTTGCTGCGAGCTACATCCGAGAATTATATCCATGCAACGACCTGAGACTTTATTATAAACTTACAGCTCTTCTACGAATACTCAAGAGGGTAATGGCACTTATGCATTCTGCGAATTGCAAGATACACGAAAAGATTAAAATTAGAGATGTATTCAGAGTCATTTCTTGGTGTCATTCATCTCATAGTTTCACCAAAGCAATGAGTAATTAGTGTCCTTTACAGAATTGCTATAATACTTAAAACGGTTCTTTGAAATGCAACCAGTCTATTGCAAAGAATATTCCCCAATGATTCCTTTTCAGTACAATTTAGCGCAACAAACCCGAATCAAAGATAATACTGCAGCAAGCAGCCTGTTAAGATTTAAATAACGTTGATTGCATAGGCGCAAATAAGTTACCAAAGTTTGTTGCATGAGAACCACACACAGCTTTTAATCGAACACTAGCTTTTAAACGACTATTGTTTTTAATGTGTACCAATTTTTTCCTAGCTTGTAAAAAAATATTTTAATAAAAAAACCGATTTTTCCTTTCGAAGCTAGATATATTGAATTTTACAGATTACAGATTACCCTCGATATATCGATATTTGTCACAAAATTCAATATATCTAGCTTCGAAAGGAAAAATCGGTTTTTTTATTAAGACTATTTCTAGTTGATTTTCATTTGATAACTGTGACATCCACTGGTTGGTTTTGTTTGAAATATGATAAATAGAAAAAAGAAAGGGAGCAAAACTTCAGAAGAAATTGAAAGTTTTTTTTTGTTTATATTGATTTTCCAAAGTACTATGAATATGCTCTAATTTTATTGTTGTATTTCACTGTGACTAAAATGTAAAATATATTTTTAGCCAAAACACGGGGATTTGATAATTTCGCTTCTTTTTAATGGTTTTGCGGCAAACATATTAATGTGTCAGTCTACAGCGCACTTAAAAATAAAATCTTTTTCTAATCAAATTAAGGTGAAAGAACGAGTTTAAAAGAAAGTCTGTACTAAAACTTTTCAAAAGGTAATAAAGAGAGCGGGGTTTAAGAGCAGAAAGTGCTGAAGTAAACCTTATATTCGTAAAAGAAATAAAATCGTTAAATTACGTTTTGCTTAAGAGTATGTAAGACATACCAAATCATTCTGGGAGTCCACAATTTTTGATTATGAAGTAAAAATTAATGTTTTTGGATCTGATGGGCAGCGATATCTTTGGCGAAAGCATAATACATAGTTTAGGAGGAATCATACTACTCCCACTGTAAAACACAGCGGAGGGAACATTGTGGTATGAAACTATATGGGGCATCTGGTCTTAGAAATATAGATTTTGTGAACGGTACGATGAATCAAACAAGTTGCCTGGGTATTTTTAAAAGAAATATTAAACAAAATTCTGAAAAACGTAGGCATTTTATACAATTTTGGTCTGCATCAGGACAACCATCCGAAGCACAATTCGGAGCAATGTCGGTTTGGGCTATTTGTAACTGTTCAAATGCTATTAAAACCCCCCTCAGTCACCGAACTTAAACCCGATCGAGCATTTATGACATCATCTCAAAGCCAAAGTAGCATTGCAAAAGGTGAAGTATAACAAAGGGCTCCAAGATGTCATTATTGATGAATGGAATAAAACTTTACCCACTTTTTGCAGAAAATTTATGAAAACGATGCCGAAACTTTTAATTAAATGCAAAAACACCATCATTTAATATTAAAGTTGCATTAAAAATAGGTTTTTTGTTCTTACTAAGAACTTGTACCTTAACTTTTTTTACCCACTGTATATGTAAAAATGTTCAGACACAAAGACGTTTATTCCATTCTGGCTCACACATGAGTTATTCCAGATTCAATGTACCAAATTAATCAACTGCTTGATATTTAGTTTTCGGTGTAAAAATCATACGATTTAAATTTAACTTTTGATATGACGGTTCTTTTATAATATGAAACCAAACAATAACATTTAAACATTTCATCATAATTTAAAATTTAATTTTCTTTCTAGTATTCGTAACGCGTGCATACTGACGAAGAAATTGTTGAACATAATTTATCCCAAATAGATTCAATATCCATTATTTAAAAACTTTTTTGACCGTGCATATTTTTCCTGCAAAGGTAGGCAGGCAAATACGAACTTCGAAATTGCCCATAATCAACGAAAGCAAAAATCATTCTCGAAATTAGGTTTCTTCCAGAGTGAAATAAAATAGGATGAAAAGGGTTCCATGTGAACTGAGTATGAATGGATACAGTCAAGTCATGTTCTGCTCATCACTACTTTTTCATCAGTATATATTGTGTCGAGCACACATGCATACGCACATTGAAAGCTAAATTTCTAATAAACATGTGTAGATTTCACAACACGTTTGGTGCCCCTATTCTCTACTTACTGTAAAAAAACAAGCTCTGAATCAACCTAAAAATTTCAGGTTATAAAAACGCTCTCCTATCATAATAGTTCCTCTTAATATAGAGTTTTCCTATGGCTACTTCCCGCTGTAATCACTCGAACCCGCGGCCAGCAGATCGCTGCTTTGGACTGGCGCCTTAGCAAGCAGGAGGTCGATACCTCCAATATTGGAGGTCGATACCTCCAATAATTCATACATTCAAGCTTTCTAAAATAAATAATTTGTATTTAGTTAAGGTCAAATCTTTTTTCAAAAAAGTCACATAATGCTTATGAATTCAAAATAAACTCATATTCAATAAGGCTCAAACATATTTTTTCGTTTTCTCCTATTCATAAAAAGCACTCTAAGCTAGAAAATTACCTTATCTTACTTGTGGGCATTGCTTTTTCTCATTTCCCCGAACAGATGCTGTAATTACTTTGTTTCCCCCAATTACTTAATGTTTATTTGAAAAGATGCATAATCGCTGCTCCTTTTTATGATGGCAGGCATTAACTGCTGATAATGGCCACGTAAAGCAGATATCCGGGACCAAACACAAGCTGTAACTTTATCGACTGTATGAACAAGGGGAATATAAAGTTTCTTAAGAATTTTGTACGTGAGGCTAAGAAATTTTCCACGTTGAGGAGCATTACTTCAATGGACATGGTTTGGTTTGAGTTAGAAAATTGGCTTCATTAAGAGGAATTACGCTTGTGAATAAGCATACATATTATTTTAACAGATCCACGATGAAATTTTGATGCTTTAAGTTTAGAACGTAATAAATTATAAATTAGTATGTAGCCTTATACTTATAAAGCATTTGTAAAATCAATTATTCGTAAAATGTAAATTTACTCTTTTCGGATGTCAAAAAAATCCAGTCAAGCTGATAGCCTGCCAAGACCAGCACCAGGTGCAAAATTTGAAGTAGTGCAAAAGCATCAGACTTGGAGCAAGCTGAGATCCAGATCCATGCCATTGATCACTGCCGAACCTTGTTTTCTTGAGGGTATTATGCAGGTCATACGACTTAGTAACAGTGATCTATCTGTAGACAGTTGGAAAGTGGGCAAGTTCAGTGATGTATTCAAATAAATGAGGAATACCATCCATATTTAAAAGACCGTGGTTACAATATAGGCCACGGGTTCGCTTTTGTTCACCTGAAGGTCTACCGAAGGGATCTAAAATTCTTAGCGCCAAAAGATTTAACCCCTGCACAAGTTAGATATAAGTAGGCTACCTCGCAAAATTAACAAAATCCGAAGTGAACTTAATAAACTTTCAAAAAATTCAATATATCTAGCTTCGAAAGGAAAAATCGGTTTTTTTATTAAAATATCAAAATCTGTATTCTTATCAAAAAATCTATTAATATTTTTGCCCCATCAAACTTCAGCGAAAAAGACAATACTTCTTTTGTCCACGACCCGAAACCAAAGGCAATCAGAGTCGATACTTTTTACATGGCGCACGAGGAAGGCTTGCTACCTCCTAATAACCAAGTAAGGGAGTGTTAAGAAAGGAGAATATAATGTGGCTCGTGACAGATGACCGGCGGTAACAACATCGCACACACACAATGAAAATCATGACACACGCTTATGTACAGACGAAAGATGATACGTAGGTTGCTTCACGCATCAACAATTGACTGGAACATACGAGTTAGAGGAAAATTTTGTATTGACTTAGGAGGCAACCAAGCCACTAAGGTTTAAGCTATGAAGAACAGACAAATTAAGTGTTATCATAGAAGTAAAAGAATAACAACGAGTTTTGATAAAGAAATACTCCAGGTGGCTGTTAAACCGGTGGAGAACTAATCGCCAACAGGGAGTTTTTAGAAGCCACAAATTCATGATGAATTTCCCTATTAAAAGGCGCACATACATTAATCATGGGACAATTTGGACAATAACAAAAGGGGTGGATCTTTTTATGAGTTTATTCATTCATTCACTTGCCTTCAGAATCTCTAACACCAGTGAGGTCATCTGTATGTAACACTGATAACTGAGGACTCTACACAATTTCAAACGAAATGGAGAATTTTGTCGGACTTTTTTTTGGCATTTTCATTAGAGAAGCATTTTCATTAGAGAAGCATTTTGGCATTTACATAGAGAAGCAACTCCTTGCCCTAAAAGGCAAATTTCTGTTTGAGAGAAATTCCGATCAACTTACAACACTGAATTGGGCCACGTTTTGGCGCTCGCCAATTTAAAAGATTTGAATACGGCAGTAGACTTTCTAATTAGGTATTTCCTGCCCCTCCACTAGATCCATAGGGAAAAAGAAGAGAGCGCAGAGTGAGATTGTGGCCCTTTGAAGCAAAAGCAGGAAGGAGTTTGATCTTGTCAAAAAAAACTCAGCGAGTGGTCAAATTACAAAGTTAAATTAAGGCTACTCAAAATTACCGTGCTTAAGTGGTGAAGGGCTTTGTGTGTAAATATTGAAGGTATCAATGAAACCAGTGACCCCTGTAAGCTTCAAAGCTTAAATCCTGTCGCTCCGGGTTGCATACAAAAGCCCGATGGGACTCAAAATAGCTTCGTGACGCTTAGTGTGCTGACGAACAATCCCAATTTTTGTAGTGAGGAAACACCTCCAGCACTACCGTTAGAGCCATAGAGGAGTGTAAATTTGGTTCCTGTCATTTCTATCGCATATATCAGGTTTTGAGGTTAGTTCGTAGCTCCACAAAAGATAGCGTTACTCAATTATCCGTAGTGACGCAGACAAAGGTAAATATTTTCCGTTAATTTGCTGAACATGTTCCAGCTGAGCAAACGTGCAAAAAGTGGTTTGCACAAGGATCGTCCTGGAGAGCCGAATAATTTCAAAGATGAAGAATTGGTGACAATGTTCGATGAAAACCAACGCCAAATACTTCTACAGTTGTCTAAATTACCAGGAGTTGACTTACCGATGGTTGGAAAACGCCTCAAAGCCTTTGGAATGTTACAAAAGCAAGGAACGTGAGTTCCACATGCGTTGAAGCCAAGCGACGTAGAGCAGCATTTTGCCATCTGTGAGCAGTTGCTCCAATGGCAGGTAAAGAAGGGATTTTTGCATCGGATAATAGCCTTAATCACAATACAACGATTTGACGCAGGGTGCTGCGGCAAACCGCTGTCAAAAAATTAGAATGCTCTGTTTTGTATGGTAATGCGCACAACGCTGACGGCCGATTGCCGCAGCGGTAGAATTTGCCAAATTTCTAATTTTGCCGCATCGCTAGTGGTGATACCAACCATAGGTTCGCATCACTAGTGGTGATACCACCCATAGGTTCGCATCACTAGGTTGAATGGTCTGGTGGAATAGACAAGCGATGGCTGATATGTATTGTGATAAGCCAACTTAATCCTCGTACAACAGGATTTAACAATACAAAAAAAATGAATTTGGTTGGTGCCTTGATTGCATTGACAGCGACATTGTCATTGCATTGTGGTTCACCAAATTCAACTGCGGCATTGTACATAGAAGCACGCCTCCCCCTGTGGCAAAATCGTTGTATTGTGATTAACGCAAAACACTGGCAACGAAAAATGGATGCGGTACGAACACCCTAAGTGCAAAAATCGTGGGGTTTGCCCGATCATGGATCAACATCAGCGCCCAAGGAGACTATTCATGAGAAGAAGATCAACCTGGGCATCTGGTGGAATCAGCTGGAAGCAATCTATTATGAGCTTCTTGAACCAGGTGGAACCATCACTGGAAACTTTTACAGGCTTCAATTGATGCATTTGAATCAAGTATTACAGGAAAAGCACCCCCAATTTGACAATCGACATGACAATGTGATTTTGCTCCTCAACAATGTCAAACTCTATGTTCCGAAAGTCGTGGAAACTGATTTCAAAGCGCTGAAATGGGAAGTTCTGTCTTCCATTTGTCCCGGTTCACACCATATATGTAGCTTGTTGGAGCAGCACCTCGACAACTACGAAAGTAAAAAGAATTGGATCGATACTTAAAGTAGTACTTATTAGTTTGATACTTAAAGTAGGACAAAATGATGGAAATTACTTTGGATAATGCCACTGTAATAACACTTTAATAATAATCCATCAAATTTTCAACAAAAAAAAATGCTACAAATTAATTAATGAGGAATTCTGAAGAAAGGTAGACAGAATACTGCCCTTGGAGGTGCCTGTCTTTTTTTTCTATACCTAAGCCAAAGCTCAGGGGATTGCCTTTTGAAGCGAATGCTTAGCGATGGCGGTTGGGAGACACATATGGGAGAAGCCGATGGCAATTATTCCATTATTCTTTTTTTTAAGTGCCACATTTATTTCTTATTTTCTAAAGCGCTAGTGTTATGCCTAGTCGCTTCTAAAGCTTTAAATGTGGCACTTAATTAATGGAGCGCTGGTATTATGCCCAGTCGCCGACTGTTAAGACAACACAAGACGAACAAATACAGCCATGAGCACGGCGGGATTCGAACTCACGGGCAGTAGATCGCTGCTTCGGACTGACTTTAATTACCGCTCACTCCCAACGGGAAAAATAATGTTTACGGATATATTCGGTAAGCATTTCGCGTAATGCGTGTAAGCATTACCGGACCATTACGCGTTGTTTCTTTTTAACATTGCATGTCCTAGGCTGGGAAGATTTATACAAGGGGAAACTCATGCTTTTAGCTCTATAGCTTTATGTATAAGAGCTTTTTGGAAAGTACGACATCGTATTCTCGCATTTATGGTATACGCCTCAATATGAATTAAAGCTTTGGCCGGCGGCCGATCGTATCTCTGCATGTGTGATTTTTGCATGCTGATGCTCATTGGAGATTCCAATAGCGCATGCTCTTTGCTACTAATTGTCTTCATACATTTTACTTACCCGTGCGTGATGATTTGAAATGCTCCGAAATTTTCATCTTGCCGCTTTATATAGCAGACTACCCATAACCGATGTATGCTCGCAAGTTCTTTTCCCCTTGTTTCTGCGAGTGGATTTCATTGGCCAGTCTTGGACTTTTAACATATGAGCTTTCTCCCTTGCAGCATTTTCCATGCTCCAAGTCATGTATACGAGTATATCTTATAATTGCTGGAAAATAGCTTTGGAAATCGGAAATTCGCATTACTAGCATTGTTTGATTCATGCATTACGCCAGCATACATTACCGCGATTCCCGTTGGGACTTGATATTTGAACTACCTAAAGACGATTATATTACTCAATTTCCGAGTAGATGATTTGTAAATGCTATTAAATAAAGATTGACATTCTGGTTTTGGAGAGCATTTATAATTGCTTGAGGCCACAAATTCTTAAAAGATTTCTCGGCGTCTTGAAATGTAGCCAACGTGTACTCCTTACAATCAACTGATTTTTCAGCATACTTTACAGTGCTCTTTCGACATATTTGCCCTTCTTATAATCATACTGTAGTTTCAAGATCAGATTAGAGTCCAAGGGGCTGATTATTTAAATTGCTCTAAATTCGAAACCAGCTTAGACAAATCAGATTATCATTCGGTTTAGCTTGCAATGCTTTAGCTGCCTTGGGGATAAATGCAACTTTTCTTTCCTACAAATTGGTAGGAATATACGCTAATCGTTAGCAGATATTGTATATGGCCATGTGTCGAGGTAAAGGGCTCTCAAATGTCCGCTGAATATCAGTTGGAATGATACCATTTGGACTTGGTTATTCGCATGGGTCGAAAAAAGAAATGGCAACAGGAGCAAATTGGGTATGCAGTCTCATATCCTAGATTTGCATATGCATATTGAAACTAAATCTGCTGCATGGATCAGAAGTTTCATGGTCAGCCATATTTAGGGCTGTATATCAGAAAAATATAGAAAAGGTGGTTAGCATCCTAATTAATAACTGAAGCACTCTGTATTATCGCAATTAAAGCACTTTTGGTGCTGCTTCATTGAAATCCTACTGATCTGATCTGGAAATACATATCGATCCCTCCGAACTTAACGACAGTGTAAAGTAAAGTGATCCCACGAAAACCCTCGTGCGGGTCTAGGATTTGAAGCTGGTACAGAGCTTCATCATAAACTTATAATCAATGTAAATACGAGTGTGGAGTGACTAGTTCCAGGACTCACGTAACCTCTGCTTAATTCAAAAACCTATTCAGAACTAGGTGATTCCACACACAACACACCAGTACTCTACCCTCTAAGCTACTCAAGCTTCGGAAGACAGTGTGGGGTATTGTATATACCACTGACCCTCACTTGAGGCTTTCCTTCCACTTGTCAGATTACTCCAATGTCTTTCAAGCGGGAGTCCTTGTGATTCTTGAAGCTCCCAATAGGCTCTTATGTCATCGGAAATTCGGAGTGAATATATTCAGTTTCACAACCAGTAAAGCGGCTATACCACTCTCCTGCCGGAGTTTGATGCAGCTGTTTTGGGTGCCAGGATATACAGACATTAAAGGGAATGGTGCTGCGGGTCAGTTATCAAAGGCTGCCAAGTTTTTGCCGGAAGTGCTTTCCGATGGCTTCAGTTTATGTGACCATCTGGAAAAAACACTTAAACGACGCTGTGAAGCCCTGTATGGAAGAACGTTCCTTTGCAATTGCTAGGCAATTGTGGTAGACTTCTAACATTATTCGTCCTAGGGACCTTCTTGATTTGGAAAGAGGGGCCTTTGCGCAACGTTGGCTGCCTTAAATAAACTCTTTCTGTTTCGAAGGCACGCAGTGCAGCTGGGTGCCCTTTACAATGACTTTTGCCAGAGCTGTAGATGCGAGGAGGAAGAAGAAAAAGTTCTTTACCTCCTGTTTGAACAATAACACCACCACTGCACTTCACTAAGTGATGATAGCGATGATTTATTATCTTTCAATTAATTTATATTTGAAAAATTTGCATGCGTGGGAAAAACAAATATTGGATTCGTATGTTGCACTCATGCTCATCGTGCACACACGGTAGAAAAAGTTACTGATCATTTCTAATTAATCATTAGAGTCATCATGTATTGCCATCGGCATGCGTATTTAATTACATATGCAGAATTTTACATAATGAGACAGGATGATGTTATTTGGGCTTTAAAGACGATATTGTGAACAAACATTTTTGGTGTTGGCAAATTAGCATTCACGTTTAACCAAAAAATATCATATTAAAAAGGAAAGTATAAATTTGAAAAATTCCATGAGGCAGCCATCAATGTCAATCAATAATGCATTCCTTTCAAAAGCAACCTATTTTCCGATGTTTTTTGCCAAATTCCATACTCCTATCAGTTCTAATAAAATAATCTTTTAATATTACTAAGAATACTTAAACTCCCGAACCTACATTCAAATATATATATTGTCGTCCTTAGCATAAACGTCCTGTTTAGATGTTAGTACCTTCAGAGATATTCAATGATTTGTGTTTTTCTGCAGCATGCAGATACTTATATAGAGAGGGCATTTTTTACTATTGATTTTAACATACTTCTACAAAAGGTTGGTTTTTTATATTTTGTAGAATTATGTAATAGAATATGTATTTTTCAAATCTGGTGTTAGCTGAAAATTCAAAAAAATATCAGAAAGTGCGTCACGACAGTATACTTAAAGTATAGAGACTCTCGCAACATATCAGCACTATTGCTAAGCGTAAACATTTTAAAACATTATATTTTTAAGCATTCATTTTTGATTATGAATAAAATACTCCCATATCATTTTCTAGTAGACAAAATTAGAAATTCTGCTTGAATACAAGTTTCATGTCTAATCTCTTTAATTTATTAGAGCTGCACAACACTCGTGTACTGCATACGCTGTTTATCCGGCTGAAGTTATCTTATTCATTTCTCATATTGTGTAACGCTCATCTTCACTGTATGATAGATACGAGTATGTGGACATATGCAAGTGGGTGGTGAATAAAATATATACGACACAACGAAGACTGGATATACGACCGCTAATTAGTCGGCGAAATGGTAGCACGTACATAAAATAAATCTTCGGAGCATAAAGTTCCCGTGGAATACTAGAAATATTTTGCTTGATGTTATAAATTTCAGCATGAGAGTTATGACATGAATTGTAGCACAGAGGAAAATAATGAGAATTCACAAAGAATACTTACAGCAATTTTTTTTGTACCTTTTTGGACTTGCATTATTTTTTCATTGCATAATGCGTATCAATATTAAGATGTATGTGCAACCAAATATTTTATGGAAACGAAAAAGAAATAGATTTTGGTCTTACGACTCAGTAGTTCAACGTTCAATTTTTTTATTGCCTATAATCGCACAGCTGTATAAATTTGTGCTATGCATTAATATTAAACAACAGCAGGTGCATTCGAATAGCAAACAAGTAAATTAGAGCAAATATAATCCGCATTAGTGTTGCATCACACATGAAAATTGATAGGTACTTCAAAGCATTAATCATACCTATGAAAGTATCAAGCTTATTTTTATTTGGCTTTTGGTCGCTGCAGTTTGGCATCATTCTACATAAATGTAGTAAGAAAGGACTAGTTTCCTACTGATAATCCACTTCCGACTCATAAAGAAATTCAAGTAAGCATGATGATGTCAACTCAAACAATGACTCTTTTGCCAAGCCCTATTACAACGTTTCACTATTTAGAGATTCGGAGCTTTTATGAGCGTTCAGGAATATATATTTTAAAAAATGTGTTCGAATTGGTTTAACTTGAAGCTAGGTTGCCCATTAAGACTTCCTAAACTACCACCGCTAATCGCTAAATGAAGAATTGATGGAAAAGACACTTAACTGCATAAAAACCCTTTATCATCTGTTTATGTTCCCAACGGATACAATGAGCCCAGAATACATTTTCTCCGTGCGGAATGAAAACAAAGCAGACACAATGTCGGCGGCGAAAGTAGACATAGCGGAAACCGAAAGGGAAGTTGTTGGAGCATAATAGGATTAGCTCAGCAATTCAATTTATAAATAAAACAACAAAGCACTCGAAAACAAATTATTCCTCTCGAAATGTAATCGAGCAATAATCCTAATGGACTGAAGGGATCCAACAGGTCGTACAGGTTTATCCTCATGGCATTGTAGTATTGTATTTAGGCTAAGCATAGAATATAGTCTGACGCCGTGTTACTTGATAAGCGATGATCATCATTCATATATGCGGAAAATGGATTTCCATATTGTTGCTGGTAAGCAACTCAAAGATTTTCTTGGAAGCTTTTTGTGCTATGTTGACGTAATACACTTTTATATATTTTGTACTTTGCATCTATTTATGCTGGAATTTTGCAGATGGAACATTTTTCAAAACCTATAAGATGTACCTTTTCCTGTCTTCGAAAACTTTCATGCTACTCTTTGTCGATGTGTACATACTGCTTCAAGCTTGCGTAAATTATAGATGCAGAAATTATGAAACCATGTCAGATCGAAACAAGTTATACACACATTTAACTACGATACACGTTTCATTAACATCCGTTAAGCATTGAGAATAAGTAAAGCCAATTATAGTAAAATGCACCAACGTTATTTTTAAAATCCAGCCCACCAATTAATTAAGCAAAGGATATATTCCGATTTATATTTATGTTTGCATTGATAATTTTTATGTGAATTTTGGAAATCCACTTGAAAATATATCTGCAGGATTATGTCACTCACTCGAGACATTTTTAAACCGTTGGTGTATAGCCTGGAGCTGTAAGTCCAGAATGTACGACATAATTATAGTATATATCAAACTGGGTAGATGCTTGTCAACTGTAGTGCTGTTCAGGAAAGAAATCTGTTTTTTGGAAAAACTTTCATATATATAGTAGCTCGAGATGTGTAAATAAAAACTGCTACAGTTGAAACAATCTGGTATTCTACGAAGATTTTCTGATATTTGTAAAAAGTAGTGAAAATTCAACAGCGGAACACGAAGGAAATAAAACATTAACTGTTCAAAATTCGAGTCTGTTTTCAAATAAAAAGGAACTATTTCCAACACTTTCCAAATGTTCAAATTTCTAATCAAATTTCAAAAAAGTCTATCGCATCAGAACCGCTAGAAAACTTATTTTCGAGGAAATTTTCTTTGAGTAACTTAAAAATGTGGAAAGAAGTAATACATTTCTTTGTAGTATCATATCAACCATTTCTTACACAAAGTAACAAAAATCATTTCCTGTCAGCATCTCTAATAACACAAATGTTGAAATGAAAATGTTCAGTATTGGCAACATTTTCTCAAAGCAGCAGCAATAGCATGACAAGCTTGTGCTTAAACCAACCTATCCTTTCAATTTCGTTTTCATCCAGGGATATCATCGAAAGTTTCATCGATTAAACTACGTCTGAGGCTGCCATCCCGAAAATTTCCAAAGCTCGGAAAATGTTAATATTGGTTGTTTATTTTAATGTAAATGCTTTGCATATGAGCAAAAAATGGAAGCATCTCTTGGTGCAATAATTGCTCAAATATCTGGTGCCGGCAATCCTGTGCTAGCACCCCAGCGAAGAATGTAGCAAATCTGCTTCAAGTTAAGGTAAACTCACTCTGTGAATTTCATTTCGCTTGAGTGGCTACACTAGAAGCTAAAGAAGTGAAAAGTTTTTAGAATAACAAGACTCAAAACTTTTCAAAAAATCGAAATTTTAATATTTGTTGTTGATTTTCACTGCAGGATCATTCCAATTAGAGCATTTCATGACAACATCGCTTAGTAAAGAAATGCCAAAAAATTACAAAATACAAGCGAGCCTCGGTTTACATCGTTTTCGGGGCCTGGAAAACGCGACGTAAATCGAAACGACGTATATCGAATCCAACAGAAATGTAGTCCATGGAAATGAAAAACTTGTCTCGCAGAACGATTGTTTATTAACAAAAAGCAATAGCATTTATTTTTAAAAACAATAAGTATAAATTAACATTATTTCAGAAAAGCCTAACGAATAACAGTTCAACATAAAATCCTAAAGTAACAACTAAAATAAAAAGAAATTATTTTCAGTAGGTACATGTGAATGTAGCATGTATTCGCATGCTTGAAATTTTGTTATATGTCTCTTTAAAATAATTTATTTTATTTCATTTATTTCTTCAGACTTATGTCTTCATTTCCAGGAAGAACTACTTCATCCACTTTCGATTCCACAGAATTTGGCTGTTATCTTGAAGAGCACGGTTCAAAATACTTCCACATATGCGGATGAACAAGTGATGTTCTTTTTGTTTTTCTTTAAGTTCTTTGTTAACTCCTAGACTCTTATTTACACAATCCCAAAATACTCTAAATCTCTCTTTATCTGAATCGCAAGATTCAAATATATTTACCGCTTGATCGAAGAAGTTAAAGGTTTCAGACATTTTTTCTAATGTTAATGTGCAGCTCTGGTCTTCAACTTCTAAAGGTGGAGAACATGCGTTCTTCGGATTCTGCTGATCGCTCAAATATTCGAAAAGTTCTTCGGTAGATAGGGGTTGCTCATTACAGGTTAAAAATTCTTCCACATCATTTTCGGAAAAATATCTCTCGACATCCATTCCCATAATTTCTTTCCGAATTTGCTCAAGCTCAATATTTTCGAAATCTGTTTCTACCTCTGGCAACAATTTTTACCAAAATAAAGGAAATTCGCAGATGTGCTTATGAGGAAAAAATATGTATTCAAATTTTGCTGACGCAAATCGAATTTTTTCCGACGTAAATCGAAGCTGGGAATCAAAAAGTAAGACAACGTAAATCGAAACGACTTAAATCGAGGCGACGTAAATCGAGGCCCGCCTGTAACAATAGCTGGCAGCCCTTTCATGATTTTTATACGGAATTCCTTAGAGAGCTGACTAAAAATAGAGTCCTTTTGCCACATGAATTTCGTTTTGATTTCATGACTGGATCGGAAGTTATAGCGGAAAAAGCTTTATTTTGCAGAGCAAATTTACAAAGTTTAGGAGACAAAAGTCACCATAGCTGGCAACCCTATTCTGATATTTCAACCGAATTTCTATCAAATGTGGTCTAGAGCAAGGTCTAAATACTTTGTGAATTTTGTTAAAATTGGAAGTCAAGGGCCAAAAAGCAGTTTTTTTTCAGTGATTTTTCAAGATAGCACCACAGCGACAAGTTTGCCTGCATTTCAAATTCACTTCTATCAGATCTGGTCCTAGTTACTACCAACATGTCTTATGAACTTCAAGTTACTTGACGAATCGCCGTATATGTAGCCGTATATGTAACCGGGGCATAGGATTAGTTAGCATGTACTGTTCAATTTTTTTTCTCCATTTTTCGATAATATGAAAACGAAAAAAAGATCGTAGGTGATTGTGCAAAAATTTGATGTGGTTAAATAAAAATATTCATGATTGATTTTCTTTTCTCAGAATAAAAACTACTTACCGATCTGTAGTTAGACTAAGCTCTGCCCAATAATTTGTGGAAAACCTGTTTTTCGGGAAATTCACGGTTTTGCTTCTAGTTTTTCAGCTTGAGTCATTTCTCACCTTTAGCAAACATTATTTTTACGAATTCCGCAATAAAAACTCGGGCATTGACAATTGCCATAATCCCTCTAAAAAAATTCAGTGCAATCGTCACTTTTATAAGGCGTGTTGTTTTGCTCCTCTATCCAGGAGAGAACTGAGTATACGCATTGGAAACAACAACACTCCTGTACCAGTGAAATTCTTTGTACATAAATTTTATTCCTCATATGTAGTTCACGTGCTGAACTATAGAATGTGCTGGTAAAAGAAAGAAAAGCTCATGAGAAGTTGTCTTTTTTCTGTGAGGTGGCTTTGGTTTTTTCGAGGTTATGTTGATTGTTTTCTTAATTAGGAAATTAGAATAAGCTCCCAGAATGTGTAGAAAATTAAAAGAGATAATTTTCTGTTAGTTCTTTTTCTATTTTCTATCGATTGTGGTAGTTTATACTCGTTATTTTCTCCCTTTATTTTCAGCTGTTGTGTGCTACCACATCAGTCTAAGCGAATGCACTGCTGTTTTGTACTAGATCGTTGTTTTTGCGGCATAGCCCTACTCTGTTCTGTATCGGAGCAAAAAATGCACCTATAATAGGTAGCACTGCGGAAGTCTGCACCTTTCCTACAAACTTATCTTTTACTGTGTTTAACAAGTAACATAAAGCTTCTTTGATTAGTTTCCATCTCTACACAAACCTGAAAATGTTTGCTTGAATTCGAACAGATTCCTTTTTTTCTTACTCATTGCGTGGCATATACAACGGATCCGAGTAGTCACGCACCATTTCCCGCATCATACTCAAACTCTATTTCACATCCACGTATCACTCAGCGTTTCATTCTCAGCAAAAGCACAATTCCCACAGACACAACTCACAGCAAAAACACAAAATCGTATTAAAACGTTTATTTGTGGTATTTGAACAAAACTGCCCGGGTGTGTTGAGTGAAAATTATCGAGCTTCACGATATGCACACCTGTGTTGCGAGACTTAATATGTGAGTCAATTTTTTCACTTGACGTGAGAGTCATGATTAATCTTACATTGAAAATCTATTACAGAACAACGTAGAAGAATTTCTTTCAAAACTAATTTTATGTGTCATGCGAATAGCTATGCACAAAAAAGCCGAAATATGCATGCAAATACATATGCACGAAAAATCACTGAAATAAGCCGATAAATATGCAATTAAAATGAGCGAAATATTCAAAAATATTCCAAAAATTGTCAAAACATGCAAAAAAGAACGAAAGGTTTAAATAAACTTGATTATCAGATTTTTATTTTATTTTTTCAATTGTACACAAAACATTTGCTCAAACGTGAAAAACTGCCGTTTCTCAGTTAAAACTGATTTATAAATGAAAAAGATCGCTCTACAACTGCAGATGTAACAACGGCAATAATTAGCAAAGTATTTTGCGATGGTAACCAAAGTGCTACGTATTCGTTTCGAATATTATTTTGCTATGGCATTCGCATCAATGAATCGAAGCCCACATTTCGACTTGACTCTTGACTCTTTTGAACTTCTGATGAATTTCATTTTAGTCAATTGAGCCCTAAGTTAATCAAATATTTTCAATCATGTCGAAATAGGCCTTGATTTTACTTCCTTTCGATTCTAATAATCTGAATCCTTTGACGACACCCATAATGGTGACTTTGATGCACACTATGCTTTTACATGCAGTGGTATAAAATATGCTAAACGTCATTTTGTAATTGTTTGTGGATTTTTGTCAATATATGAAAGAGAAATACCATAAGTAGAAACCAGTACTACGAATTTAAATTTCGATTGAACAAAAATGATGAAAATTTGCACGAAAATGCATTTTAAGGCAAAATATGCTCTAAGAGCCAAAATATGTGAAATATGTAAAATATGCATGCAACATGTACGTGCATAACTAACTATTCGAGCCTTAGTCATTATCATCTCTTAAACAAATAAACTCGCAAATAAATTATTTTCATTGCTGTCATTGTCGACTAAAGCGATTATTTTTTGAGGCAACCTAAGCGATTACTATGCTTGATTGATTTTTTTTTTTGTATATCTACCAACCAATCTACCTTACCCTACTCAACTAAGGAGAGAGTTGAAAATTAAACGGATATTACCAAGTGCGTTTTTTCCTGTTTGCTGCTGTGAGATTGCTTGGAATTAATAGCATGAAACGTTTCCACTGCTCCAAGATACCGCGAAAGCCGTATTATACCAAAATTAAAGAATTCAACAGATGAAAGGAAATCAAGCTTTTACATTTATCCGAAAATTCTTGCGAATGTTCAACAACTAACCCAACATCAAGTGTTTCGATCTCTGTGAGAGAAAAAGTTAAAAAAATTAAGTCTCAACTCGTGATTACTCGCAGCTGGTCATGAAATCAAACTGTTAAATTACCTCTGCTGACAGTTCAAGCAAAAGTTCTAACAAACACAAATTAATTAGATCTGAATATACAAGTACAAATAAACAAATACAAATCTTTTAATGACTTATGCTCATATATCAAATCAATATATGTAATTATATCTAAATATTCATCTGCCCTTCGTTTCGTATCCAAAATAGCATCCATCTTTTTGTCAAAAAGTATCATGTTTTAGAATTATACAATAGTTCCTTAAAATGAAAGTTTTTCAAAGGAAATGAGACTCCTGTCATTAAAAGAAATAGACTCCCAGAGTCTATAAAATATTTCCTTGAAAAAATTGTTTCCGACAATAATAAGCCACATCACATGCAAATGTTACTAGTCTCTTAAGCAAGACTGATTCTTTTGTGTTGTATAACAATAGGCCCGGATTCAAATGAATGTGAATAAAGATTGTTGCGGGTAGCGTAGGATGTCATTTACAAATCAACCGTCAGCTCCATTCTTTGTTACTTTCCTAGCAGACAATCATACGGCTAAGGGATAATGTAAATGAAGAGGCAAGTTCGTTTTGGCTGTCCTGTGACTAGGGTTTACTGTTGCTATGATGAAGGAAGTAAAATACTCGTATATAACTTCTTTAAGCTACGAACCGTTTTTTTTATTGCAAAGATTTGGCTCTCAGTAAGTTGAAAAAAGTAAGCGCTGTTTTGAATATACGAAATAGAATATCTTACGCAAGTTAAGCTTCGGTAGCATAAATCATCCAAATTAAGATCTGAGTTTAAAAATGTAATCTCAATTATAATTAATAATTTCAATCAGATATGTTATCGTTGAGAAAAAAATAGGCTAGGCAGTCTTAATGAATATAAAAATACCAGTTGATTGACACAAATGTTCATCATTGAAAATTTGATTATGATAGTAACGAAAACAAGAACAAACTGTTAAGAATTCGGGATCTTATAGCATCTTTGAAAAAGTCAACTTAAAAAAACACACACAATATTCGGAAAGTGATGTAGTTTTTATTTCATTATAAAGACTAATCCTCACCATTATATGTGAAACACATTATTTTTTAAGTGTCCTCCATGGAATTTCTTACAGGACTTAATCCTTTTGAGATATTTGCCATAACTTTCGGGCACATTTCAGGCAATATCTCGACCATGACTTCACGAATATTAGCTTTCAGTTCGTCCAAAGTTTGGAGATTGTTTGCATAAACACAAACTCTCGCGTACTACCACATACAGGAATCCAAAGGTTTCAAATCGCAGGATTTTGGAGGCCAATTCACACCAGCCAATCGCGAAATTATACGTCTTGGAAATTTATCTTGCAAAAGAGCTCTGTTTGTCTGTGTTACGTGACTTGTTGCCCCATCCTGCAGAAATCACATATTGCCAAGATAATAATCCTCAACTTCCTTCCAAAAATAATCGGTTAACATGCGGCCATAGCACTCAGAATCGTCCTGGATCGTTCTCAAAAAATACGGGCCAATCGCGCCACCAGACCGTAATGCGCACCACTCACTGACTTTTTCCGAATGTAATGGCGTCTACAATCACTTGTGAATTTTTTGAGCTCCATATTCTACAGCTCTCCTCATATATCCACAAAGTGAGATATGGGCTTCATCACTAAAGAAATTTTTTTCTCAAAAAATCAGCTTCAACAGCTTGTTGTTCCAACACAGTCTGTTTGAATGTAAAACGATCCATGTTCTAAAATGGTGAACCTTCAACTAAGTAAATGACAGCGTGGTTTACGTGTAGTTTTGACAGATGACGATATGCAGGGTTTCAGTTTCTCGAGCATGAAATGGGTAACCCTATTTACATATAGGTAAGGTTACAGAACACTTAAAACGCATAAAACATTTTGATGTTATTAATGTAAAATAGTCCAAGTATCCAACACATTCCACAATATTTTTTTAAATTTCTGCATTTTTTAACATTTACTAATGACATTATAGATATAATTATTTTAAATTTTCAAAGCTCGAGATAAATGCAATCAACAAACAAGGAATTTGTTATGATAAAACAAATATTATGTTACTATTTTCGTTAAAATGTAAGCTTAGCTGTCCCACTACAGTTCGTTTAAAGAAAGTGACATAAAATTCGTTCTATAATCAATGTGCACGACTGCGGAGCGACTGCGTCAATGAAAAAAGACGGCGTTGGTATTTTAGTTGTTATCCACAAGTCTCTTCAAGAAACACTTTGTTGAATGTAATGTTGACTGTGCCACTGTTGCTCCCGCTAAAATTCTTATTCGATTTATGTTCCATGTAATTCCTCTGTTAGTGTTTACGACCATGTTTTTGTTGAGCTCTCCAGTTTCATCAACAACCGTTCCTCCTTTGCTTCATTTTTAATATGTGGTGACTTCAACTTGCTGAACCCAGCGTGGAATGCTAACTTTTCTTCCATACTTTTCTCTACTAATATTTCCCTAGTTACCACTTCCTTTTACTCCTCATGTTCACTGTCTCAATTGAACACTGTTCCTAACATCAACAAAAAAGCTCATGATCTTGTTCTTTCAAATGTTCCCCCTCACATCATTACTGTTCAAGCTGAGGACATGCACTATATCCCACCTGACCTGCACCATCCTTGCCTTTCTATCGAATTTTCTGTTGACCTTGTGTCTAGTATAACTTTTTCTAGACCCTCGCGTTTTAATTACCATAAAGCGAACTTTGTTAAGATGGCGAATGAAATCAACTCAACTGGTACTCCTTTTACCGCGGATTACTGTTGATGAACTCACGCTCCGATTTTATTATTTCATCTCACACCTCATTTTCCGTTTCACTCCGCCCAGTCGTCCCCGCAAAATAAACGATGCTCCTTGGTTTCGGCATGATGTGGCGTCTGTTGGATTGACTACTTCGAGTTCCCAAAGCTTCGCACTGCGGCCAAAACTGCCGTCTAACAGGCTATGCGCGATTATTTTTATAACACCGAATCCTCAATTGATTCTTACCAACACAAGTCCTTTTGGTGTTACGTCCTCTCCTTGAAAAATTCTCATCGTTTCCCCGATACTGTGTTCCTTAATAGTGCTCATTCGGCCAAGCTCCAGGAGATTTATGAGCTCTTGTTTATTTTTTTTTTTTCTCTTTCTTTGCCAAAAATAATCCGTTCACGTCTTATGAACTCAGTCTTTTTCCACCGTCCCCCTTTTCCTGTATCCAAACCAGCCCTCCAGAAATTGAGTCCTTACTTCAAAGTCTTGGTTTTAATGTCGGTTTTGGTCCTGACGGCATTCCGAACCTGTTCGCGAAATTTCTTTCGTCGTCCCTATCTGTTCAACCTTAGTTTCTCTTCGTCCTCTTTTCCCTCTTACTGGAAGTCTGCTCATATATCTCCGATACACAGATCCGGGGATCCAAATTGTATATCCAAATAAAGTCCTATTTCACTCCTTTCTTGTTTTAGTAAAGTACTGGAAAGAGTCTTTTACAATAAGTTACATCCTCTATTTTATCCTTTTCTTACTCCTGTGCAATATGGGATTGTAAAAGGTAGATCTTCCACCTCTTACCTCTTAACTTTCACTAACTTCACTACGCAAGCTAATGTGGTATATACTGATTTTGCCAAGGCTTTCGATTTCTTTTGAAACTTCAAGGCTATGGAATAACCGATCTTCTCTTGTCCTAGTTCTCATCCTATGTTTCTGGTCGTAGCTGTGTTATTTTCTATACTACCCTTATTCTGGAGTTCCTCAAGGCTCAATTCTTGGTCCTCTGTTATTCCTGGTATTTGTCAAAGATCTCCCTCTGTTATTAATTATCTCTATCTTCTATTTGCTGATGACTTTAAAATGTTCAGAGTGATTGATCCGCTTGATAATTATCATCAGCTACAGCAAAATTTTTGTGCCTTACATGAGTGGTGCTCAAGGAACTTTCTTATTTTGAACATATCTAAATGTCACTTAATGTTTTATGCTTGTAAAATGTTTCGTCTAATATTTTCCTACTCTTTATCCGGTTTGACACTTGGAGCTGTCGACAATTTTAAGGACTTTGGTGTGCTGTTCGATTCTAAACTTAAATTTGATAAACACATCGCATACATAGATGCCAAGGTCTCTCTTCCACAGGTCTTTCTCTCGTTTTACTAACAACACTACATCAGTCCATCTGTTCTTGTCACTTGTGCATAGCACCCTCGAATACTTTTATCACGTCTGTTCTCCCCACCTTGTCTACTTAAATAATGCCATAGCGCGCGTTCAGCGTAGATTTACACGTTTATTATTATTTAAGTTTCATATTCCTTATTATGAGTATAGTGATTGTTTGTTCTTACTTCAAATTTCCTCTTTAAAATCTCGCCGAGTTTTCTTTGATGAGTGTCTATTTTTCAGGATCCTCCATTGTGCTATGATATCTGGCCTATGCTCGCAGTTTTTATTTTGCGGTCAGATAGATCTTTGTCGGTGTTGTTAATCCCGTTTGCGTGAACCGACGTTCTTTTCCAGTCGCCATTATTGTATATCGTCAGCAGCTTGATCCTTTTCCACCAACCTTCTCTAGTTTTAGACGTCATATCAAAGCCTTAACTCTTGATACTTCTTACAATTTTTTATTTTCTTCCATAACTTTTTACTAAGCTTCTTTAGATTATTATCTTTCTCTACTTCTTCTGTCATTATTTTATTTATTTTTATTTAACTATACTTTGTTTTGTATTGTATTGGTATCGTAATTCACCATTTTTTGACATTGAACTTTTTTAATGTATTTTTTATGAGTTATTTAATGGATTTTCTCTTGTTTTTCTCATTATGTTTTTGTAATTGCGCTCGCTCCTATTAAAACGGAAATGAATTAATAAATAAATAAGTAGAACCCACTTTGCCTTTAATTTGGCTTTCATTTCATTTGATATGACTCACATTTAAATCACTTCAAAAGCTGATGTATGCTTGTGATTGATCATAAATTACTGGTTTTCAATCAGAGGTCACATACTCAGTACTCTACTCATGTGTATAACTACATAAGCTTTCGCCAAGTCCTTAGATGATAAAATTTCTACATATACATTTGTCTGTGTAAATGAACAATTTTATAATTTATCGTGTTCAAAAAATATATTCTTGCGAACATTTCTTAGAATTTCATACGTTTACCCACACGTTGCGCCCACACACACACACACACAATCGAATGCTATTCACTTCGTAAGAAATTTCGTTTTGATCATAGATTAAATTGATTTCCATGTCATTGATTTCGAGCTTGTCATGGACCTTTCAATGAATGTGTGGGCTGTCACTGCTTCCGTTAAAAACGACCGTCGCTTGCTGGGTGACAAGGGATAGATTTATGGAATGTTCCATTTCTAGAGCTAAAGCGTATCCTAGATATTTATGCTCGTATTTGATGATAGCCTTCATGTGACCATTTGCTTTTGTAAGAGTGTTAATTATACTTCATTTGTCACGAACAAGCAATTGAAATTGGTTGACATTTGGGTCTCTTTACAATGAATAGTATGAACAAATCTATTTTTAGTTTTGATCCTTATCTATAATCTGAAATGTATAAAAACGGCAATTGCGATGTCGTCGGCATACGCTATCATTTTACATCTAGCTAGCTTGTAAAGAGCTGATTAACTCTTAAATTCCAAAGCATGAGATACAAAACACCGCTCTGGAGAGTGTCCGTATTTACTACTCGCTGGATCGTTGAGCTACTCAAAAACGATTATACTACCTGATTTCCGAATAGCAAATTGTATAAAAATGCAACCAGCGGGTACTCCTTGCAAGCAAGTACTTTTTCAGCATACTCTACTAGGGTACGTGGCGCTGTTTCAAAAAATTTACTCTCGGATAAGTATGCTGTGAATTGGAGATTAAAGGAGAGCCCAAAGCACTGGTAATCCAATACCCCACAGCTCTCTCTCAAATTTGCAATTGGTATTTAATCCTTTGTTTTAAAGCGTGAGACTTTCCTTACTTAAAGGATAAAGACAACTCGAGTTACCTGCCAACTGATAGAAATATATGAAAGTTTTAAGCAGGCACCGTATATGGCCATATGTCAAGCCATAGTGCTTCCTAATTTCTCTTGAATATCAGCTGGGATGATACCCTCCGGGCCTAAGGAATTGAATGGGCCAAAAGAACTTCAGTGATATCTTCAATATTCGCACACAATGATTTCTACGAAGCTCTTTTCACTTTACCACGACATTTTTGAATATCCTTAGCATGGCTTTGTAAATTGACAAACCGTTAAGCCTTTTGGCAAGACTAAACTCCTTCTTATATTCGATTTGAAGAGCCGCACTCTCATTTCTCCGTCACTGGTGCTTCTTTTTCTCTATGGACCTAATTAAGTTGAAAGGTTTTGAAGCAACATTGTTCAATAAAGACATCAGAGGGTTCACTACCTAATTCAGACCTTCTTGATTAGCAAGGGTCGGAACGTGGCCCAGTTCAGTGTAAAATTTCTTCCAATCAATTTTTTTTTCTTATTCAGGAATAGAGTTGCTTTTCTTTGCAACAACCTTCCTAATGTAATTGTTACGTATATGTGGTCTAACAGAGAAACTAAACTAGGACCTCGCTTCTGTTAGAAGTGCTGTCAGCTCACTTGCATCATTACCGGGAAGTAGCAAGCCTTTCTCGTGTGCCATGCATCATACAGAGATACAAAATGGCTTCTGCTTCGCATCAACTCCAATAGCAGCATTGTCTTCGCCACAGAAGAACATTAATAGCTTTTTGATAAAAATACAGGCTCTGAGTTCTATATCCGTCGATATGCAATCCGCAGTCACGGTTCTTAGCAACCCACGGTTGTTAAACTAACACTATCTCCTCCGTACTTTTGCACATATGGAGGAGAAGAGCAGCAGAAACTGTCTTTTAGTGGCAAAGGTTAATTTGGATTACCTTCACTTTTTCTAACTACAGCTCTATCCCAATTCTCACCAAACCCAATTACCACTTCTTTATCACCTTGTTGAAGATCCAAGAGATCAAAGCGGTCACCTATTTCAGAGTTTTTTAAAGATGCTTAGGACTTTGTAAGCTAGCCTGCGTATATTCAGCTTCGTTGAGGCTAAATCCTTCGATTTGAAAATTTTTAACTTCCCTCGGTAAACGTTTAGATGAACAAATTCAAACCCGTAGCCGTATTCCTTAAAATATGAAAGGCATTCCTTCTTTATAATAATGATGGCTTGGCGTTGGTCACCAGATAGTTCGCTGACATTGAACACCTTGTACCATCTACAGGCAGGTCACTTTTGATGACCAGCATGATCTTTTCAGACAAAAAACGCATGTCAGTGTCTAGCCTGGCTCGTAATCTGGTGCTTTTGCACTACCTTCAGTTTCGCACTTGGCCATAATTTACCCAGCTTGCTTACTGCTGCCTGCTAAAGATCTGCAGAGCATTGCTCTTGGCAGACTATCAGTTTGACTCGACCTTGATGTTATGCAGCATCATGACAACTGGGCGATAGCCCAAGATTTTTTCTGAGTAAATCATTAAATCCCACTAAAGGTGTCTTTTGCACCACTTCCAGCTGTCCGGTGAAATGACGCCGTCAATTTTACTAGTATCAATTGGTGATTTCATTAAATGTCCAAGCTATTGCGGCCGGAGTAGTGTTGCATTTTTAGTTTTCTGCTGATCAGTCTAACTTGGTTGCTCAGCTGCCCCCTTCCGTTTCTGAGCAGCCAGGACTGGAATGCGGGAAGATTCAATTGATTTTGGTTTGCCCATTTAAGGACTTCCTTCCCCTTTACGGACAGTGTCCTGGTTGAGGATGTTTCCAAAGAATACGAAATATTAAAGAATTAGCTATTATTATTAGTATTATTATTATTATTGTGTAATTTAAAATTACAGAATGCGGATCCTTTACTTTCAAATAGATTTGGGTATAGATTTCGTACCTGAAGTGCAAGCAGCACCAAAAGTACCTGCAACAGCTGCCTGAGCCACATTAGTTGCTTTTCTTCATAGCATTTGCACCGTGCATTTGGGCTTCTTCCACTCATCGGTGCCTAGTTTTGCTCCCGTGGCACTGCGAGTGACAGAAGCTAGTAAAGAAAATATTTTTCAGAGTTCCGCGGAACAGGCTTGAAATTTACTTCTCCCGAGCCAGCAGGCAGATGTATAAAGGGGATGTCCGTCGACGATCGAGAAGGTTTTCCGGCTATATCACCTCTGGCTGGCAGTGGTTAAAAGTTCCCGCCATGTGTTCTTCATCACTGACACCCCGCCGTGGAGTAATCTTCTCCTTGACATTGGAGGCAGGAGTTGAGCTGCAATCGCCAGACTTTTGTCAGACAGGGTTTGGTTTAGAGTTCTGGGATTTTTTAGGGAACATCGATGCTATGAAGTCCAATCTCGGATTTGCTATCTACGCTCGAATGTGTAGTCACCAAAATGATTCCATGCGTATCTATGTAAAGCAGAGAGGCCATGCAAATGTTGGCACCAGTTTTATGTGAGCACGCTCTCAGAGCCCGACTGGTACTAATCAGGAGTCCCACTCAACTGAACCTACTCGGCCAAATATATGGCTATGAAATTAAGATCCGCCACGGTTTTATTAGTATGGAGATGATCATGTTAAACCGGAGTCATTCACTAGCCGATTTCACTTTGTCGCCACTGCGACAGAAGCCAACACAATTGGAATGTATTCTTGTTTTGCTCCTAACAAATTTTTGCTTTGAATATAAATAGTGCTTGCGCATTTCATACACTTTTGGATAGTTGATCATTTTGTAAATGGTATGCTAATGATAAGCACTTTATCCAAAACTGGATCACAAAACAGTTTTTCTCACATGGTTATATAAAAATTTAGAACGCATTGAATAATTCGCCATGAGTCATGAATTCTAGAAAAAAATCGAACGTGCTGGTTACATACATATACCCATCATATGGTAGAGCTATATTGCAAAAAATAATTTTCCCATCTACTTATTTCCACTCTAAATTTGAAACTCTGAAAACAAAAATTTTTACAAGGACACCCGTTGAAGAAGTTTTATTATATTTTTGTTTCGGTTTGATGCGACATATGTTCATTTACTTCATTTTATTTCAAATAAGAACCCAACTTGAATTTAATTCAAAATTATGTAAGATACATATAGCTTCCGTGCCTTTCAAATGGAAATTAGACTTAGACTTATATTAAAATTCTTTGCTGCCAATCCGCTCTTCTCTGACAAAACTTTCCGTCAACAATTTGCTTGATAAAATCCGAATCAATAATGTATGAGTTATTTCACATCGAAGCTGCTCTTAAATGTGCCAGAAATATTCCGCAAACTTTGATAGAACTGCAAATATCGTAGACTTCATATCTAGGCGGATTGAAAAGTCTTTACAATGTTTCCATCAGATGAAACGCAAAGGATTGAAGTATAGACTCACCGCACTGCTGTCGGCATTCGCAAGTAGATGATTGCGGTAGTCATACCATATCGACGATGCTTTGAACGCCATAACGAGCAGAGGGTTATTTTACGGCCCATTGGAAGCTCCTTACGACTGCAAAATAAACAACTGATTTCCATAATCGACCCGAAAGATTTAAAACGGGTACCATGTGACCCATCTGTTTCATCCTAGTTTGATGTAATTTATCGTTGAATGAGTTTCCTGGATAAACGTACGAGCGAATATTTTTGTTTTGATGGTGGTTTTTATGATGTGCCGGTGAGGTTTTACAAAGTTGATGAAATCCACTTCTTATAAGATTACTCCAATAAAATCAAACAATTTTGCATGTGCTGAAGAATTTGAAAAAGAAAGCGAAAACTAAACCTGTTTATCAAAAATATATTTACAAGAATCACTTTGGAGCATAATAAAATATAGCCATTAGCATAATTTTGTGATCTAGACCGAGTGTGAATAGTGTTGCTACATGTCTTTCGCTTACACAATCTAACAAATAAATGAAATAAAGCTAAATTTTGTAGCAAGGAGATGGTATAAGCGAATGATGCACCTAATATTCTTTATGATGCATCTAATCTTTTACTACAATATTCTAATTTTAAATAAATTCCTCCTTTTGACAACAGGTAAATGCTACATAATCACGTAATGTTTCGAGACTTCCGGCTCGCCATATATAGTACACAGCTCGTTGTTATTCGCCATTCGATTCGCCATCCATCTTCTTTCCGTATTGGACCGAGGGTTCTTCGCAATACCCTCCTTTCCCACGTATTTAAGGCTTTTTCAGACGCCTGGGTCAGTGTCTAGGCTTTGCTTCCGCAGCATAACACAGGTCTAATTATTGTTTAGTAGATGTGAAGCTACATTTTCACATCGAGACTTCAAAGTGGGAAGCAACAAATAGAATGTATTATTGGCTAATTGAATCCGTCGTTTGATTTCGTCATGCTTAAGGCTATGGCCTCATATCATTATGTTTTGTCTTACTGGCATCCTTTTCCTTGATTGGCTCATAATTTTTTTCCCCGTTAATTTGAAGACTAGCATCTTTACAAATACAGAGTTACAAATACTTCTTTGGGGTCGTTGAAATAACATGACATGATATTGATGTCATCAGCGTAAGCTACCAGCTGTGTCGATTTAAATCAAAGAGTTGCTCTCGCGTCAACGGGGTTTTTTCTGATGACATACTCAAATGCTAAATTGAAGAGAACCGGAGCTAATGCATCCCCTTGTTCTAGCCCTGTATTCGTCGAAAACGAGTTGGTTATGTCGGTCTTTCTGAATCAGCACTTCTGATTGCGAGTCGGTCGTGGTCATTTTCACCAATCGAACCAACTTTGCTGGGACTCTGAACGCAGCATGATGGGACATTTCACGTGAAGTGGACAACGAAAAAAAGTCGTGGCTCTGGATTTTGTTCATATTGCGCAGTATGGTACTTCTAGAAGATATGAATGTGGATGCACAAGTTTTTGTTTCTATGAGGTTTAGTTGCCGAGTTATGGGCTTCTGAATAATTGACGAAATTGATGAAAGGTTTTTGTGATTCAAAATTAAGTCTAAAGAGATTCAAAACAAAATCTAAATAACATTAAACATACTGATTGGTATAGAAAATTAGCTGTTCTTTTTAATTTTGAAATTAGATTTGAAGAATAATTTTTTTTCCTGTGTGAAACCGGAAGTAGATACTTCAACAGGTAATTTCAATAATTTGGACCAGGTTAATTTTGTTTATTTTTATAACAAAACAAAGCTTAAAGTATAGTTATTTTATCATGAAAGTTTAAGAATGGGATGGCTAGTAGTTTGGGAGGTTGGTGAATTTCAGTACATACAAGTCGCATGGGACGTTATAACACACAATTTACTTGGTTCTAAGAATTTGGCTGTTGTTCGGACATACTACGTATGGTCATATTTGTACACTACTACAAATCACAAAACTTTGTGCTTAAAGTTACATCGTAAATAAGCTTGGCAGCTAACCTTTGCCAGTGGGATGTACAATAGATCACAGACTCGTTGTTAATCCTGAGTAACGCTTAATAAATAATTTAGACTCTCTTACGGCTGTTTTTGTCTTTGGATTTCTTAAGGCTTACGAAATGGTTCGGCTTCGCGTGGGCTGAGTGCTGCAGCATTCCGGACCTAGTCATTTTCAGGCGCCGTAGCGACGGAGTGAAATCCGCATTATAAACGGCTCCAAGTTAATACGGCCATCTTCATCCAATTAAAACCCTGGAATGCCTAAGATTATGTTTTGAGTTTCGTCATCATTAAATTGGTGGTTAGGGTGAGTGCACTGATCCGGTTCTGGGTACTTTTCCCACAAAAACCTAGACCAGCCCTCAAATGACCTCCCTACTTTCACAAATTTCAGTACTTTGTTGGTTGTGGACTGAGGAGGTTGTTTTCGCAATTTTAAGTGATTCGCTTTCTAAACAAAAAAACTGACGCGTTTACGGAAAACAGCATCATATTAAATTGTTAAATCGGAATACTTTACAAAACAAACTGTATACCGTGTTGGTAAACTTAGTGTCAATACAGTGAATACACATTTAAATACTGTGTTAATCCAGCAATCCAACCAAACAGTTATTAGTCAATCAATTATTCAATCAGCTTGAGCAAAGTGCAGTTATGAGTTCGTGTGGTGATTGCCGTCTGCCCGCACAACGCGGAAATAAAGATAACATCGCGTGTAATGAGTGCAATACTGTTCTGCACGCCAAATGTGCTGGCCTAACCAACGTAGACATATCCTATTTGAAAGAAAAAAACCAAATAAGGACGTGGAAATGCAAAAACTGCAACAAAAAGCAGCGAACACAGTCCAGATCTGATGAAACACCCATCAAATCAAAAGCACCGGATCAATGCACTGAAAACCACTCACTGGACTTGAAGCAGTTAATTGAAAAAATTGAAGATTTGATAAAATCAAATACATTTCTGGCACATCAACAAGAGGAAGCTACTAAGCAACTGTTAGAAACTAACAACCAAATTAAACTGCTAAATGCAGAAATCTCCAAACTTAAAGAGGAAAATCTAATCAAGAACGCACGCATTCAATCCCTGGAATTTAAAATAAACAAACTGGAGCAACATCAGCTTTCTAAAAACGTTGAAATTTCGAACATCCCGATCGCAGTAGGTGAAACAACGTCGTCAACAGCTGAGAGAATTTTAAATGAATTGAGTTTTGATGCAGGAAATGAAGTCATCAAAGCATATACCACCCACAGAAAAAATTATCAGCAGCAAAAACTGGTTATTGAATTCAATACAATCGCCAAGGCAAAGCAACTTCTCCAGATGAGGGGGAGAAAGCAAATTGGCGACAACGTCTACTTCATAAACGAACAATTAACAACGTTTACCAAGAACCTGTTATGGAGGACCAAGCAAAAGGCGAAAGAAAATGGATTTAAGTTTATCTGGTGTAGAAAAGGTAATATTTATGCCAAGAAGAAAGAAGGTGATATAGTTAGGCGCATAAGAACAGCGGAAGATCTAGATTTTTTAGAATAAGTTTGAAAAGCAAATCATTAAATACATATCTCTTTCTTGTTAATTACATTAAATTTAGGAACCACAACATATTACTAAAAATAGGAAAACAGATTTTATTAATTAATATATTTTATGACTACAGTATAAATTACAGTAACTTTATTAAAATTCAAGCAACTAAAACCATTAATTTGCAAAAATTATTTAATTTAATGCCGGTAGTCGAAACAACAGGAACTATATTGAAAATACGTAATACTTCAACAATCCTCAAAAAAGGCAGAAAATATGCAATGTGTACACATTTACACTCTCACCTAACTAATCGTTATACTCAGTTCAAACCAAAGACCGATATAAAACTTTGCTTGACATGACGGACACGGACTTCATAACTAGTTACTTGAACGAAGACCTACTAAAAAACAATACACTAAGAACCAGCAAGAATGCAAAGAATACCTGTTAGATATAAAACTATCTATTCTACATTTAAATATTCGGAGTATCAAAAAACACATCAATGAACTTAGAGCGCTTTTGAATGATTTCAAGTGTAGCGGAATACAGATAGACTTAATAGTATTAACGGAAACGCATCATAATAGCTATCTACTACCTCAAGATAAGTTCAATGCGTCTTTTGAAATAGCAAATTACCATCTGCATTTTACTAGAAAAAAACTTAATAAATGTGAAGGCGTATTCATTTACGTTCGAAATAACATCGAATACAGTATACAAGAAGTAAAAGATTACAGCGAGTTAAATGCATTACATGTTAAAGTGAAAGTTGAAGATAAAAACATAGGAATACTGGGAATATATAGATCTCCAAACAAAAATGTGAATAATTTCATCCATGACTTGTCGAACTGGATAGATATTAACATTCCAAATGATATTGAAATAATAGTTGGAGACATAAATATAGATTTACTAGATAGCTTAAACGAAAACAACAACAATTATTCAACGTCATTATATTCCAAAGGATATCAACAATATATTAACGGGACAACGAGAGTACATAATAATAAAGGCACATGCATTGATCATGTATTCGTAAAACGAACAAACAAAACAAACAACGTTAGTATAAATGCAACGATTCATGAAACATACATCACTGACCACTTCGCGCAGATCATATATATTAACTGGAAATCTGAAAAGCCAAATGAAATAAACGAAAGAAATGAGCCGCACGTAAATAGACAACTAAAGAAAGTAATTGATCAAAATAAGTTAACGCAATTGTTTGAGCAAGACTATGACTGGGATTCAAAATATGCATCATGCAACGATGTAAACGCTTATATAAATACATTGACCGAGGATATTAATAGCAAAATTGTTGAAGCCACACAGATATCTCGGAAAAAAATCAAAACTCGGAAAAAAATATTAAAACCATGGATGACACAAGCTATATTAAAATCTATTAGAACAAGAGATACGCTAGGTCAAAAAGTAAGTCGACAACCATTGAATATCCAGTTAAAGATGAAATACAAACAATACAGAAATACATTAACTCAAACATTACGGTTGGCAAAAGAAAAATATTATAAAACAAAAATATTACGAGCAGGTGAAAACCCTAAACTATATTGAAGGGTTATCAATGAAATAACACATCGGAATAATGTCAAGCATAAATGCGAGGCGCTCAATATTCAAGGAATTGGTATACAAAAAAATTCTAAAACTATCGCAAATGAATTTAACAACTTTTTTGCCCATATTGGCACCAATATAGCAAGGGAAATAGGAATAAATGATGCAATACCGAGCCCTAGAGAAATAAATAGAAATATGGAATCTGAGCTACATTTTTATAGAACGACTGAAAAGGAGATAGAATGCACAATAAATAATTTAAAAGGCAAAACAGCTCCTGGAGAAGATAATTTGACAATAGAAATAATCAGATCTATTAAAAAATACATTAAAAAACCATTAGCAACATTATTTAACAAGTGCATTAAACAAGGTATCTTCCCGGAAAAATTAAAAAAATCGATAATCGTGCCTATTTTCAAAGGAGGTGATACTTTAAATATAAATAACTACAGACCGATTTCTCTGCTGAATGTGTTTGCTAAAATTATAGAAAGATGTTTAAAAACTCGGATAACTAAATTTGTTGAAGATAACCAAATAGTCCCTGCGACTCAATATGGGTTCATGAAAGGGAGAAGCGTTGATGATGCATTTGCGGACTTATCCACTACCATTATAGAAAGCTTTAGAGCAAATAAAAAAACTTTAGGCATTTTTCTAGATTTTTCAAAAGCATTTGACACGGTGAGCCATAGGAAGCTGAAGCATAGTTTATCTCTAATAGGTATCCGAAACAGACCTTTGTCATTACTAATGGATTATCTGACAAATAGATCACAATCGGTAAAAATTGATGAAACGATGAGTGACGCTATACAGAACACCGATTATGGTTTGCCCCAGGGCACTGTACTCTCCCCAATACTCTACACAATATATGTAGCATCACTATTTGAACTGGCTGACGATTCCATCAAATTTATAGGTTTTGCCGATGACACGGCCATAGTAGTCACAGGCAATCATTGGACGGATACTTACCAAAAGGGTAACTATATTTTGAGTAAAACCGTAGATTGAACTAATGACTATACCTTAAAGCTTAATCTAGAAAAAACTAAAGTTCTGCCGTTCGGGTTAAATCTGAAATCGCTCCCTGATTCGACAAACAAGATTAAAATCAAGGCAAAACACCATGGGACTATATCCACATTGGAATTACCAAATGAAACGTCCACAAAATACCTAGGACTAACTATTGACTGCCATTTAAAATGGAAAGATCATATTGCCAATCTTAATAATAAACTCAAAAGTCTAATCTATATATTTTACAATTTAAGAAAAGTGCTAAGGCTTGAAGATTTGATTTTAACATATAAGACATTATTTCAGTCTGTCTTATCATATGGAATAATTGCATGGGGAGGAACTTACGATAGCCATATTGATTGCCTACTAAAGACCCAAAAGCGGGTATTGAAAATAATTGCTAAAGTACCTCTGATATTCCCATCAAATCCAATATACTGGTTAACAAACTCGCTCAATATTAAAAATCTATACATATTGAAAATATTAACATTCAACGCAAAAAATAATAAATTTACAAGAATAAATCACACTATGAATACAAGAGCAAGTTACAGAAACGTGAAGACAGACTGCGCAAACAAAACAATCGAACAGAAACATTTCACATACATCGCTCCGAGAATGTTCAATGAGCTACCACAATACCTAAAAAATATGGTTTCTAGTGCAGATCATTTTAAAAGATACTTAAAATTATACCTCCACGAGTGCCAAAACATGATATTTTGATAATATAGTCTTCATACATTTTTATACAGATAAACAAAGCCCAACAATACATGAACTTTCATAATTTTTACTTTTAATGGTTGCATTGTATAGTTGTATTTTTGATTAAAGCAGCAATAATACAGCTTAAGTCTCATATCGACATTATGTATCAGGTTAGCAAATTTATTGTCTATTCAAGAATGAGTTTGTAAATATTTTAAGGATTAATGTTTGCTAAAGTTATAGAAAGTAAAATAAAATTAACATGTATTGTATATTGTTACTCCTCCCTTCATACCACAAGTCTCGACTTACATTGAAGGGAGTAAGAAATATATCAATAAAAAAAAAAAAAAAATAACTATGGGATCATTAACGGCTTTTAACGGAAGCTCTCTTCTATGGAAGACAAAAATCTATGCTCATTAGCCTCGGACAGAATCAGTGTCAATAGATTGCAGCTAAAGCCCCAGAAATGGGAGTTATGGTAAAATAGCCAGCTCCATGGAGTGTTGCTTTGTCTGTGGGAATATGATCAACACATCCTCAACCACTGCTTCAAGTGGTCCCATGACTTTAATCACCAGCCCTGGCCCGTAGAAAGTCCAAAAACCCGCTTGTGTCCAGACTGGCAAAAAGGTTACAGCGAATGAGTGAGTGATTACAATGACGCTCTTTCTTCAAGCACTCAACGCTTTTCCGCCAATTCCTACCGGCGAACTAGGTCAACCTTCAAAGTGCTGAGGAGGATAAAAAACGTTCCCGCTGACGCCTTGTCTGATAAGGGCAAAAACCCCTTCAATGGGCAACTAAATTTATTGGACAGCGCCAAATCCCTCGTAGCCTTACTGATCCAACTCAGAAACGACAGAGGTCAGCTGAGCAAAACTGTCATAGCAGGTAATGGCAAAAAGGTCTAAATTAATGGCAACTGCTATAGGACTAACTCAGCCTTTCAGTGAAATGACCAAAGAAACCCTTACATAAGATGTGATTCGATACTAGCAAATGAAACGGACAGAGATTGACAGCCACTTAACCCAACCTAGCCTAGCTTAATGCTGACTAGTCGTTGTAAACGTTAATTGATAAAACTTGACTACGTACCCCCCATAGCCGGTAGATAATTTTACCGATCGGTTTTTTTGTAATTTTGTGGCTGTGTGCTTGTTTTTTGTTTGTTTTCTTGCCTTAAGTCTGTTGTCTTGTCGTGTATTTTTTAAATGTTTATCTTAGTTATTCTTTAATTTTTGATTCCTGTTCATCCTCTGTTGGAAGAAAAATACTCAAAAATATACAGAAACTAAGCGAGATGAAAACTGGATGATAATAAACAACCAAACAAATCAAAAACAAACAGACAACTACAAAAAAAACACGATCTGCAAAACGGTATAACGAATACGTGGGGCACGTAGTCGAATTTGGCCCATTATTTTGAGTACTAGGCTCTATGTATAATATTTTCGCTCCTTACTTGTATGAAAAACATCCAATTCCACAAAAAATCAATCCATTCAAATTCAAGTCCTTGAATACTATCTATGAGGCACCATTGCACAAATTCTATTTCAAGTTTTCATTTTGAGAACATTTGTCGCAAAAATAATCATTTTCTTGAACAAAAAATGTATTTAGCATTTGCACATGTGACCATTCTACTGCACAATAAAAACGTGTTCTATCATGATTTCAAGGCTATCGAGCGTTCGCTTACAACCCTTGCGAATCTCTTCGATTTGTACGTAGATGTTTTGTGTAGCATAAAAGAAGCTGTCGAGATGATTTCCATTTCTAATGCGATTCAATGCACGCACGTCCTTCCATATTCAAACCACTTCTTCCGAAAATTCGCCCACGCTATTTGAAATGCCGGTCATGACGTTGCTCTGCCGATTCATTGAAGCAAATTTTTTGGGGTTCACCATTGTTTCCATTGTTCCCCAAAGTCCTCTTAAATATCCAAGTTGAGAGCCATTCACTTGACGGCTTTAACATTAAAGCTTCTTCTCGACTGGCGTAGTAATTATATGCGTCGTGTGGTCTGAAGTGTTCGAGGAGGATTTTCGTTCTTTTTAAATATCGTACATTAAGTGGTTCGGTGAATGTTTAGAGCAAAAGGGATATTCGAGTGTCGACAAAACGCTCTGAAAGTAAGTCATTAGAAATGAGATTCAATCATTTTGTATTGCATAAAATGCTGAGAACTCGAATGTGTCATACAGAAGATCTTGAAGCTTTTTGAAAATTAATTTATTTTCTTTCTAATTGTGTACTTGTACAAAATTGCGTATAAAACCATTGATTTATGCAACATATGAAATTTTAATGATGAAAGAGTGAGTCTTTTGTCTTTCATCCTTTTGGATTTTAATTCATGTTGTAGTCTAGTAACAAGGCTTGCAGTGCATTAACCGAAATTAAAGTTTAGAGAGAAAATATTTTGAAGAATTGGTGCAAATAAGCTCACTCGTGGAAAGCTTAATAATTCTAAACTTCAATTTTTAACGCATTATAAGTATATTTGGTTTGGCAAGCTATCAACCTTTCTCTCTTTGCAAAAACTCGGATATTATCGTTGTTGCCTTTGTAATTTAATAGCGTTTTGAGAATAACCCCAACGGAAATCGCGGTAATGTATGCTGGCGTAATGCATGAATCAAACAATGCTAGTAATGCCAATCTCCGATTTCCAAAGCTATTTTCCAGCAATTATAAGATATACTCGTATATATGACTTGGACCATGGAGAATGCTGCAAGGGAGAAAGCTCATATGTTATAAGTCCAAGACTGGCCAATGAACAATAATCGCAGAAACAAGGGGAAAAAAACTTGCGAGCATACATCGGTTATGGGTAGTCTGCTATATAAAGCGGAAAGATGAAAATTTCGGAGCATTTCAAAACACAGGTAAGTACAATGCATGAATCCGCCTAGCAAAGATACCTAGCAAAGAGCATGCGCTATTGGAATTTCCAATGAGCGTCACAATCACTCAGCATGCAAAAGTTACACATGCTGAGATACGATCGGCTGCTGGCCAAAGCCTTAATTTGTATTCACCGTAGATGACGGAAATGCGATAATACGATGTCGTACTTTCCAAAAAGCTCTTATACATGAAGCTATAAGGCTAAAAGCATAAGTTTCCCCTTGTATAAATCTTCCCAGCCTAGGACATGCAATGTTAAAAAGAAACAACACGTAATGGTCCGGTAATGCTTACACGCATTACGCGAAATGCTTACCGAATATACCCGTAAGCATTATTTTTCCTGTTGGGACAGCATTATGAAACTTATTGCATTGGTATGAAAATAAAAGTAGAATACTAAAACGAACTGTCTACCTGTCGCTACATCTGTGGCTATGCAATAGGACAAAAACGCACACTTTTATTTTCTCTGGCTTTGGCCTTGTTGGGCTTGGCTGTCAAAAATAGTCAAAAATTTTGAGAGGAGAAATGTAATTTATATGTATAGATAGCTCTTGCGGAAATAAGCAGGGATACGACATGATTTACGAGTGTTTCTAAAAGCAAATCATTGTATATGCATGCAATTCCGGTTGAATGTATCCATCCAACTGAAGTATTTCGCAGAAATTATACATGTTCCGCGTGAAGTTAAAGAACAGTTTATGCATCAATTATTTGTTTGCACTGTCGGAAATGACTTTTGCGCCACCATGGCGTTGGTCAACTCATTATATCGTTATGCAGTTAGAGAAACAAACTAGTTGCTAAAATAAATTTTAAAAGTAAACATTTGCATAGTTCTCGAAGATTGGATATATAATGCAAATTTGAGGAGCGAAATCTCAAATTCAATATTCTTTAAGAGATGTGACGTCGTGTTCCACAAACTTGTGCAAACAACGCCCAAAAATATTATTCTGAAAAGGAATAATTGAGGTGTTTAGCGGATGAAAAAATATCGCTTAGTTCCTTATCCAAATTTTTATTACAAATAAATTTAAAAGCAATCAATAACTAACTACAATAGATGTTTCTTAGCAATACTCATTCAATTTTAGAATTTCATTTGATCCACTTAACTTGATCAATCTACTTCATATATATTTGCCTTTTACAACAAATACTTTTTAAAATGGTACGGGATAAAAAGAACGGTTTGTATACTGTATGCTGATGACTTGTTTTTTTTGACATACGTACACACCATTCGAAACGGTTATTTCTGGTGCACCTTACAATGGCAATATTAATTGCACAATTTACGAAATTCAAGCTGCAAATTTTTACGGGTTTTATTTTTAAGTCACTTCACTACACGTCTTAATTTTAACCACGTTTGTTATATCTTATTAGAGCTGGAGCTTGAATATTGTGTGAAAATAGCCTGATCGGCATGTATTCGCATTTATACGAAGTTCCGAGTGAAAGATAAAGAAGAGAAAAAGAGGCAACAGCTAGCTAGCACATACTAAGCAAAATATCTTTGAACGTGTTGCTTGGAAGATCCTAGTAGCAATAGAATGATTGTAGAGTTGGCTCTGGCTTTAATTAGGTTTCAATTTTCCAAAGTGAGTGGGGAAATTTACCCATACTTATGTGATTATCACAAAATTCAGCTCAAATACATTATAAAATCTTTATCTTGTTATTTTGAAAGTTGTTAATTTAATTTCCTCCATTATTAACTCCGGGACTCGATTGGCAATTTACTCTGCCAATTCCGATGGCAACGTCTGTCAAATTTATGGTATGCCATCTGTGCGTGGGCAATTTCATGGCTTGCAATTTGATTTTGAAAATGCCTCTGAGCGGGAAGGACGTGCGCTGTATCTGAGTGTCAAATGGTCTTAAGGAGTTAGTTGAAGTGCAGAGCGGAGAAATTCTGCTGCTTACGAAATCTTCACGTGTAGGATAAATTACTTTTTGGATAAGTGGGTGAAATTTCAGGCGAAAATGTAACTATTATATGGTTGAGAGGGGGAATGCGATAAAAGTCATTTGAAAAATCCGCCAATCATCAACACGGAGTCTCACATATTTACTCTTCGTTCAAAATTGAAATTATTTCTCTTTTAAAAAAAATAAATATATATAAGTTCACCATTCCGCGTCAAAATTTGATTTTTTCGCAATTTTCCACCATTTCATATTCTGTAGACTATTTTCATTACTCAACGAGATCTAAAAATCCCTTTGAATTCAGAATCCCTACATTTTCTTATAAGAAATAAAGCATTCCCACGGTTCAGCGCCATTTTGAAATCAAGAACTGTCAAAATATTGCCAGGCAGATGGCCAAGCTAATGGCATACCATATTTCCTACCATTTATGGCAGACCATAAAATATGGCATACCATAGGTAGCCTCCACTAGCAATTTAAAATTTTATGCCATGGGAAATTGCTAGTCGAGGCAGCCTGTAATTGAGTTTCATGTTAATTAAGTTGTGTTTAAATGAATTTGAATAAAAATTCGTGTTTGCCATAATTTTACTCTCACGGTAAATGGCGGCAATTTCTCCACTTTCGATTTGTTATAATGTTGGAGGATACTTATGTCCTTCTATTTTCCATATGTTTGTATGCACAATTTGAATCAAAGCGCTATATTTAACAAAAACAAAAGGTATTTATTTTGTTCATTATTTTTTTAATTTTGTATATATTCTTCTTCATTTCAATGTATTTTAATATTTTTTTGTAAAGAAATAAAAAAATAAAAAATACAAGTATTCATAATTGGAATTGACTTTAGATGTAAACGTCATACTATAAATCTTCAAAGTATAGAGAGACTAGTGCATCAATATAGTTTGTTTGTTTTGCTTTGGTTTACAATAATTTTTTTTCTCATTTTAGGGTGTTGCCGCAACACATCGTATCTAGATGCTGGACATATATTTGCCTAATTGTATGCATTTCCCTAGCTCCGCCGAAGCTGGTTGGAGCTAGAAGAGGGGCGCTAGAAAATTTCAGAATTTTAACATATCGTAGATCTGTTGCATATCTTTAAGCTGGATACAGATGGGTGCTTGGCTTCAAAAATATGCAGCTTAGGTACAACTAATGCCAATAGCCTGCAAATAGTACTACAGTTCAGTTAGAACACATGCAAATATAAGGCTAAAGACCCTATGGCAACTGCAACTTTTCAGTTTCCTACTTTGCAAAGTTTTTTTTTTATTTTTTTTTAAAAGTATAACACTTTTTTAAGCAAAGTAAGAGTAAACAATTTTTAATTTGACTCATTTCAGTTTTCAGACTTCATAAAATTTCTAGAAATACTGCTGGAATCTCAGAGCCGAAAAATATAAGAAAATGAAAACAACAGTGACAGTTAAAGTGTTGACTCTGAATACTAGTATGATTTTAAAATAAGACTGATTTTGATCTGGAGTGCCACCCATTTTTTTTTTATTTTACTGTCAAATTTGAGCATATGAAATATGTAAATGAAATTCCATGGAACAATGCACAAAGAAAACTCTTCAACACAAAGAAAACTCAAATATTTGCTTGGCATTTAAACGTATCCTGATGTTTGACCACACCGCTAAAGTGAATCAGCTGACTCAACAAAATCGTACTATATGGTACTATATTTATATATATATATATATATATATATATATATATATATATATATATATATATATATATATATATATATATATATATATATATATATATATATATATATATATATATATATATATATATATGTATGTATATATGTACATATATCATCAAAAAAAATCAGCATCAAAAAAAATCAGTGACTATTTCTCGAGAACGCGCCATCGAATTAAGCTGAGACTTTCAAGATACACTGGTGTATGTGCAGAATAGGTCCAGGTCTCACCAAATATAAAATATCTTTAACTCTTTGGCGCTAGCGGCCATTTTAGTGATATTTTTAATATACCTATTATTCTGTCCACAAATAACTTTTGCAAAAATCAAGTTAACGAAATGAATTTCGAACTTGATTTAAAAGTGAATCGGGTAATTTTTTGTAATTTTTAAACCCCATGTGTTTGCTAGGTGCCTAAAAAGAGATCGGGAAAGTTTGAAAATGTTTAAATTGCTTGTTATACTTTCGACAGAGCTATCAAATCATTATGAAACATTCAGGACATATTGATATTATTAATTTGTAAACTTGTGCTATTTTTAATGAGCTTGTTGGCAACCCTGAAGCTGAGGCAGGCGCTGAAAACGAAAACCTTCAAATCATCGACTCTCCTTAAAACTTCAAACCATCGACCCCACTGAAATATTTTCGTTTTATAGAAAAAACTGGAATTGATATATGCATTTTTTTGCTCCGTTTACATAGTGAAAGTTAAAATTTGAAAATTTTGGACAAGAACGTCAACCCCTTCTCAATATACCTGTATTTAACATCAGCAACTTCTGTTCACGGAAACTGGTGTCCCAATAATCACATACAATTGATATTCACAGAACATACTGAATAGGACTAGGTTCGATAGAAGCGATTTTGAAATATGAGCAACCACGTAGCAGTGGTGCCATCTTGAAAAATCACTAAATATCACCACAAAATTCACACAGTGGCTGGAACGTATTTTAGGCCACGTTTGGTAGAAATTTGGATGAAAAATTAGGTTGGAGGCGCCCGATAAGGTCATTTTCGTCTTTTTGATGTTAAAATTCCTTCATCAAACTAAATATTTTTGCCCAATAGCATCCAGTGCAGTCAAGAAATCAAAATGAAATTCATACAGTATACAATTTAGTAGCATTTTGGCTGCCAGCTATGGCAGTTTTTTTGTAATTTGTTTGCCATTTCTTTACTGGCATTGGTTGATATTACATTTTCAAATGGTAATGATCTTATAGTGACAAGAAACAACTAACATTAAGATTACGAAAATTGGAAATCATTTGCGGATGGTAGCTTTAAATACCTTTTTTCCCCTATGACTGCCAACGCAGTCACCGGATCGAAACAAAATTAATAGAGTGAGTTGTCCTCAATGTGAAGCAGATTTGGTATACTTTTGATTTACCTTTGACTTACTAGCCAAGGGCTGCCAGCACCAATAATTTTTTAATGCTGCACCAACAAATAGAGATGGGAAACATCTACAACGAAAATAATTTACCAATGCCGAAATTTTCGAAGCTCTGGAATTTGTTCGGATGGCAACCTCGAACATCTTTTTATCCGATGAAGCTATAATCAATGAAATCATTATATTCAGGAGTACGTGTGGTAAAATATACATTCAAAATATGGACGAATCCTCTACTTTTATTCATAAAACAAAAAAAAACAGATAAAGTGTTTCTAGCGTTTCCTGTGCTTTATTGTTTTTTCTTTCTACCTTTCCCTCGTTCATTGTTTTATGCTTTTTATCGTAAAGTGCTACATAATTAGCACTTTGATGGGGAATGAACTACAAGCTCGAATTTCGAAAAGTTGTTCAGGCTCTTGAACGAAGATAAAAAAAAGCATAAATTGTAAGTTTAGCCAAATTTGAACCATATTCTGAAAAGGACGTTTTAGATGTAACTCAGAAGATTGTATTGAAATGATTAGACTCAGTTATTGCAAATTTTGCTGGTGAACTAAGATTAATTTCGCTTTATTCACCGATCATACATTCTTTTCATGTTCTTTAGTAAAAATAATTTGTAGCCTAAACTGATCATCCCACTTCAGCTACTGTTTCTATCACTTCAAATAATAAATGAGTAACTTAGCAGCTAGTAGCGATTCAATAGGTTACTAATGGTGCAAAAAATTATCTTTGGCTATTGTTACATTAATCGTTCACTGCTTATTTTGGTGTAATCAACTTAATCTATATTCGAAAATTTTTGACATCACATGTATTCGCAATACAAGCCAATTCTAAACAAAAATTAGCATTTGTACTAGTTCATAAAAATTAAATGCGTATTCGTGATCAAAATACAACCAAACTTGCAATTGATTGCGATTCAAGATAGTATACTAAACTATGAATATTAAAACAAATATTTAGAACATAAGCCAAAATGAGAATCATTAATTATATGTAGTTTGTGATTTGAAACTTTTTTTATACATTGTAGTAGCAGTAGTACTCAAAATTATGAAAATGTAATTGATTGCCCTTACTTACTTGCCCTTGAAATTCAAGTTCACGTACCCAAAGCTAATCAACGTTTAAAGCTTTCGTTTTTCAAATTATACTAAAAAATAAAATCCAACGCTGGCACGAAAATATGTATCTGAATAGCCATCGAGTATGTCGTACTTACACGCACCCTTCTCCAATACACGAAATCGTTTCAGTTTCCGACCCCAACCTTTGACATACTTCCTTGCCTTTTCCGTTCGCACATAAAAAATATCTCGAAGACATTATTCGAGATGTAGGTGCAAGACAAGGTTACTGATATATCTCGAACCCGATTTCCAGCTAAACACTTGTAAAGTGAATTTGCGAAAGGGAGGAAGTCTGATGATCCAATAAATCCTGCACAAGTTGTGATGTGAGTCGAATGCCTGTCAGAGAAAGGTTGGAAAGAAGTGGATGAAATTTCTTTCAACATCTGCAGGTCGACCATAAATTAAGCTCTTGAGAAGGTTAAATCGGGATAAAGGGCTTGTTCTACTTTGCTTCAAGTATGTATTTAGTTTGATATGGTTTGTTGGGAATACGATAGTTTATGCCACAAGATGTGCTAAGAACATAACAGCTCAATTCAGTCACATTATATTACATAATTTACAATTACCTGGATTGCTTGATTTGTATTATTCATTATTATTTGTATCCTCACACACATCATATTTGAAACATGTTCTAGCTTAACATAAAAATTAAACTATGTATTCATTTACTCAGAAACATTTTCTAGGCAAACATTTTTGCTTCATATACTGTACTCCCATCATTCTTTTCCATACTGTGCTACGAATACATTTCAAATAAGCATGTATCCCAAAGATAGATCCTGAGATATCTTTATGAGCAAGCACCTTTATTGAGCTGTGCCGGTACACGAACTGATGTAGTACGAATGAAAGTTGGTGCAGTAATTCCACTTTTTCATTAACTAGAGCTAATGTGGCGAACGTAAAGGCCCATTAAGGAACCCAAAGTTTCATTACACGTGGCCAATCTCGCAAATTGGCGAAGCAATGCAGAGCTTACGAATTGCGTACAAGATGCTTTGATCAGTGCTATTCATACGCGTTTGCCACTTTGGAAGGTGAAGCGTAAGAACATCAGCAAAAGTAACTAAATGAGCTATTGGCGAGGAAAATTGATGGAGTTTCCTAGATGCTTGTAGGATGTAATATAGCTTCTGGCGATTAGGTATCGTTAGGAAATTAGTTGGGGTAGGATCTGGAGTAACAAAAAAAAGTCATATAAATGAAAGTTAAAATCGAAATTTTCTTTTCTATCGAGTTGAAATGCATATATAGTTTTTTTGTGAAAATTTTGAAAAAAAAATGAACATGGATTTTTTGAGGACTTTTATTTTACAACCTAAGATTATCTAATTCACGATTACATTTCCATTCACTATTTTTTCTCCTTTAAAAGCTTTGATCAATCAAATCCACAGCAATTTGGCCAAGAATTCAAATGGAAATAACAAAAAACCATTATGAGATGACACATATAAAGTATGTTTTCCAATGCGGCTTTAGAAACAAGGAGTACACCACGCCATTTCATTTGTGCCTGCTCAAATTGAATCACAATTGAATAAGTAAAATATTCCAAAACTAGTTTCTACTTTAGATATCAGAGAGGCTTTTGATTCTGAATGATTCAAAAGTTCTTCCATTGAAATTGATCAAGGTTGCAAGCAAAACTCAATTCATTTACTTTTAAACCCTCAACTAGTCCGTTGGTATTTATGAATCACCATACTGATTCAAGATTGCTATGGCTGAGGCGGATGTATTCGAATGAAGACTTATGTGCCTCTCCATTCGTTGGTAACGGCTGATTGGTAATTTTATCTGTATTAACAGTCAGGCTTTAGGGCACTGAGGCAATGGGCTATGGAATTTATGGCGAAATTTTACAGACCGACAGACGAATAAGTGAATGAACTGATCTGATCATTCAGGGGCCACCAAAAAAATAAAATGTGAATAGAATCTCAGTGTAGAATCTAATAGAATCTAAGCCTCACTACAAAAAGAAAGGACTAGATCTAGGAGCTTGGCTAATATTAGGGTCTATTTAAGCTAAGCTAATTTTAGTTAGGTGCAGGTTGAATTTTATTTACAGCTAATATAACCTCTAAGTAATTAATGATCCAGCATCTGAGCAGTTAGGATAATACTAAGCCGAAAAATATGATATAAAAACTATTAAAGTGTATAGCTATAAAAATAAAATAATCTTTTTCAATTAAGTTAAATAACTTTGCTTGTAACGATGTAACAATGGGTGCGCTTGTACTTTGAAAAAAAAAATACAGCCTTCCCCGGGGAAGGCTGAGCCATGGCGGGCAATCCACCACTCCACTAAGTAGGAAGTATGTACACCACCACCACTCATAGTTAGCGTACTGCCGTCGCATCCGACCTGTGTATTGTACCCGTTGGAGGCTCACGGCATAGATAGACTGATAAGATAGAATGATAAGATAGACTGATAAGATAGACCGATAAGGTAGACTGATAAGATAGACTGATCAGTAAATGGGAATAGCAGCATCGTAGCCAACCTTTCCCATCGAACGGAGACAAATCGCGCGCGACACTCACAGCTACGTCTGGGTCTGCACAAGACGTGCTGATAGCGGGTTGCTTTCGCGGCAACACAAGACACACACACAAACAACTTACATGTTAATGGTATCCAGATATATCTGATCGTATCTATTGAGGATAGAGTTGATGTAACGGGCTACGCCTCGGGATCAAGTTCGATTCCTTCTTTGATCCCCAAGGGAAACTTGTCAATATCGCCAAACAAGCTCTGGTCGCCCAAATAAATGGGAATCCACTGTTCCCACTGCATCAACCGCCACCTGGAAATGAAATGAATTCCACATAAAGCAACGAATTTTTTATTAACCATCACGGATACTTATCTGACATAAACCCAGACTCCGGCACCAGCTAACGCCCATATCAACGAAGCCGGATGGTCCATAAGGCGTCGGAGCTGCCCTGTAGCTCCAGATGCAACCGCCACGACTAATCCAGGTAAGCCCGCAGCATCCACCGGCTCCGCGGACACACTCCGGAACACATTTGACGCGAATATTATGCGTTACGATCGTTAATACGGCTACCACAAGTTTACTTTCCATGAAACCGACATATGGGTTGACAGCCGAGAACATCAACAAACAACGGAAACAGACATAACCCAAACATCAACAAAACCCAGGGGTGTACTCAAACCCGACGACCACGGTAAATTATGGGATGGTAGCTAGTGGAAAAATTATCGGATTGGTGGGAATCCTCGATCGGCGCCTGTGGAAAGAAGTGCATTCACCCGGTCATATGGGAAAGGAGAAAGTACGGGACTCGAACGAGAAAAGAGAAAGCAGCGGTACCGGATGAAGAAAAATTTTCCATTCTTTGTGTGACGGCGAAAGCGAGCAGTTGGTTAATTTTTGGAAATCATCAGGTACAAGAATTCTTTGTGTGACGGCGAAAGCGAGCAGTTGATTAATTTTTGGAAATCATCAGGTACAAGAATTCTTGGTGGGACGACGAAAGCGAGCAGTTGATTAATTTTGGAAATCATCAGGTACAAGAATTCTCTATGTGACGGCGAAAACGACCAGTGGAACATCTGGGCAAGTCAGACCTAGAACAAGGTACGAATAAGTAAATTCCTTTGTGCGACGGTGAAGACGATCGGAGGAATAGTTTGGGAGACTAAGACTCAGGTACGTCGAGGAACATCCTTGCTGTGTCGGTGGAGGTGGAAAAAAAGGACTCACGCCAAATAAAAACGTGTCGATTCGAACTACGTTTTCGGCGGGGATCAAACCCGTGATCCACGTGATGCTCGAGACCGACGGCGAGAGGGTCAATTGGGAATAAGACCGTTCGTCTCGTACCGGCCCTGTAGTGCATAGGCTAGCGCGCCTGGCCGGGAACCGGGTGGTCTGGGGTTCAGAGCTCCACCCGTGCTGATGAGATTGGGAACCTTGGAAGATTCTTTGTGTGACGGCGAAGGCGAGCAGTAAACGAATCTGGCCGTGAAGAAACTCACCCATAACTGAACCGGGACTCGGCTGGAGTCGGGGTTGGATTTTTTTTTTTGTAACCGTTACTGGCACGTCCAAAAGGAGGAAGAAGGTTTGTGCATAGTTTAAAATAATTGTAAGCTTTTTTTTTAATTATCTTTCGCATCTAACGACATCAAAGAATAAGATAAACTTTCGGAACGTAAATAGTATCAAACATATTTGAGAATACTTTGTAAAGTTAAATAGTCTGTCATAGTGGAATGGTGGAATTTCAAATATCGAAACGGTAGAGAAGATCAATCGAACGTAGTATAAGACGTCTAGACTTGAAGAAATTTTGTGTAACGATAAACGCTAGAACACGGGAGTTATAAAAATAAAGATTTTGATTCGAAACTACGGCGTCGTACATTACTCGTGGTACAGGGAGGCAGAACGGTGATTGTTTCGTGATTAGGTAGGTCGGTGGTTGAAAAAATAGAGGGGTCGTGCTATACGCCGCGGCGGCCCCATACCTGGTTCTTTTGACCTCGGTGAGCCGTAAGCTCACTCGGCGGCTCGTGATCCATTATTGGGTGAGTGAGTGGCGCCCACGCCCAGTCTCCTGAGCGTACCCGAGACCCAAACGGACCAAGCCGGAGGTCACTACCCCCTCAATTAGGCGGGGGGTAACATGCTCCAGAGATAATTAAAATGGTTTGTTTTTCAATTGTTTACACTAAGAAATGCATTGCGCAAAGTCCGAAATGTTTGTCTGACACACTGTATACATAGTTGGTTTCGGGGTTGTGATAAAACATAGCACCTGACACCATAATACGTTGCGAAAAATTCATGAAAGTAGGCATCATGAATTATGGCTTGCGAAGCCTTGTATTCTAGCCTCCCCTGCCATGCATTATATCCCTGAAAAAAAAAAACAAAGTAAACCCAAAATTCAAAATTATTACATTCTGTTATATATTATTATACTATTGGAAATAAATTCTTCTTGATTATTAATGTGTACATCAAAGTTAACCAGCTTTCTTTAAAATTAAATACAATTCTTCTCTATTTACTCCCTGCAGCCTCGCAACTGGAGCTTCATGTAAATGTTTTCATATAAATTCAAATTGCCCACTTTAGAAATTAAGCTTATATTACGCTCAAACATTTAAAATAAGCATATTTGATTAGATGTTTAAATTTTCAATCCATCAACTGACTCAATGGCTTAAAACGTTTGAGTTTCTTTGTACCAGAAATAAAACAACAAGTATCTATTCTATTAAATGTAGTCCTTGTTTTCAGTGTTGCAAAACTCTCTCAATGAAATTTAATCAACTTTAGCACTATCTGTTAAGTGAGGTATTGAAAAATAAACATTTTATTATTTTATAGAATAAAAAAGTTTAAAAAGTGGTTTAATTTAAGCACATCCAAATCGAAACAAGTTCAAAAATTATTGACCCACATTGGGCGCTAAAAAAAACTATTACAACATTGAAATTTAAGGAATGAAAATGCTTTCAAATTGCTAACTATAAGCTCATTGGTAATTTTCGTCACAAAATAGTTTCATCCTTAGACTTTGATAGTAATTTATGATTTGTGCAACACTGTCCATAAAATATAGTAAATTGTTCTTACGGCAGTCTCCATGACTCCTTTCGTATGATTTAAATATATTCGACGCAATCAAACAAAACGCACATGGCTCTGCTGAAACCACTGCTCAAAGCAGCTCTAACAACGAACTCTCTTCGATTTTTTCAATGCTCTCAGACAACATGAATCGATTCATGACGACGATGAGTAAAATGGTGCAAGAATTACTTAAAAATCAAAACAAGTTGCTCCAATTTCTCATTAACAGCAAATGAACTCATTCAAGATCACCCATTCGAATGCAAATGGCATTGTCCAGCATAAAGCAGAAATAGCCTGCTATATATCAACTCACGAAAACCCACCTCACAGAAAAAAATAATGAATTCGACATCCCAGGCTACATCTTCTATGAAACTAAACACCCAGATGGTAAAGCTAGAGGCGGGTCTGTAATACTTATTAAAAAACATCTGCTCCATCATCCTTTGGAAGAACTCAGCGAAAATTACATGCAAGCGACATCCAGTCGAGCGAGATTGGAGTTTCGTCCATCTACTGTCCACCGAGGCACAACATTTCAAAGGCAATATTCGAAAGCTACTTCTCATTGCTGTTTTGGGGATCTCAACTTATAGCACCTAGAGGCAAAACACTCTTTGATACATTACAAAGCTATGGTTTAAGTCATATCTCAACCGCCCAGCCAACATATTGGCTGTCAGACATGAACGAAATTCCGGACCTCATAGACTTCACTATATCGAAGGGAATTCCTCCAAACTCCGCAAAATCAGAAGTATTTTTTGATTTGTCCTCAGATCATTCTCCTGTCACCATTACTCTGGACATGTCACGCCACTTCGGTTGCTGTAAGCGTAGATATTCGCAAAAAACCAACTGTAGTGTATTCAGACGACACCTCACCAGCTCAACATCTCTTAGTACATTTCTGAAATCACCGCATGATGTCAATTCTGCTGTTATCCTTTTCAACGAGCATGTCTTGGAGGCATTTGACATCGCAACACCTAAAATGGAACTGCATCCCTCAACTCGAACAACAACATACTCCTCATCAATAAAAAAATCTTAATACAGGAAAAAAGACTGGCACGAAGGAATTGGCAGCTGCACCGGTCTCCCCAAACTAAAACACGACTCAACAAAGCTTCTAGTGAGCTCAGACTGGCACTCGCGAAAGACAACGAGTTAAAGTTCTACTCATTTTTAGAGAGCCTCAGTCCCACTAAAAATGCCGACTATTCATTGTGGAAAGCAGTCAAAAAAATCAACAAACCTACCATCAGGGAAGCGCCACTAAGAACTGTCAACGGGCAATGAGCCAGAAGTGACGCAGAAAAAGCCACCGCCTTTGCAGTTCACCTGGTACAGGTTTTCACACGTTTCACCACGGCAACATGTGACTTTTCATCTAATGTCAATGCTACGGACTCAGAACCAATCAAGACTTCGGCTTAGGAAGTGCAAGATATCATTATTCAGGAAACATGCTCAAAAAAATCTCCGGGAATTGGTCTCATCACCAATGCTATGCTCAAACAGTTGCCACCGATCGTATTCTCTTGTCTTTCTAATCTGATCAATGCTATCTTTCGAATCGGATATTTCCCTGAAGTTTGGAAAACAGGCGAGATTATAATGATCCCTAAGCCTTGTCATGCGTCTCCAAAGTTTTCGAGAAATTTCTGTTGAAAAAGCTACTACCGATACTAGAAGATGCACAAAAAAATTCCAGAACAGCAATTTTGGTGTCGAAGACATCACAGCACCATTCAATAGGTCCATCAAATCACGTCAGATATTAAAATAGCATTCGAAGACAAGAAGTACTGCTCAGCAATCTTTTTAGACGTAACTTAAGCCTTCGATAAAGTCTGGCATGAAGGGTTTATTTTCAAAATTGAATCAATGCTTCCGAAAAGCTTCCACAAAATACTTTTCTCCTACCTAACCGACCGCACATTCCAGGTGAGATACAAAAGCTATTTTACCGCTAAACACCGTGTGCATGCTGGTGTACTTCAAGGAAGTGTTTTGGGACCGGTACTTCACATCTGATCTCCTAATATGCGACAAAACAACGACAGCTACCTTTGCGGACGACGTGGCCATACTATGCACTGATTCAGATCCAATTACGGCATCCCGCACACTGCAAGGTCACAACTCACTTCTTGAAGAATGGCTAGCAAAATAGAAAATCAGAATGAACGAAACCAAATGCATCCACGTTACCTTCACATTGCTAAAACTGATTTGTCCTCAAGTATATCTAAACAATGTACCTATACCTCAAAGTAACGAAGTAAAGTATCTCGGAATGCACTTGGAAACGGCACATTGAAGCTAAAAATCAACAACTGAAGCTCAAATTCCTAAACCTCAAATGGATGCTCAATAGCATGTCAAAATTTTCTCTCGACTCTAAAGTGCTTGTCTATTAGTCTGTCCTAAAGCCAATCTGGGCATATGGCCTACAGATATGGGGTGCAGCTCGCCTATCAAACATCAACGTCATCCAGAGGACCCAATCAAGAATACTCCGATCTATCACCAGAGCCCCGTGGTACTTCCGTAACGCCAATCTCCATAAAGACCTGCGAATCGAGACGATTTCAGATGAAATTAAGAACCGTAGTGGAAAATATATTGCAGCCCTCGCTCATCACCCCAAAAAGCTGGCAAGAAAATAATAACTCATCGTAAATTTCAGCGATTGAAACGAACTGACTCGTTGGACCTTCCATTTCTAACGTAGAAAAAACAACTTGCGTAGCCACTTTCGTTGCTTTTCAAACTCTTTTGCATGAACATTGAACATTGTAATTCTATAACACAGATCATAGCTTTGCTCTTTGCTGTCTCAGTTTAAGTCAATAAAGTAACTTGGGTCCAAAATGTTCACGTCTTCAACTGTAAGGAGTGCACATCACTTGTTTTAGCATGTAAGATTTTAAAACTAACTGAAGCTTCTTATACGAAGATAGCAGTTTAATAAAGGTATTAAGAAAAAAAATAAAATTCGAGTTCAACTTTTTTTACGTTACTAAATTTTAATCATAAGTTTAAGACTTTTAAGCAGGTGAAACGAAGATAAAATAGTCATGAATAGTCAAGAGTGATAAACCGATGAGTATTTGTAATAAATCATATGAATTATACTACAAATTGTTGTTTTCTTAATATTATATAATAATGTAAATTTTTAAATATTATTTTTGCATAATTGATTCCCAAATATATTCTACAAATTTTCATGTCATTCCAAATTTCATTGTTTTCAGCTTGTATACGAAAATTGCTCAGTTTAACGAAAAATTTTAAGGTTCGTAAGTATGTTATCTTGTTTGCAGCACTCTGAGCTGCTAAGACTATTCGAGTATGCATGAGGATAACAGAGTTTCTGCCGTGTCAACTTCTCAAATAATAAACAAAACAAAAAATGAGAACAAACCCTCAACAATGCTTTCGGCTTCAAACTTTTAATGATATCAACATTTCACTGCCAATTATATGGCGCCACAAAGTTTTGTTTCAATTAAATGCAAACAAGACGATTAAATCTCGGAGGCAAACAACAATTATTTCAACCATAAATCAGAGTCAATCCAACCGAGTCAAGTGAGTTGAATTCGCCCTTCGCCTTCGTACCGTATTTGCGTAAACACCCGACCTTTGTCATTGAGTCGACGTTGGGTTGATTGTTTCCATTTATCACATGGGCCGCATCGTAAACAATCTGTAGGAGGAGAATCATGCAAACTTTTGAATCGTATCTTTAAAACAACGTTTCTACAGATAAAAGTTTGCAGAAAATTGATAAAGTTGTGTTTTAACTGGGATTTACTTGATTTTAGATAGTTTTTAGGATATAAGACTTCCGAATTTAAAAATTATTAGGCTGATTTTTTAATATCAGCGTTAGTTTCGAGTTACTTGAAAGAGTTTTTACCATTCTCGCCAAGACTTTTTCACTTCCTTTTCTGAATTAAGTAAGCATCATACGAGTACTAGTGAAATTTTATTTGCTTTATCCAAAACTGAATTTGCTCTACACGATCAAGACATAGAGTAAATTATAAGAAAAACATGTTTTAAAATCTAGACAAGCTTAGAAATTCTTGCAAAATATTAGTTAATCCTTAGTGTTGAAAATGCAGTTCTGATAATATAATAACACGGTAGCTTGAAGATTTAACCATACAAATGCGAACAAAGTAGTTAAATTCAATGAATTAATTATTGCCAACAACGAACAAAAGAATTTCAATCGAGAATAAATTGCCAAACGACTAAAAACTCATTTTTTACATCTCCCATTTTCTATTCGGCCATGTTAAAGTTAAATGAAGCTATCAGAATTTTACTTAGGTTAATCTATGCAAATCATATATTCCATATTTCACAGCTTATTTTAAAGAGTAACAGGGTTTGTTATTAGTTTAATTGGACGCCTTCTTCAATGAGGTGAATTATATTTTATTTTTAAATAAAACCCAACCAATTGTTTTCAGTCATTTACTTCAACCGTTCTAAAATAAATAGCGTTAATGGCAAAAATAAATGAACTGTAAACTAATTAAAATCACTATGATGTTAATCGGAAGAATAATCAAAAAATTATCACACTTCGCTTACTTCATTTATTTGTATTATATTATGCTGCCCGCACTTGAAGAGACTGAAAGGTCAGAAGGTTGTAAAACTATAAAATTGAATCTATAAAGAAATTCTATAATTTATCACTAGGAAGTGTAGAATCAGTCAATTCATAAATAGTAAACTGGAATGACTACGTCTATTAGTTACTGCAGTAGTTTGGAACACAATCCGTAATACAATCAAGAAAGTTGAATCAATTTTAACAATGAAGTGATTCACACTGGACATATCAGCCGTTGTAATAGCCACCCAAGAAAATTACATATTTTTGAATGATAATGGAAAGACTTTATTACTGATTTCCAGGGACATTTCAGGTGAAGTTGAATCGGATCTAACAGATTATTACGAAATAATATCATGAGATCATTCCGAAAAAACAGACAAATAGATACAAGAAATGTGCCTGTAAGTCCTTCAAATTACCGGTACAAATGCAAATGACTGACAATATTCAAACTTTAACGGTAAATGTTCGTCAGATTACCTGCTTTTTCTGCACCCGTAAAACAGATCAATATGAAATTCAAATGCTGTATTGGTCTTAAGTAAAGCCAGGTCTGATAAAACGCTGGCAACACTGCAACAGTGGTGCTGTCTTGCAAAATTGTTTGAAAAATAAAAGATCTTTACCCTATAACTTCGGATGCAATCATCAGAGTATGCAATCATCAGAGTATCAGAGTATATTACAACACTAAAGTTAGTCTTGTTAAAAGATTGCCTAAAGGTAGAATTATGGTTGCAAAACTAGCATAGAACTGCCAGCTATGGCGATTTTAATCAATTTTCTACAAATAGAATCTACCATATGATTTTCAATTGATAACAACCATATCGTGTTAATAAAGAAAAATTGTTTACATTTAGAAAATTTAGAAATTCTTGCGGGTCACAATCCTTAAAATCTTTATACTCCTATAGCTTCTATAATAAATCAACCATCGGATCAAAACAAAATTCACAACACGGGTTAAGCTGTCGTACTTGCAAAGGATTGTCAGCATCAGGCATTTTTCTCATTTTCGCAATGAACATCTTCAACAAAAATGTGTAACAAATTTTTAGATTTTCAGTATTTTAGAAAGTTTTTCGGATAAAAGTCAAAATCGGATAGTAAAAAATCTTCCTCATCCTGAACCTTTTGATGCAGTCCTTGCAATAAAACGAAATTCACAGGATAGGTTGATTTTGACGTGAGGCAGCAGTGGGGTACTTTTGGCTATAGTGCCTCGAAAGCGTTACCAGTACCAAATGCTTCACCATTTTTTTACAAGAGAATGATGCTGTCCAATTTTCATATGATGAGCTTACTATAATGAAAATAAGTAACGAATGTTTTATTATCCATAGTTTTGGAATTCTGTAAAGTTGCAACAGTGGAAACCTTTCTCTCCTGTGGATTGAATTACAGCTGTACAAGACTTTAGATTTAGATTGATTGGAGGAGCACGTTTGGTAGAATATGCATTCAAAATCTACGTAATTCATGTACTTTCCTTCGAAAATCAATCTTTTAAGCAGTTACTTTGATGAGATGTTTTATCCGTAATTAAGAAAATTGTAATTTACCTGAAACAAGCCGCTACCTTTTTCTTCGGAGGCTAGTCGAATTTTTCAAACAGTATCTCGAACTGATGATGGTTATTTTCCAATATTGGGAAAGATTTTCTTATTACTCTGCTAATATTTTGTACAATGTCTAGTACTCTCCTCTTTATTTTATTTTCCTCAACATTCAAAAACGTTTTTCTAAACTACTGTTTGTATCTGATTCTTTTATTATAATAACAATGCAACCACTGATAAACTAGTGCTGGATACATGCTGAAAGATTTTACCTGTAACAAGTAAATCTGATAAGGAAACGCATCAGATTTACTTTTTGAGTATCTAAAACGTTACGTGGTTGGCAATATGAAATCACCTTAACGCTGGAATGGTACCGATGAGTATCGCGCATTAGCCAGTTGGCCACTCTGACTGCCATGAGGTTAGAAGCTATATAATCTTTTTATGTTTAATGATCAAATAAAAAATGTACATAATACTATTGCTGCCTTCTTTTTAGTAAAAACATTTACCTAAAATCATCCAAAAATTTACCGTACCATTCTAGGGTTAACACTGCCCTGCTTAACAGAAACGTTCTATCCACGATAGACAGAGCGTTTATGCTTAGTAGTTGATTTTAACATGCTTCCACAATAGATAGGCTTTTCATATTTTTTACAATGATGTAATAGAGTATGTAGTTTTCGAATCCGGTGTTAGCTCAAGAGAGATGTAGATAGAACGTTTACTTAGTAGGGCAGAATAGTCCGTGAGGGAGTTTAATATTTAGTCAAACCATTTCATACCATCCAAATATATTCAACATTAAGTGGGTTTTTTTTGCGTCTCGATCAATAGCAGGTTTAGGTAGGCAACATTGAAAACAACAACAATCCTGTCTCAGTTATTGTTGTTTCATTGCTGCCTACCTTAATTTGCTATTGATCGAGACGCAAAAAAAGGCACCTATTATTAGTTCCCCAATCATAAAAGCTCTAAGCATCAGCGGCTCTAGCAGTGTGCAAATTGTTAAAAAAAAATACATTCAAGGGTCAAAAGAGTCCGTCCCGTATGTAAATCATGTTGAATTATTTTACATGAAAAAGATTTTGATTACTTATTTTTATTATTTGTAACTTGAAACCTCGGCAAAATTGACCGTAGTCGAATCGATTCACAGCAGCAAATGACAGAAAAAAAACCTTGATTTATGGAAATTCCAAAGCCTACTGCAAATTGACAAATAAAGTGACTTTATTATTAACAAAAAAAAACTGCTCCAAAAAATGATTTTCGAAGAAAAGTAGAAGAATTGCGTTGATTTAGAATGCATATTCTATCAAACTTGCTCTTTATGATGAACATCCCGAAGAATATGTAATACTTTGATAGAATAATTGCATCGGAAGGGAAGCCTAAGATTCTTACCCCTAAGATTTCGAGAGTTACCACTCGAAAGAGTTTAAAAATTGAAGGAATCAAAGACTTGCTGTATATTTTTAGTATAGGATGTTTATCATACGAAAACTTGATCGCAGTGTCAACTAGTACACTAATAATCCAATCATTGCTATCCCCCGTGCACCGACTACCACTTTTTTTTACTGACCATTGTATAATAACTAACAAATAAAAGTCAAATTTATTCAGTGTGAAATCCGACCCGAACATACAATGCTACTTTCGTACTATAATTATGGTCGTTATTTGTTTACGGTTGAGTTCGAACCAAGAGTTGCTCACGCAAGCATACTCGATATACTTGGCCATGTGATCTACAAGCTAGTTTAAACTTTTTGAATATGTCCTAAAATATATTAAAAAAAAGCTCCTAACCAGGATATGTAAAGTAATAATATTGGGGATCATAAATCTTTTGTTACACCGAATATTGTTGTATATATAATCAATCAATTTCAATCAAACTGATTTGAATATTTTATGGATGAACAAAACGCAATTAGTTATTTCACAGAAACGTCTCAATATTTTGGGTTGAGAAATATGGGGTATGGTTAAAATGAAGCAATCTGTTACTGACGTCAGTTACTGAACATGAGTAGCTAAATTTTATCAACTTCAGTACTTAAACCGAGGTCCGGTCAAAGAGGTACCCCGAAGCTATAGGAGTCGGTGTTGATGTCATTCCGGCAGCGCAAATAACATCTCCCTTGCTATCATCAACCACAAAATCTGCTGCAAATGGTTTTTCAATCAGGCTTCTCTTTGCTCGGACGATATTTCCAGATTTGATGAACCTTTACAGAATCTAGTAGGCATAATTAGGCTTGACGGATTCTAGTCGAAGCCACCCCCGTAGGCTTTCCTTCATGTTGCTATCGGCTGCTACTAGTAAAACAGCTGAGAAATTGCTCTAAGAACTATCCCAGGAAAATTTGAAACCTTTTGAGTTTAGGTAAATGAGATGATTTTTTTATTATAGCTTTTATTACAGCCTTAACTACATTTGGAAACGTAAGTGTGGCTTAAAGCGAACATTTTAAATTTTCCTATTAAGACCCAACATTAAGTATTCAAAGAAGCTTCATTAACGATTTCGTATGCTTTTCTCCATTTTGTTCAAAGCCAGATACTTTTTTGGCTTTTCTATTGCTTTCGTTTTAATATTCTTGAAATTTAACCCCTAAGTTCGACATAGAATAAAAGAAGCCAGGTCCGCATTTCAGCGCATCAGACATCTTTTCGCCAAAAAGATGGGCATGACGACAAAGGCTAAATCCACTTGCTACAAAACACTCATTCGGCCAATCCTGACATACGCATCCCCATCCTGGATTACCTGTTCCAAATCAGCCATGGCAGAGGCGGAGATATTCGAACGAAGAATTCTACGTTTCTGCACTGGCAGGGTTTACAACCCGGTAACTAAAAAGTGGCCGAAGAACTCTCTCCTATATCAGGAGACAGGTCTTGAGCCGCTTAGGGACCGGGTTGTAGAACTGACGACAAGGTTGTACGCACAGACAGACGGACATGAAAAAGGACTGACCCCGGATCAGTGGCTCTAATAAGCCATTTATGAGTGGCTCTAATAAGCCATTTATGCGTCCAGCGGAAATAGCACGACAGCGGCGGCTCATGGACATGCTGTTCACTTATGTTGGCCTTCCGACGAATCGGAGAGGATAGTTAAGACCTAGGCTAAGTTTAGGTCTAAGTAGGCGAAAAGTGGCGTAATTGTTTTTATACCACCGTAGCGTTTTCGTAGCAAAATTATTTGCAGCAATGAAAAGCAACAATGGCTTTTGCAGACATTCTTCGATGTAAACTAGGGCATTGCTTTTTCCTTCGTTCTTTAGACCACATCGACAAATTGCCTGCTCCGTTACGCACTGTCTAGAAAATTTAGTGGCTTTTGACTCAAATACTTCTTTCATTACCCTCTTTGCTTTAGCACTGTAAAATGCATGACCAGAAATTTGCCTAAAGTCCACTTTGACATAATTCTCATCATGTAAAATGACACAATCGAATTTCATTACATATTGATCGTATAATTTTCAAGTCCTTGTTATTACTATTTTCTCCTTTTCCTCGGACCGACCTGGAGCTTTCTGTACCTTACATGTTCTCAGGTTGTAATGTTTCTTCATTTAAGTTCGGCATACCAACAAAAATCGAAATGTTGAGTTTCGTCTCGAGCTTTTTGACAATTTTCTTCGCTAAGTCCTTGTTTATATTTCCAGGTTTTTTACTTGATCTTCTTTTCATTGTAAAAGCTAGCAGCTTCTTATAATTCGTTATTATTCGTAAAACAGTTGAAAGTAACATTTTAAGATATTTACGAATTTTTTGAAATTTGAATCCGAGACATAAGCCAGTATCTGGCTGGACTTGGTGACGAAAGTCCCTCTCAATAACGTAGCAGAGCCTTAGATCGCTATCTCCAACGCCAGGCTGACGAGAAGGCAGACCAAGCCATCCCCTTATAGAGTCCATTGAAGATGTTGAACGGGCCAAATAGCAAATCGGCCACTGTTACGTGACTTAGTACACTCAAAAAATGATGTAATTTTATGGCTTTGGCGCAAAGGTGAATAGCAAACTAGTAAATTTACACTCTTTTTGCTTCAATTTACAAAAAGCTGTCTATTATTCAGCTGATATGACGTAAAAGCAAAAAAATGCACATCCAATATGTAAAAAAATTTGTGATTCGATATTTTAAACGAAAAAATGAATATATTTCCTATTCTCAAAGTATTAATTATAGACCCACTTTTTAGACTGTACGTAAGTCATGGTCAACCTATACGCAATTGTGTCAGTTTGCTTAAAATACCAAATCCATTCATAGCTTTAAACAGTTCTTTCCTGGACATGTTCTCATAGGTAGTCTTAAAGGTTTATAATGGAATATTAGATTCCATATATTTTTCTATTGCCTACCTAATAGAGTGAAAATCTGACCAAATGTTTGTTTGCCTTTGATGAAGCCACAGTAATATTGTCTGATAATGGATTTAACGTATAGGGCTATCCACTTTTACAGCAGAGAAAATGGGATCGAAAATACCATAAAGCAGCTACATCCTTATAATTGCTGTACATTTTACATTTCCTTTCTTACGCATGGGACATATTATATGTTGCACCTACGTGCACTATAATTTCATTGATTGCTTGATGTAACGTGAACTTTTTATATTTTACTAGCTCAGCTGGAATGCCATCGGCTTCAAGGGTTTTGTTAAATTTTAGTCAACTTAAGGCTCTTTGTATCACTCCTACGCTTGGTTGGGGTAGCATAAGGTTATCTACGTAAATTTTTCGCTTACAAATGCGTGCAGAGTCATGTGTACTGTGTTATTTTTTGGACTATTTTGTAGATCTGGCGCATCCGGATTGTTTCACAGATCAGGCTTTTTCGTCTACTTTCTTCTGTCTACTGTCTTATTATATTCTATGTTCTTGTTAGCTTTTTGCGTTAATTGTCATGTGCCCGCGTTCTATGATATTGCTGTGTTGCTCGATATGCAAAATTCCAACGTGCTGTCGCTAGTTGGCTTTCATCATCAAACCAATCACTCCGATGTCTGGGACTACTTCCTTACATAGCGTCAGCAGTACTTATGGCAGTATTTCTAAGGCGTGTCCACTTTTTATCTACGTCCAGCATCCTACCCCAGAAATTACACCGCCTTCATCTAGATCTTTGAAGGTGACTCCCTACACAGGACCAAAGATTTAACTACGTAGTACTTTCTTTGCGTAAAGGAGCCGTGTTGACCTGAAGCTGGTTTAGGGATGCAATGCTTCTATACAAAACATCCGAGTCTATGTTGGCAAATCGGCACCTTCATGCCATCGTCAGGCTCAAGTTGTATTGACAATGTGGCTCCATTAATTGATACCCAGATGGTCCTATGGAAATCTTTAAGCAAGAACCTGCTACTCGCACCCACCAAGTTCTTCGATGCTGCAAGTTTTATGGCTCTTATTTCATTCCAATTAGTGTGTTTTATCTTTCACTTGTAATTTCAAGAATGAAAACGCGAAGATAACAATTCAATCGTTTATTTGCAATTCACTTATGCGAAATAATTCAAACGTTCGAAAATTAGAAAGTACAATGCAAACAAATCGAAAGAAATACGAAAAAATCGAAAGATATGCGAAAGGTAGCGAATCAAATCCAAATTTTATCTAACAAAAAAACGATCGAGCAATTAACTGGTACTAATTATATAGCGATGAAAATTTCGGTACATTTTTTTAACTGTTTACTAAACTACTATTAACTTAGTCGAAATTTCATAATAGAATACAGCATTAATATCCAACATCAGCTGACTGGAATTTCGTTAATTCCACGGGAACGGCTGAACGAGTCGTACTGACACCTGTCAGCTGGACGGATCGATCGGTAAGTAAATATTATCGTCAATTATATATTATTTTGTATTTTTTTCAGGTTGTTGAAGCGGTACGCAACATAGTGTTTTTATTTGCCTTCTTTATGCCTGAATACCACCTATATATATATATATATATATATATATATATATATATATATATATATATATATATATATATATATATATATATATATATATATATATATATATATATATATATATATATATATATATATATATATATATATGTATATATATATATATATATATATATATATATATATATATATATATATATATATATATATATATGTATATATATATATATATATATATATATATATATATATATATATATATATATATATATATATATATATATATATATATATATATATATATATATATATATATATCCCCAAGAATGATTGTGACATCATATCTTGGCAGCCATTGAGAGTCCACTCTACTTGTTCACTACATGTTTCTTTTAATCATTTGAACTGTCGTATGTTTCGCAACATAAAAAGCTAATAGGTTCATATCAGTTAACTACAATATTTGATTTTCTCTTCAGAGAGTGTATTTCAAAACTATATATATTCTTATTGGTGACGATTGCAACCCTTCAATTTTGACTAAAAGATTCAGACAACGAAATTGGTTCATTGTCGGGTTCAACGACATCAAATTCTACAGAGTCGTAATTGAAACGAAAAACAAGAAATACAATTTTTTCCGTACAAATTTCGAAATTAACTACTTGTGAACTTGTTATGGAGCTGTAACCATATTTACAAAAGTCTTAGGCATGGCAAAAAGCAAATCACAATGGACCGACAAACTACTGACTGACAAATTACGTCCCAGAGAGTGAAAAATTATAGCCATTTACAGTTGAAAATGGAAACATGCGAAAGGAAGTCAACATGTAATAAATCCTATTTCTGCAAGAACATTTGTTATTGTCGTACATTTAGAAGCCAGGACAATGGTTGTTTTTACCAAAAAAAAAAAACTTTTCTTTTCTACGATCTTCTGAAAAATTCTTCACAAGAAGATTTTCAATCATTCCTTAGAATGAATTGTATATGGTTTTTTCTTTCCTAAAAGGGGATAGATACAAGCTGTATTGCTGGTAGTTTTGAAGCGTGTCAAGTTCATTGCTCAATTCGGCCTTGACTACAGTTGCTCGAAAGGTGAAGTCAGAATGTAAAAACTTTTTTACGACTCTCTTGATATGATTGAAAGTTTGCTATTCGTCTTCTACAATATCAAAAATAATTTATTATTTTCATTACTTTCATGTGATGCAAATTATACCAGTGTTTCATTTGTAATTTGATTTAAGCTAGCATTTAAATAAACCATATATTCTCATGTTTTTCCATAAATACGTTTCTCCAATGCATCATTCTGTACATTGATGTGTTGTATCGTGGAGTACATACACCACGACACAACGTATCTGTAATTTAGTTCTGTATACAATCTTTGCGAAAGCCACTTCAAATGAAAACCTTATCAAAAGCTAATTCCTGAGAAAGTTCACATCCAAAAGATATTCAATAAGAAAATCTCTTACGAACTATCGTTAATAAATGAACGTCTTTTTGGGTTTAGTTCGGAATTTTATTTCCAAGATACATGGATGGTAAAGCCCTAAGAAGTTAAGTCGAGTGGTATGCCAAAGACTTTATATTAAACTATGGATGAAAAGAAAACTTGAATAGAATTTAATTTAATCTGAAAAAAAAACAGGGGGTCGGTAAAGAAACATAGCATAAGTAGCATTGTTTCTATAAAGTTTCTTTGCTATGCCTAAACACATATATTTCTACTTCAGATCGAAATGTTTTCCAAACAATTTTAATCACCTAACCATACAAATAAACCACGAAGCAAACTCATTTTTTCAATGAAAACAGATTGAACTTTCACTAAATTTTAAACCTAATATCCAGCTCCAGAGTGAATGAAAATCGGCAAATTTTTCATCGAATAAGCTTTCTATACATGCAAACTTTCCATTCATAATTAATCAAAATGTAAAAAGAGATTCTTCAACTAAATTATCATCCCAAAACAATTCGACGAGTAAATATTGGTGAGAACGAAAGCCACATATGCTGCCACTTTACTTAAACACCTTAATTATCCTTCCAGGATGTTAATTTTACCGTTATTACATAACACAGCAGATGTTACTCGTGAATCTGTTGGTGTGTTTCAAATAAGATTCGCGGAAAACCTAATTTGGAGACTTGATTAATGTTTCAGATAAGATCAAGGTAATTTCTCGAAAGTAATAAAGTGTTTTAGAAGATTCGACGGATGGTGGAAATGAAGAAAATGTTATACAGCTGAGGTAAATCCATTTAATTAAGATTTTGTAGAAGGTGAAGCAAAATGCATTATATGGAATCATCTTTTTAGGAAAAGATAGCAATAGGACGCTTCCTAATAATTGCCAATGCACAATCAAAATTAAAAAACTAAGTGTCAAAATAAGCCAACTCTGAGTTAATTGAAATATTGTCATGTATGAAATATTGTCAGTATGTCAAAAAAATAGTTTGATTCTTTTGGTTTAATTGACCACAAGAACTAAAGAGTCATACCGTTTGATTGCAATGCCCAGGAAAGTACAAAAAAAAAGACCCAAGTGACTTGAAAATTTACTCAACACTGGCAAATTATTACCGAGTAAACAAACTGTAGTATTATGCTCAGTAACTAAAATCAACATAATAAAAGCTTTATTAATTTTACTGTTAAGTCACAGTGGATGATATGTTCGCTATCCAACGAAGAAGGAGAAATATTTTGCCTTGGCTACAACCTCGATCAGATCAGAATATCAGACAGTAACAGCGTATTTTGACGACTGTTTAGAAGTTACTAGCCACCGTAGTAGAATTTTAAAAACCCTAGCACATCAGAACCGCTAGAAATACTAATGTTCGAAGAACAATAGAGGATTTGTGCAGATTTTGAGTGTATTGTTATATATTGTCGTATATATTGTTGTTATATTGTTTTTATTGTCTTATATATTGTATATTTATGTATTGTCATATTCTCGTATATTGCTATATATTGTATATTCGCGATGTGAATACTTAATGCAATCATTTATTGGTACGAAAATAACAAAAACACCTCGTGCTAGCAGTCTATTGCTAGCACTGAAGCCAAAAATAAGTCATATCTGGCTCACGTTGAAGTCAACCTGCTCTGCGAATTTCGTATTGATCCGATCACCGCACTGGAAGTTATAAGGATACAAAGAAATTTAGGGTTACCATTCGCAAGAGCTTTCAAACTTTCTAGATCTTAGTATTTGGTGTATATTTTCACTACAAGACCGCTACGATTTGAAAATTTTATAATAAAATCGCTTACTAAAGCTATGTCAAAAAATACCAAAACAATCATAGCTGGCAACCCTATCATTGTTTTTTACAATAATTTAAATTTGCCATATGAATTTCGTTATGATACCATGACTGTACTGGAGTCTATAGGGCAAGGAGCTTTATTCAAATAAAATAACATTATATAAACAACTTGGTGTAGGTGCACCAATTTTTGACGATTCTAAAAGCATATAGAATTATAACATAGATGCTTTGCTTTTATATAATCTTTTAGTGCTTTAATATAATCGAAGTCGTTTGTCATAAATTATGCTAACCATAGAAGGGGATAATGCAGATGAATAAGCTAATAAACTCGATTATAGGTTCAAGTAACAAACAATAAAATTTCAAAAACTCGGAACATTTAAATATCGGTTGCTTATTTTATTGTAAATGGTTTGCTTATGAATAGAAAGTGGAAGCATCTGTTGGTGCGATATTTACGAAATTGTCCGGTGTGCTAGCACCATAGCTGCTTCACGTTGCGTTAAACCCATCCTATGAATTTCGTTTCGATTGAATGTCTGCGCTGTAAGTTATAGGAGTGAATTAAATTTTAGGGTTACCATCGTCCAAACTTTTTAAATTTTTGAAACGTAAATATTTGATGTTATTTGTCATTGCAGGATCATTCCCATTTGGAAATTTTATGACAACATCGCTCGAAAAAGAAATGTCAATAAATTACGAAATTCATCATAGCTGGCAACCCTTTCACGGCTTTTCAACGAAATTCATACAGAATTACAATCGCAACAAGATATGCTTTTCACATGAATTTCGTTTTGATTTCGTCACTGCATCGTAGGTTATAGGGAAAAAATCTTTATTTTCCTGAGCAAATTTACAAAAATTGACGTAGCTGGCGTCCCTATAATAATTTTACAACCAAATTTCTATGAAATCTATCTTAAAGTAGGGTTCACTTACTGCGTGAATTTTGTTAAAATCTGAGGGCAAAATCGGAAGCTTTAGGCCAAAAACCAGTTTTTTTTCTCAGTGATTTTTCCAAATGGCACCACTGCCACAGTGTTGATCGTTTTTAAAAATTACTTTTATCAGACCTGATTTTAGTTAATACAAACATGTCCTGTAAAGTTCATATTGATCGCATTATCTGATCGTCAGTTCTCGTACGCAGAAATTTTAAGTGCTGGAAATAGAGGTAATTTGATCACGGGTTGCCGTTCTTGTTTACCGCGGGATTTTGAAATATTTTATTTGACTTGGTGGACAGAAGTCAAAATTTACCAATAATTTGAATTTATTTTCAAAAATCAAAAATTTTTGAGGAGGGTCGATGAGCTACAGAGTATCCCACACAGTCTTGAAAGTCCAATAGTGTTAGGGTCTAGTCTACATCAATACGCTCTGAAAATTTCACGTTGATTAATTGTTTTTCATAGAAGTTATGACAAATCGAAATTTGAAAAAAAAATCCTTGCCAACTTTTAGGCACTCAGCGCCTACACAAGGCTCAAAATTTCCACTTTTTTATCATAAGCAAACTTAAAACACAATAAGTTTTCATTCCTAGTACTTTTTTTAACAAAAATTTATACTGCTTGGAAATATAGGACGACCTGAAAATTCACTTAAATGCCCGCCACTCCCAAAAGGTTTAAGATATCAGAATTCTAGCAAATCATGGACCTACCTGTTATATATATCTATGTTCTCCAAAAATTTCAGCTCAATCGGATCGGCCACTCGAGAGATTATCTCCCTTAACCATTTTGCTGATATATATATATATATATATATATATATATATATATATATATATATATATATATATATATATATATATATATATATATATATATATATATATGACGAATTTTCGGCGAAGCGATTTTAATACTAATGTTCTTCGAACATTATTAATAATACTAATGTTCTTCGAACATTAGTAAAAATAGATCATTTAGTGTGAGCGCAAATCGACGGAATGAATCTAACGCTTAGTCCATTTCAGCAAATTTTTCATTTACAGTAATAAATGTAACCGTATTAGTTATACTTTTGAAGTTCTAACTAGCACAAGTTATACACCATGAATAAATATTTTTACTGATTTTCGGAATATTAAAATTAAAAAAGAAAAAATATGATTGCTTGCCAATTATCTTTATAAAATTTGTATAAGCAGTATATCCGCATCAATTGTTTCCTTTTGTTCATGATTGACAACTAAGAAAGTTAGCAGTGATCGAAACTATTGATGAAAACTATTGATCCGTTGAGTGTTTAGTTTTCAGCTTTTTGGAGTTCTGTTAACAGCCAGGACTGCGTATCGATTATAGCACCTTCTTTTTTGAGCAAATAACTCAGTAAGTAAAAAACAAAAGAGAAAAGTTTTAACGATTTTCGGAGTTGAAGTATTTGTGGTTTATTTTCACTAGAAAACTATTATCATCTCAAAATTCAATGGTAGTATTGTTACTCTCCTAGTCTAAGGAAATAAAATTCCGGCTAGACTCGTGTTGGTCCCGGACTAACATGCTGAAGGTGGATGTTGGACCACTCACTCACCCAATAGTGAGCCTTAAACCGCTGAGTGAACCAACCGTCAGAGCATTTCACGGGCAATTACCCGACGCGTTCGTGTCTATATAAGATTCACCCTGGTGGGTCTACTCGAATGGCTCCTTTTTCCCGTGGGCACATACACAGACAGGAATCTAAGATTCAAAACAGTAAACACGTATACACAACTCATGTTTTTTTTTACCTTATTCGACGGATTAATCAAATTCTCGCTTCGAAAAGTAATCTCACAACACTTCTGTTTGATCTCAACGCTAATATCCTGGTCACTGAATTCAATCTGTCTATGATTCTACGTCGCACATTTCACCACTCAATCCTTACATCAACAAAAATATAACATATAGTAGAACGAGTTCTGCTATCATTTAAATTCTTCTACTTAAAACTAAATCTACTTACTTTATTTAAAAATAAATAAATAAATATAAACTAACTTCCGACACCAACACGAAGACTCCGGCTCCTTCCTGGGCTTATTGTTAGCTCAAATATCTATGATATTCACGCTGAAAATTTACTTCCACTCGAAACGCCAGTTACACAGATTCATTCTGCACTACGCATTATCATCCAACAGGGGCATTAAACACTGACCTGCTCGACCCAGGTAGGACGTGCTACCGCAGCACTTTGAAGCCGTTGATAAGCCAATCACTGATCGAAATATTGTCGGCCCCACAGGGGTTGTCACATCAAATCCCCGTGGCAACTTTTTTCTTACTTCGGAACTTCAGTGACAAAAGAAATATATTTCAATGGAATTTACTTGCTTGTCAGATATTTCCTTCTGACTTCCAAAATAATACTTCCACTCAAATCGTCAGTGACACAACAAATGACAAAAAATTTCGGTATTCATCAACGGCATTCTTCCACGGCACCGGTTTTTCAGATTTTCCGTATATTCAGTCGTATGAGCTAGATACGCGTGTCCATCCTCGACACGAACCCACATTGAGTGTTTTTCCCTGCGTTCTGCCACACGGAGGAACTTTGTAAGTCACTATGGCCTGTTGTCGTGTTTACATTTTTGTTTATGTTTTCTGTGACGACGGATGGAGCTGCTAACGTGGTGAAAGTTTTGGCTAGGACAAGGATGTTGAGCTTGTGATGCTAGCTGGGGCTGCGCTGGTGGCGACCAGCCACTCACCAGGCACCTGGAGGATTTAGATTAGGTAAGTACTTGTTTTTTTTATTTTCCTTTTTTCCATTTACGTTTGGCCGCCTGAGCTTTTGTTGCTCAGGCAGTGATTTCTCATGTTGGTCAACCAACCCAGATCACCTATTAGTACAGAACATCAGGAATGACGTGATAACATCCGGCCCCTGAGCCTCGTCGCGTAGATTTGTCTTAGAACTCAATTGAGTGATGCCTCTGCGGCTCAGCTCTAGACAACCTTTCCCGGGCAAAATTTTCTTTTTTGTGTGCTTGTGTATAGGTCTGTATGCTAATAGTGTAGACATATGGACCCATTTTTTATACAGTATTTTTGAGTAAAAAAATTACAATTTTTAACCAAGTTTCTGCCAAACTTGGTTTACAATAAATTCCAGTTACTGTGTGAATTCTGTTCTGGTCAGTTGACTGCATAGTATGTTTTTAATTGTCTTGAGGAATTTCGCGCTTTCGAGCAATATGATTTTATTATAGGTAAGCTTACAGTATCCAACTTACTGTCCAGATACTGTTACTTCCATTCACAATCAGGAAAGGTAAGTGGATGCAATGAACAGACTTTACCAATGCTTTCGATTGAGTAAGCTGTTGAATCTTTCTCTCAAGGCTGGGAAGTTTCGATGTTTTGGGTCTACTTTCCTCCTAAATTTAATTTTACATATTTAAGTTTGCTTACTTCGTAACTTTTAACTCATGTTTTCTGTCCTCTTTTTGTCTCACATCTGGCGTTCACTTTCTTAATTAATTTCAACTATGCCTGGCATGCTGATGGCCTACAAATATTTAGGGTAATAAAACCAGTAAATTTACTGCTCCCAGTTGCAATGTCGTATATATGCAAGTTATGTTTAACAAAGCTTTCTTATTCTATACATGGTGTTCTCTCAGTTTTGTTGACAGCTTACAAGGTATTTGTGTATTATTTGACTCAAACCTTAAACCGTTGACTGCAAAACACACACAAGTCTTTTTGATTGAGTGGGTTCATGCCGTTGATCTATATATCTCCTGTGTGCACAGTAAAAACAAGTAAAGCAATCATACGAAAATCCTTGTAGTATCTTTGTGGTTGAAGCTCGTAAAGAGCTTCAACACAAATTCACAATCAATGTGAATATGAGTGTGGAGTGATTAGCATAAATGTCCTATCAGACATTTTTTTCATTTATCAGTTAAATCCGGATTTGAATATAACATACTCATTACATAAGTGTACAAAATATAATTCAAATCAATTTTCAAATTGCACTACGAACTCTTTTGCAAATATCAGCACACTCGATGCATGAGCCCATTAGCTAGCTATGCAAAACATAATTCTGCCCCAGTGAATTCACTGGAACAGGAGTTGTTGTTTCCAATGCTACTACAATGTTCTGTCTTGGATAGAGGAGTATAAAAAGCACGCCAATTATTTCTTCGCATTTCCTATAAAAAAAAATCCTATCTGCTTAAAACCGATTTCCACAAATATTTTCAAAGTGAAAGCTGTTACTTCAGATAAACTTCAAATAAACGTATTTGTTCTCATATTTAAACTTTCATCCCGTTTGAAGATGTCTGCATCATTTAAAAAACACACAAATCATTGAATGTCTCGAAAGTTACTGAAATGTAGATAGGGCGTTTATGCTAAGGGCGGCAGTATAATTTATTACTATTTATGAATTATAATACTTTTACTTCGTTTGTTCAATGGAATATCTATTCATCTTATTTTTGTAGATTTTCATATGCCTCTCCACATTTTGAATTGTTGAATTCGATCCTTGTCAAAGTCACAGGTGAAAGACAACCGAGTAGGTGCGAATATTTCATATAAAACTTTCTGAACTTTATTGTTAACGCTGAAGTCGAATGATTGCCGCCAGTAGCCTCATTTCTTTTGTTTACTTTGGCTATGTTGTGGCTATGGTGTTTGGGAAATTCATAACCACATCTGGGCGCATTTTTTTTACATGATTTTTTTTATAGAATTGTGAATTACGCAAAGGCATCAGACTATTATGGAATTCACAAAACACATTGTTCAACAAAGGAAATACACTTGAATGAAGGTAACTTTGTAGCTACGACAGGTATGTAAATAAAAAATCTTCGCTACGAAAACCTTCCTGAAAAGTTTTTGCTTGTTAGCAAAAGATAGCTTTTGATAAATTTAATGTTTTTTTTCTAGACAGTTAAAATTTTCAAACCAAATTAGTTAAATCGTGTTCAACCTAATTACTTCTATGTTGAATTACCAGGTAATTGAATTTAACTTAAACTTGCAGCATGTATTGGACTTTAGTAGGACTAGGTCTAATAGAAGTTTTTTCGAAATGTAGGTAACGATATGGCGGTAGAGCCTTCTTAATAAAATGGAAACTGTTTACATGCATTCAAAATCTATACGACTATTCTGTTTTTCTTCGAATATCACTATGCATGTAAGAGTGTACAAAAAAAACTAGAAAAAGAAATACACTCGCATACAGCCTAAGATATTTATTTTTGTATGTGTATTTTTTTGGGATCGTATCAAAATCCCGAATCACGAAATCCCGAATTAACAAAATCCCGTATGTTTCGAAAAAATTCCCGTATTCCAAAATCCCGAAATACAAAATCCTGTAGTTAAAAATCCCGAAACTCAAAATCCCGAAATTCAAAATCCCGAAAGTCAAAATCCCGAAACTCAAAATCTCGTCGAATGAAACCTATTCATATAATGAAATAACAAAAACATAGTGATTTAAGTTTTTTTTAGGAATAAATTTCAACATAAAGACATTGTTCACGTTTCTTCTCAAATAATCGATTGTTTCAGTTTCAGACCTTTTTCTAATAATTTTTGAATATTTTGGTACTTTGCCAAATTTTTCTTCTCTGATTCCCCTCCATTCATTTTAGCTCTCGTTGCTTTGGCTACAATAAAAAAAGAGCTGAAGGAAAAATCCCGTAGTTTTTCATAATATAGACTCAGGCGCGGCGCCGCGCCTGATTCTATATTATGCAATACTACGGGATTTTTAAATCGGGATTTTGTGTTTCGGGGTTTTTGTAATACGAGATTTTGTAATAAGGGATTTTGTAATACGGGATTTTGTTATACAGGATTTTTATATGCGGGATTTTGTAATCGGGATTTTGTAAACGGGATATTGTCATACGAGATTTTGCACCCAACCCTATTTTTTTTTTATTTCGCTTGCAAGATGTCCTTTCTTGAGCATGGTGTGGTGGACCTCCGAGCCTGAAACTAGAAAGAAATGTGTGAATGTGGCATACATTTTCAGCATATCATTGCATAAATACAAACACACATAGAAAATGATAAGCATTCTACTTGCGTGGCTGGCATTATTTTTCGCTTGGCAATAAGCGAGACGGGTTCACGAAAAACGAACTATTATATTCCTGTTTAAGGGAGAGCACACGAAAACAGGAATATAATGCGCGAGGAGTGGAGTACCATCTCCGCATTTACGTTCGGGAAAAACTACCGCATGTACGTGTAGCGGAACGTCATACTCATCGCCAAAAAAGAGCGCCCAAGACGATGAACATAGCCTGCGAGGTAAAACGGTAAAACTAATGCACACACAAAGCACATCGACATTATCAAGGGAGAACGCACGAGATGATGGACGTGGAACGAGGGGAGAGGAGCACCATCTCCACACACATGAAAGGGGAGGACCACCAGTCACCCATTCACTTGAGCGATGCCGTAGCTAGGGAGGAGAGCCATCCCCCACAAATAAAACTACCGCACCTAGGGATAAAAACCGTCCCTGGTACCCGGCAGACACATTAACACGTAAACAAGTTTGCGAACGCTACGCCACGATCAAGAGGGCTAATCCTTTTTCACTGTCACACTCAAAAAAAAAATGGCCGCTATTTAATCCCAAAATCAACTATTCTAATATTAATTACAAATCTATGCTTCTTTTATTTAAAGGAAAATATACCATACTCAGTGAACTACCCACCCAAAAATTCCTATTGTGTCAATACACTTCCAAAAATAGTTTTAATACACTTTTTAATACAAATATATTTCTAGGCCACCCCTCTTACTAGCCGCAACATTCCGAGGGTCTAGCAACGAGCTCAAGGCCATATGTTTATGCGGATTGACTCATGCATACACACTCAAAAGATATAAGACAAACGATACAGGACAAACGACAGATACAAGGATACACACCTTTTGTTTTGCTTACATGCACTTTTTTGTTTTAAAATGGCAAGTTAATTAAAAAAGATATTTCAATACTGTATTAACACAGACTTAACTGTATTAAATTTGTTAAAAACAAAGATCAAATCATCGAGAGAAATATGTAAGGTTCGAATTACTCAAGCTCATACAGGTACCTATTTGTATTCTGATCCAAATCCTAGCTAAACTCACTCATGAATCTGATCATTTCACACTCGTGCACCTTGATTGCGAATTAAGTCCCAACAACAAACTCGAACGATCTGTGCTAGAAAAAAATTATTTTTATATCTTTTATACTATTTGTGTAGTAGACGTACCTACTAAATTATCAAAACCAAGCATCAAAAATTTAATGCCGTGGCATGGTTATGTTCTCATAAACTGCTTTTGCACCATGATTTAACATTTTTACTACAATTTCCAACTATTTATTTACATCTTTCCAAATTATCTTTCCACAGCATTTGTAAATTTCACGAAAACAAAAACTAACGGTGCACCAAAAGGGCAACAAAACAATAAATTTCATCTCGGTTAGTCGCACTCACGACAACGAAATTCATTTGTAAGGTCATTTTGTTCAACACGCGAAACAAAGTTTGAGTTGTCTTGGCTCGCCAACAAAAGTCACTTTGTTCTGCCTGTCCTGCTTGCGCGGGTATGATTTTCACAGTACATTCTTCCACCAGTCATCCACAGGCAAGATAATGGAGTTCCTGCAACTACTCCTAGAATTTCCTGGCAACTTAAAACTTGCAGACCGCAGATATACAGAGATAAAGCGTTGGGTCTACAGATGAAACTGGAAGTTACTTCAAGTGGAAATTTCGACTGAATGTGAATTTTCATCACAAATGGATTTGATTTATTGGATGGATATGCAAATAGTGTGCACAAGGGTATGTGGATATGAATTGTCTACATTCTAAAAGCTCATTCATATATCATCACTTGTCTGAAGAGAACAAACACTAATCAAATTTTCAAATTATGGTGTTATTTTTGATTTCTAGAAAAGTTTATTGCTTGTGTGTAATGATTTATATTCGTTTAGATAGACATTATTACTCCATAATCAACCTGATGTTTTCACAGTGGACTAGACTAAACAAAACAACAACGAATATGAAGATTCAAAGCCAATGAGCAAAGAGCAAGTCAGGTAAAAACACGTCCAAACATAAAATCCATTGAAAACAATGGCAAGTAATCGAATCAATCGAATTTCCAGAATGAATTTTTTGTTTCGATTGTATTCTCATATTCAAACCGTACCGATTCTGTGCCTGCTTCAGAAACAAGTTACATCAATTGCAATTTAAGACCATTTTGCCAAAGAACCTAAGGCAACTTAAAATTAATGGCTGGCACTGGAGTCCATATACGCAGAGACTGTCGATGATAATTGGTTTGACCTAGAGGTGACTTAGTTGAGAAGTGCAGAATAATTTAAATCGATGGGTTTCTGTGAATGAATCCGAAGGCAGTGAGCATATTGATTAAAGAATCAGTTTATGTATTATAAATAATGGAACTTGAATTATGTTTTGAGTAAGTTAGTTTTACTTTAATCAAGTTACATAAGTTATTACCATATATCTTTTCAGCCGTCCGTAAAAAAAAGTAAAAATTTTTACTAATGTGATTTTGATTTGGGTTAACTAAATAACAATAAATTCATACGTAACGCAGCTTCTAGCAGAGAAAATCGGATAAACGGGCAGAGGTTGAATATAAAAGTCAGAGAAAAATTAATATGTTTTATTTTAGAAACTCATTTTATACCATTACAGATGTCCTATGTCTAACAACTGGTGACCGGTTCATCTACGTAATATAATAATTTCAGTACAAGCTCATGGGCTCGAGGTGCTCAAATTATAAATAATAACATGAAAAAATTTAGTTAGGAGCTATAATATTTATTAAATAATATAGAGCCTAAAAAACTACTACAAATTGCTTCCGCTCTTTGTTTTCATCTGTTTCGTCGTCGTTCCAATGACCGCGTCCTCCAATTTCGAAAACCGAGCAGCTTTTCGCAGTGTTCGTCGACAGAGTCAGACCAGCGTTTTCTGGTTTTTCCCACTGGTCTTCGACCCTCGGCCCTTCCGTCACATACCTTCTTAGGTACTCGATGCTCGTCCATTCGTTGCACGGGACCAGCCCATTGCAGCTTCCGCAGTTTGATTATTGTAGCAAACTCTGGCTCGTCAAAAGCCTCGTACAACTCGTGGTTGTACCTTATCCGCCATTGGCCGCACTCTTGTTCAGCTCCAATTATACGCCTGAGGACCCGTCTTTCGAAGACGTTCAATATATTTGCGGATGCTTGGGTACAGGTCCAAGTTTCACATCCGTAGCACAACACAGGTCTGATTATTTCATCTGTGTATTGCTGTTAATATTGAAGCCACACAAAATAAAATTATTACAAAACGTGAGTTCTTTGCGAATGCATTCAATATCCTCACGAAATTAATACGGATTGCAGATTATTTTTAGGGAAAGTCACTTTTTTAAATTGAAAAAAAATAATTCTTTGGCTTGACAAGGAACCATATAGCTATCGGGAAACTGATGGTTTGATGAATAGTATATATAAAAAGAATGTTTTGGGCAAGTATGTCATACAGTGGCACCCAAATATTGTTTGGATTCTTGCTTCCTCAAATTCCGCTAATCTCTTTTCAACTCTAATCAGTTCTTTTTTATATTGCCATCCAAGTTTAATATAGCAAAACTTCGTTCTCAGTTAAACTATAAGGTACACCTATTAACATTAACGTGAAAGGCGGCAGATGGCATTGATTCACCTAAACTCTTTTCAAACAAACTCAGTTCCCAAAGACTTTTTTTACATGCTCCTGTTTCTCCGGTATTATTTTTCTTTTTAGAAATAGCGGCTATCAAATCTGATTCACCTACTTTCAGTCTAAACAAATCAATTACACGAGCCCCACGAATCAGCTCGCACCTTTTGAGTCCCAACTATCTAACGTTGCATATCCCAAACAGTTTTAATATCACGTCTATGTATTTGTTCTTCGAAATCGTCAGGTTATATATGCAATTCGGGCTATTCATTCATACTTTCGTTGTAAAATCTCATTTGCGCAGCTTTTCCACCTGTCTGGAAATTCATTCAATCATAGTGGGGATGATAAAAAAAAGAAGCATTTGAGCGAGTTCCGTACAATTAATTTTATTTAGTGCTAATGAAGTCAAGTACAAGAAATTTATATTTAAATATGTATATGTATATATATCGCACTGAAATTCACGACCATCGAAGAGGCTAGTAATGTTAAAATCATTAAATATTTGTGTGAATCAGATTGAACATTCAAAAAACTAAAATATTGAGCATAAATAATATATTAACTTTAAAAATTTGCCTTCATACAACTGGGTCAGATTAGTTAATTCTTATATGTAATAAATCTCATTTTATTGTTCTGCACGTTTCCAATTCAAATAGCTAAACTGGCTTTTATTTCCCCTACAGCATAGCCTTTCTACAGTTGTATGGTTTTCTTTTAGTTTTTCATTTTCTCTTGAATCTAAACTATGGACTTGGATAACTTTCACCATTTTTCGTATTAACTAGGTCATTTATTGATTTACAAGTACAAATAATGTATTCATATTGATCTTTGTAGGCTTCTTTCAAAGCAATACTTATTAATAGTAAAAATATATTCAATACAAAAATTTGAGTAATGAATAATCAATAAAACTTCTAAATCCTCATATAATCTCAGATTTGAGCCTGAAAATATTTACTTTCAAAAGCAAATATATTCAGACTGCAAAAGTATATTGAATTTTCCAATATTCACTGGCAAATGCAAAGTACACGAATTACTTTCAATTCAAACTCTCAAGTTTTACTCCATGTAATAAATCTGAACATTATATTCAATATCATATCATGCTAGATACATATCGATCGACTCAGGTCGGTAACCGAATGCTCCGATACAGTATCATATCAAAGCCAGAAAATTGAAAAGAAGCAATATTCAAGTCGTCAGATATTGATCCTTTTCAAGAGGAAAGTATTAAGAGATTATACCAAATGAAAATTTGAAATATGCCTGGAACCAGTCCTCTTTTCATTGAATCGGTTGGCTATAGCAACGTGCACGTATATTGCATCTATCCAGTATGATATCATAGAGAATTTTTCGCATTTAATAACTTCAACGTAGTGGCAGGATGAAGTATGGATTTAAAAAATACTATTCGTGAAATAGTCATTTCATAGGCGAACTTGTTTCCTTGATTTAAAATTCTCTTTATGTTAAATTCTTCCAATTCGATTACGATTCTAACCACGTTCAATTGTGTTAGCTTTCAATTCAACAACAAAATGAGCTCATACAGCTAAACGGAAGATGCACTCGTAAAATGTATTAAGTGTTTGTGACACTTGGTAAACGTTAGAGAAAAAGGCGTTTGAATACAGTTTCCATTAATGATCAAGATACCGTTTTATTTTAAATAATGCGTATTAGCTCAGAAATTATGTAAGGTGCGTTTTTTTGCACACCCGAGGTGATCAAACTTTGTTAAGTATATCGAATGCAACAACAAATTCCTGCACATATCGCGTCACTGAAGCAGAATATGCTAGGCAGTGATTGTTCATGGGCTTACATGTTGAGTATGCTGAAAACAATAAGAATGTACCACTACTGTTGATTATTGTGAAACCGGCAGTTTGAATTGAATGCTGACATAGCACTCCGCAATTGTCAATTTTTTTTACATAGGTGTGTAGACTGTTTATCAGTGTTTCAATGCACATAACATTATAAATTATTTCATATGCAAGATTCATGTCTGATTTCGGCTAAAATCTAGATAAGAATTCATTCAGGTTTTTTCTATATATAATTCTAATTTAACTAACCTAAGCGAATAAGCACTGACTACCTGGTTCCCACTCTATGCTTTGAGCGGGGATATCGAGCGACTGTGGGAGATGGGCAGGAATGGAATCGGCAAATGTGCCCTGCAGATCTTAGCATCTACACTGACGGCTCGAAAACAGCTGCAGGAGTAGGTGCTGCAGCATATTCTGCAGATGCAGCTATGGAAGCATCTTTCAGGCTTCTAAATCACAGTAGCATTTTCCAGGCAGAAGTGTTTGCGATACGTAAAGCCGCAGACCTGATATACGCCAAAGGTACTACTAGTAAAGTATTAAATATATTTACGGACAGTCAGGCGGCGGTAAAAGCACTGATGTCTCACACATACAAATCGAAGTGAGTAGTCGATTGCATTCAGGCCCTGAACAGACTGGGTAAAAGCAGAAGACTCAGAATCTTCTGGGTTCCCGGTCATAAGGGCATTGACGGAAATGAGAAGGCGGATGCGTTAGCCAATTATGGGGCTAGCCTTCCCCTCTCGGGATCGGTAGACATCCTTACTCCTATCCAAACGATTAAGTACTCAATCGGCTCCCAAATGATGCAGGGTGTGACGCACAGATGGGGTGCAACTCAGACCTGCAGGGTAATCAAAATCATTTGGGGGTCATGCAATCTCGCATTGACCAAGTTCTTCCTGGAGTTAACGCGGATTGACTGCAAACGACTCATTGGTATCATTACTGGTCATTGTCTTGTAGCAGCACATGCTATGAAAATGAGACTCCTAACGAGCGACACCTGTAAAAGGTGTCAAGAGCCGGGGGTCTCAGAAACTATCCAGCATCTCCTGTGTCACCGCCCGGCACTGGGGAGAACCAGACTCCGATACTTCGGTGAGCCCTGGCTGGTGGATCTCTCGCACGTGGCAGAGCAAAAGCTGAAGGACATCCTTCAGTTCGTGAAAAAGTCCGGTACCTTTGATGGCCACTTGGACTGAATTCCTTTCTCGAGGTCCATTTATGTGGTATCACTACGGACCAGTAGGTCTATGTGTGGCCATGTGCCAGCTAACCTAACCTAACCTAAGCGAATGCAACAGCATTTTCGAACAACGCAATTTTTCTGCTTGGCATCGTTTTTTTTTTTGTAACCCTAGGTTAACCTGCTCTGCAAGGTTGCAAAAAACGCAGCTATAGATTTTTATTTAGATGTTAATTGTAAAAAACAAATAGTTTTCAATGCATCAGCTGTTTTATTTAGTGAGTGTCATGTAGAGGTATTTGTTTATTCTGGCTATTTTTTGCAATCAATATGCAGTCCATGTAGAGACAGTTACTGTTAGTTGTTAGTTGTGCTGGTTTTCATGCGTAAAGTTAAAAACTAAAATTAAAGTAAAGTTAAAATTGCAATTTTTTTTGCGGGATGATTAAAATTGAAATATTTATTATTGACATTGAACATTTTTATTTTGACAAAGTGGTTTCGAAAGTATGCACTGATTCTTATCAGACACCATTACTCAGTGCATACTTGGCTGATGTGGCCACTTGCAGTTGGAAATCATTAATTTTATTGACACATCCCGCTAAAACAATTCCAATTTGATTCGGCTTCGGAGGCTTATTCCGCAAAACGGTCGAGTTTCCCGTATCAATATTCTTTGCTTTGATAAGCTTGTCTATGCTGATTTATAGACAAGAAGGAAACCATGATCACAATTCAATAACCTTTTTTAGTTATAAGTTAATTTTTACTGATTTTCGAGGAATGTTACCGGAGAATAAGACCCAGTCGAAATTCGCTGTCAGACAGAAGTAATGTGAAGCATAGAGAAAAATTGAGGCCATTGCTGCCATCTTCAAAAAACGCTTAGAAAAACAAAAGCTTCTTGTCCTTTAATTTCCTAAACATTCTAATGAAAATCACATGGTAAATGTCCTTTAGTCTGAGCAAAATTTGGCAGAATTCTAACTTAAATTTTAGGTTTAGGCTACTGGCTGTGGCTTTTTTTAATTTTTTTTTTACAAAGAGTTACTACAATTATATTTTCAAATTATAATGAACATGAAGATAATTTTATATTGATCATAAGCAGTTATTAAATAAATTGAAGTCAATAAACACACTGCGAATCAAATCAGTGAATAGCACTGCTTGTGCTGCACTTTGCTAGATTCGCTTATAATCTGCTCCAGATCTATTTGAGTTTCCAAGTAGTTAGCCGAAACGTTAAATATTTTTTGAACCATTATATACTGTATGCTCAACAAGAGCGCGTCTTCGAATTTTTTTTTTCCATGAGAAATTTAAATTCCGTTCTTATTTTACATAAAAGTAATTGAAAAACACTACTACCACCTGGTTCTCTGTGAAATTGCAGTTGTAATCCAAAATAGCTTCACACCTTTTTCTTTTCTGCGTATTCCATAGTCAACGATCTCCATGTGACACAAATGGCCACTGCAAGCTGCTTAACATTTTGTAGCTTTTTCATCAAAGTTTGAACTTTAAAAGCCTCCACACGATTTCGATGGGATTCGCAACCGGCGATTATGACGGTCAATTTAATGTCTTGATCAGTGAGGTAGTAGAAATGTAGTTGACGTGCCCATAAGATTACGTTGAACGGGATGGTAGTATATTTTTATCTCTTGATTGTCAAATCATATCAAATCCACGAAGTTTCCCTCCAATTTGACAATGAACGGTATTGCTGCTTTAACATGTTTTGTTCGCGAGAGAATCGAAGGAACTAATGGTGGAAAGTTCTACCGACAATGTCATCTCTTTTTCTACTATCTCACTGGTCTTGATGCCGTTTTCCCCTTTCCACTCTGTGGACAGTCGACAGCGGTACTTTGGAGCTTTGTCTTCTTGCAAAATCCAATCAAAATCCAAACATATTCTTCTCTGACTTGATAAGCCAACATTCCAACATTCATTATAGGCATGATATGGGCATAAGCTTTGAGGTAAGCTCTCATGAATGGGCACGCAAAGAGGATAACATTCGCATTAGCTGAGCCGATAAAAAAACTGCAAAAATAGTGCAAAAAAAGTCGAGTCTTTTAAATACAACAACAAAAAGATGCTCTAGACATCCTTGCTGATATCCTTACACTTTACGGACCCAGAATTGATGATTCTGTGTGAATAAAGAAATAAATTAACGTTTTTTTAGTGCCTCCGCACACGAGTCGACATTCAATCGACTCGACTGCGACTCGAACTCCTTGCGATTTCCAATGTAAATGAATGGAGACTCGCACACGGGTCGACTTTTGCTCGACTCGGACTTGGTGCGACTGCGACTCGACAGGCACTCGTCTCGCTCGAAGTGTTTGGAACGGGAAAAATCGAGCAAGACGCGTGATATTTTTTTTCGAAACATATGAAAGTGTTTTTTTTTATAATGTATGCATTATTAATTATTTTATTTTATGTATTATTATGATTGGTTCTTTAAAAATATTAGTTGTTCTGATAACATATCACGTATGTATTTTTTAATATGTTTACATAATGTAATGTTACATATTGTAATGTTATTTACATGCAATTTTCCTATATATATTTTAATTATGTTGGCCACAAAATAGTTGGTTATTGATAAAAGGTTATTGATTTGTGATCATGGTTCCCTTCTTGTCTAAAAATCAGCATAGATAAAGCAGAGCATAATTGATACGGGAAACTCGATCGTTTTGCGGAATAAGCCGCCGAAAGCAGAATCAAACTGGAATTGTTTTTGCGGGATGATTAAAATTGAGAATTTTATAGAAAATGTTTTTTTTTTACAAAATGGTTTCGAACGTATGCACTGATTCTCATCAGATTCCAGCTTACAATGCTTACTTGGCTGATGTAAACACTTGCAGTTGGAAATCAGTAATTTTTATTTACGTTAGTTGTGACAAATTTTAACATCTCCGCAAAATGCAAAACAATCGAGTTTGTGTGAGCTGGTGTCTGATGAGAATCAGTGTATACTTTCGAAACCACATTGTCAAAAAAAAAGTTCAATAAAATTTTCAATTTTAATCATCCCGCAAAAACAATTCCACTTTAGCACCTATACATTTATTCAAGTAACAGCGAAGTGTTTATAATATAGTTTCTTAACAAAAAAACAAGCTTGCAATTTTTCAGGATGAATTTCCACTTACTGGAGAAGCTTTTATTGAACACTTGGTGTTGCTGCCAATGGCTAATGATTCGATTGGTATTGACATTCTTAGATGATATAGCAGTGCCATCTGCGAGGATAAGAATTTTGCACTTAGAGTTTGGAAGAGAGGCGTAAAGCTATTGAATTTAGCTGGACCCTGGGACATGCTTGTCAGAATATTAATGGAAGTGCTTCATATCGGATTCAATAAAAATCGGATCATTATTACTTGTAGTAATCCATAGTGGGTGAATATAAGTTACACGTGACAAAGCGACATATACTAATAACATACAAGTATATAATATTATTGAAGATCTCTCTAGTAAAATTACTTTCAATAACCAACCAAGACGCACCAGATTTGCAAATCTGCTCAATGAATTCATTCATCACACTACTTATCATATAATGAGCCCATTAATAGGTGCTCTGGAATATTCAATTCTATAAGCAGCCACTACTCTTCGGGGATTACTAAATCAAACTTCAAAAATAACTGGTCCAAAGCCCATTCCACATCCGAACCCGCTTAACTTCCATCGTTATTAGCCTAAATTTAATTAAAATAATGTAGAGTAACTGCTACAAAATTTGTGATGCATTGAAATATTTTTTACGGACAATTTTTATTTTATATTGATAATGATTAATTGTATTTTAGATTTATATTATGTTTTCTTGTTGTGTATGTTACCTTGTTTCGTAAAATAAATATATAAATAAATAATATATACTATTGTTTGTTTGTCAAAACTTCGCGTAGAAAACGACCCGTTTCGAGTTCGAGTAGCAGTCGCTTCGATTGCATGTCGACCCGTGTGCGGATGCAATTGTCTACTTCGAGTGTGATGCATATGACGTTTCGAGTTCGAGTCGCAGTCGAGTCGCAGTCGAGTCAATTTAATGTCGATCCGTGTGTGGAGGCACTAACAGAAAAAAATTTCAAACGCGTTTTCTGATACTTTATTTTGAAAGTCGATGAGACAAGTAACTAAAAAAATAACGAGCCGGTCCTTTTGAACTTTTGAACACTTATTCTGTAAACATTTTACATTCTAATTTTTTTTTTATAGGAATTTTCCCGATTAAAAAGCACAATACCGCAATAAAATTTTCCTTTTTTTTGTTTTTTTTTTTTTTATTTCAAAATGACACCAAATATGAAGTAAACAAAATAAATGAAAAAACTTCACAGCTTTACCTCAAGAAACTCATTAACTAACAGAACCTTTTTGTTTTTTTGGTTTCAGATGATCCAGCTATTAGCTATGTTTCTCACGGCAATTTAACTATTTTTAGTGACGTCTATTTGGATGGCTTACTTTTCAATATTTTTCAATAATAAAGTTACTGGATACTGTTTAATATATGTACTTTAGTATATTTTTTTCATAAATGAACTAACCTTTACCATATTACTAAAAAAAATCTTAAAATTATGCTTAAAAAATCAAGAATTAACCTAACCCCCCTTCAAATAAGTATAGGCAACCGAGTTCAATGTCAGAAAAGCGTTCTCAAGCATGAATTTTTACGGGAGTTTAACCGTTTGCTGGACCAAACGCATTCCACGGTGTCAACTGTAGCCCAAAATGAAGCTTCGTCTGAAAAAATTACATCCGACCAATCACGGCTGGTATTCTCGGTGGTAAATCCGCTGTCGAAAAATTCCAACGCACTAGTCTGTATGGTAATGCCCACATTACCAGCGACCGAAATTTGGGTGAATATTTCGTCAGCAATATAAAACTGAAAAACGCATTTTGAATTTGTTTTTCTTTGTTACGCTTGTTTTTGTGCATACATACAGTGGCTCACAACTTATTTGATACAGTGCTTCTTTAAAAAATTAAGCTGCAATAACTCAAAACATAATAACAACATAAAAAAAAAATTGAAAACCATTTTGAAGAAAAATGTTTGTTGTTTATTAAACAAGTTTATATTTGTTACAAAGTTGCTGTTTTATATCTTAAAAAACAAAAAACTAAAGGTAATAACAAATTTCATGTCACAGCTTATTTGATACAGTTTGATTAAACATTAAAATTGTTGTGAATTATTAAGTTTCCAGTTGATTTCAATGCTTCGTATGATAGCCCTTATCCTTAAGCAGAGCCAGGAGCCTATTCGGTATTGAGTCGACGAGTTTTTTTGTGATGTCAGGAGTTATTTTTTGCCATTCCTCTAGCAATGCTTTCTTCAGGTCTTGTTTATTAGAAATCTTGTGATTTCTAATGTTGTTATCCGACAAAGTCCACAGATTCTCAATGACGTTCATATCTGGTGACTGTGCCGGTAGAGACATCAAATGAGGGCAATCCCAAATTGGCCAGGATTGCACAATTCCCGACTTGTGCCTTGGATCATTGTCTTGGTACAACCGAAATTGGTTGCTAACACCCAGTTTTTCAGTGCTTTGCAGCAAATTGTTTTTGAGTACATCAAGGTACTTTGTTTGGTCCATTGTTTCCTCAATAAACTTTAAATTTCTGACTCCGGCTGCAGACATACAGGCCCAAACTATCGCATTACCACCACCATGCTTCACAGTAGCTTTGAGGTTCTCCTTGTTTTGCTCAGTTGTTGCCTTGCGCCAGACATATGACATTCCGTCTGAGCCACAAATGTTAAACTTGGACTCGTCCGCAAAAATAACCGTATTCCAGAACGCGGATGGCTTTCCCACATGCTCTTTGGCAAAGGCAAATCGGCTTTTTTTTGGAAATGAAAGGCTTCCTACGAGCTACTCGGACCCTGAAATCATGGTCGCGAAGCACTCGTCGGACGGATTCAGCACTACATGACTTCCTTAATTCACGATGAACCTCAGTAACCAATTTTGGAGCAGAAATCTTTGTGTTTGCTTTCACTTTCCTTACAATGTATCGTTCGTCGGATACGGTGAAAATATTGTTTGGCGCATTTCTCCTCTTATTTTCTACCCGATTTTCGTGTAGGAAGCGCTGAATTATGTGCGGCAAAATTCACACTTTCAGTAATTTTTCGAACACTTTCTCCTTTTTTAAAGTGGTTTAATACCAATTCGCGCTGTTCAATTGTGGTGCGATGACCCATTTTACAATTTTGGCTCATTTTGGCACTTCAGCTTACAAGATCTTGCTAAAAATTACTAAAGCCAATGTCTAAACACAATCAAAAATTCAAGAAACAAAAACAACACAGATTAACGGCGCGACAAATAGAAGTTTATTCGCATTGAAGTGTCTGTATCAAATAAGCTGTGAGCTGCAATTTTTCTGCGCCAGTAGTATTTCTCTTTTAAGGGACGCCGAGGAATATTGCTGGAACATTTTTTGTTTGCATTGTATTCGTTGAACATGCATCTAGTCAAATACGTTTAAATTTTTTGAATAGGGTTCTTTATTTCAAAGTTACAGTGATTTGCATTTTTAAAAAGTCACTGTATCAAATAAGCTGTGAGCCACTGTATATACCCGAAAATTTATGGTAATAAATGAAATTTATAAACAGTATGGCATCTTATGCGCAAATTTTATTATTGAAAATGATGGCTCCTGAAAGGAATTTTTATTTCCCCTCATCATGGTGCTGTCTCGAAGTGTTTAATAATGTCTGCGTTAAGCAGCACGATTAAAATCACCTGCCCGGGCGCCCACGCCCAGATTGAGCTAGCTAACTGTGTAAAGGCACGCAGGGCAATCTAAAATAATTTTGTTAAGAAATAATATACTGCACTGATGACGACTCGGCAGAGCCAAGTTGAACGCAACAAATATAGTGACCTAGTAGTGATACTTAACATCAAATGACTCTATTTTGCAAATTTTGATATTTTCTCGGGCGCTAAGCCTAAAAAAAATTCGAACTGTGTAACATCTAGCACAAGTCATCGGATAAAAACCAAATTCGTAGAAATACTTCACCATGACGTGATAAATTAATTGTAAAAGGCAAAAAGCTACTTTTGAAAAATTTTAATAAACCAAACTTCAAATCACCAGCCTCTTTTTTGGGCGAAAGCCCGTAAGGAGATCTCCTTTTCAGGTTCACTTTAAGCCCGGCTGGTCTGCAATATTGTATAGGGAGGGACTTTGGCCCCACTTTTTTTTAGACCGGAGTCAGTGGGCAGCGTCAATCCAACATAATCAGGTTGTCGGCTCAGACAGCATCATGAATGAGGGCATTGTTTTCCCACAGGGTTTTTCATTTCTTCTTTCCTTCAGGGTTATCAGCTTAACCTGTTGCCAGCTAGCTGGGTCTGGCTTCCCAACCCACTCAGGTGCGGTCCTACACGGACAAAAGTCTCCTTTTTCCAGTTTGATTGTTGGTCATTGCGGCTAGTACTTATTTCGTGACGGATGAAATAATACGTCGCGAGCATATTGGCCCCATATAAGAGCATATTGGCTCCATTTCAGAGCATATTGGCCCAATTGCTTTACGACCAACCTTAGCCGCGCAGAGCTAGCAAAATGCCAATCCAGTATCCGTCAAGGTTGGGAAGAAGGACGCACCACTAATGAGGACGAGGGGCTTTCACGGGCACTTTGCTCCAGGAGCAATTACTTCTTTTTTTGCCCTTGTTGATGGTTTTAGCCATCTCAACCATTTGGTAGAGTCGCTGCTGGACTTCAGTTCAGTTGAAATGCCCTGCCAAGCACTTCTTATTCCACTAAAATGCTAAAACTTTTTTTTTGAAAATCAGTGTTTCTAGCTGTTCACATGCGCTTGATATCCTGTACTTGATGTGCCTCATGCCTCATTTTGTGCCTCATTTTTGATTTGGAACATCAAATGGATTTCGAGTGTGGTTTTTCCTTTCCTCTCCATTCCCTAGCCTGCTGTTTTTTTTCTCGAATGATATTCAGAGACTCATGGTTCACCCATCGATGATGACCATTTTTTTTAAAATTACCACTAACGATACAATCTTGCCTTTTTTTCAGCAGCGTCAGTTTTCGTTCATTCGTACTATTTCACATATTGAAATATTCGAAGAAGGTATTTTCAGCGCACGCAAATATAGCCATTGTTTGTTGACGTAAAATAAATTACATACCTTTACAACAAATACTTTGACTTAGGATTCCACTTCCATTTTATAATAAACGAATATATTTTCTAGCATTTGTTCAAATTTCGAAATTCAGCAATTAACATGCAAAAGTTGAAGTAAAATAGAAACTTCTCTGCCATATGTTTAAAACTTTCAAATATCCGAAAATCTCACATAACACATCCAACCAGTATTTCACGCTCTGAGCTGTAGAACTCATACAAGCGCTTCTCATTCATATTATTAGTTTCAAAACTTTAGCTCGGAAGCTGTAAAATTTGAATTTTTCATCCATCCGGTCAGGCTATCGAGCGTTGGAAGCGTTTTATTAAAATTCATCTAAGTGAAGCGAAACCGTAGTAATTGCAGTAAAAAGCATATTCTACATGTGGGAGCTATGAGTTAAATGAAACAATACAGCTGCGTTTCCATGCAAGAATATGATATTGTCTGCTTGCATATCATTTCATTTAACTCTACTTTTATGCCATCGGATGACTAGTGATATGTGTGCAAGAAAATTTCATCAAGTCATTTGATAATATTTGTTTAGAACTAATCATACTTCAAAAGCATGTTTTCAATTGACATTTTACTTACTTGCCAGCAATGTGACGTCGGTAAATTTTTCATCTTGAGCAAAATTATTTTAAAGGGAAAATAGCTCAAGTCGAATGACAGACATTCGATATGCCGTTCAATCATCTGGTTCTCATTAAACAAACTACAGTCTTTACAAACTGTCGAGTAGATTCCGTTTTCAATAAACTTTCCCAAGCGAAGAAACATATGGCACTTGAGAGATTTATAGGGAACTATTTGAAAACTAATATTTTGGATGTAATTAAAACATGTCGTAAGTCTCAATGCACTTTCATGCGTCACATAAGCGCAATTGAAATACTCGATCGTTTATAATTTATTTTGTCAATGCTGAGATGATGTAAGCAATTGTATCAATGAATGGGTCCATTGCATACTCAACAATGTAGTTTATGGTATTCTGCTTACATTTTGATTATACATATCCACTATCTTGTTTCCCGTGAAGGAAAATTTTATGCTTTTATGTTGAGTAGATGCTCCTAGAAGCTTGCATACTGTCACTAAGCCGGATCTTCGTCTGGAGCGAAAGAAGCAGCTGCGCCGGGCGCACGTGAGAAGGGGCGCAAAGTTCATAATAACAAAAATGTCCTAACATGTTAAGTTCATAATGACAAAAATGTCGAAATACGCAATTATTCAAAGTTCATTCTATTCAATTGATATTTTATTTATTCTTATTTATTTTAATTTTTCTTTAATGCAAACTTTGTTCTCACAGATCGTTACATGTCTTTCAAATTTCAAAGCAGCCCTTTTCGCAGATAAATTCACTTGCGTTGCAAGAACAGAATTTACAAACACGATCGTTGTTTGGGGCACATTACGCACCCCACAGCACTAATGTTTATGAATGAATTAAGATTACTTCATTCTTTTCATTACCTTACTTTTTTGTATGCTGCATTTCCCTCCATTTGTATTTTTTCCAAACGTTCAAACAATTTAACCCAAAAATCTACAATAGCAGTTGCCCTGGCGCGAAAATTTATGTTGCTCCATTCACGACTTCTCATCGCTGGGAGCCAGATTCATCGTGGCTGGCGACTTTAATGCGAAACACACGTTTTGGGGATCTCGACTCATAACACCTAGGGGCAAAGCACTCTTCGAAACAATACAAAACTATGGTTTGAGTCATATTTCAACCGGCCAGCCAACATATTGGCCGTCAGACATCAACAAAATTCCGGACCTCATAGACTTCGCAATCTCGAAGGGAATACCTCCAAACTCTGCGAAATCAGAAGTAGTTTTTGATTTGTCCTCAGATCATTCTCCTGTCATCATTACTCTGGACATGTCACCCCACTTCGCTTGCTTTAAGCGTAAACATTCGCAAAAAACCAACTGGAGCGCATTCAGACGACACCTTATCAGCTCAACATATCTTAGTGCATCTCTCAAATCACCGGATGATGTCAATTCCGCTGTTATCCTTTTTAACGAGCAAGTCTTGGAGGCATTCGACGCTGCGACACCTAAAATGGAACTGCATCCCTCAAATCGAAAAACAACATACTCCTCATCAATAAAAATCTTAGTACAGAAAAAAAGACTGGCAAGAAGGAATTGGCAGCTGCACCGGTCTCCCCAAACTAAAACACAACTCAACAAAGCTTCTAGTGAGCTCAGACTGGCACTTGCGAAAGACAACGAGTTAAAGTTTCATTCATTCTTAGAGAGCCTCAGCCCCACTAAAAATGCCGACTATTCGTTGTGGAAAGCAGTCAAAAAAATCAACAAACCTACCATCAGGGAAGCCCCACTAAGAACTGTTAACGGGCATTGGGCCAAAAGTGACGCAGAGAAAGCCACCGCCTTCGCAGTTCACCTAGAACAGGTTTTCACACCTTTCACCACGGCAACATGTGACTTTCCAACTAATGTCAATGCTCAAGACTCAGAGCCAATCAAGACTTCGGCTAAGGAGGTGCAAGATATCATTGTTCAGGAAACATGCTCAAAAAAATCTCCGGGAATTGATCTCATCACCAATGCTATGCTCAAACAAATGCCACCGATTGCATTTTCTTGGCTTTCCAATCTATTCAATGCTATCTTTCGAATCGGATATTTTCCTGAAGTTTGGAAAACAGGCGAGATCATAATGATCCCTAAGCCTGGTAAGGACTCTTCTCAAGTGAAGTCATACAGACCTATTAGCCTTTTGTCATCCGTCTCCAAAGTTTTCGAGAAAGTTCTGTTGAAAAAGCTGCTACCGATACTAGAAGATGCAAAAATAATTCCAGAACAGCAATTTGGGTTTCGAAGACATCACAGCACCATTCAACAGGTCCATCGAATCGCGTCAGACATTAAAATAGCATTCGAAGACAAGAAGTACTGCTCAGCAGTATTTTTAGACGTAACTCAAGCCTTCGATAAAGTCTGGCATGAAGGGTTGATCTTCAAAATTGAATCAATGCTTCCAAAAAGCTTCCACAAAATACTCTCCTCCTACCTAACCGACCGCACATTCCAGGTGAGATACAAAAGCTATTCTACCGCTAAACATCGTGTGCATGCTGGTGTACCTCAAGGAAGTGTTTTGGGACCGGTACTTTACACGATATTCACATCTGATCTCCCAATATGCGATAAAACAACGACAGCTACCTTTGCGGACGACGTTGCCATACTATGCACTGATTGAGATCCAGTTATGGCATCCCGTACATTGCAAGACCACATCTCACTTCTTGAAGAATGGCTTGCAAAATGGAGAATCAGAATGAACGAAACCAAATGCGTCCACGTTACCTTCACATTGCGAAAACTGACTTGTCCACAAGTATATCTCAACAATGTACCTATACCTCAAAGTAACGAAGTAAAGTATCTCGGGATGCACCTTGATAGGAGGCTCACCTGGAAACAGCACATTGAAGCTAAAAATCAACAACTGAAGCTCAAATTCATAAACCTCAAATGGATGCTCAAAAGCACGTCAAAACTTTCTCTCGACTCTAAAGTGCTCGTCTATAAGTCTGTCCTAAAGCCAATCTGGACATATGGCTTACAGATATGGGGTGCAGCCCGCCCATCAAACATCAACATCATCCAGAGGACCCAATCAAGAATACTGCGATCTATCACCGGAGCCCCGTGGTACTTCCGCAACGCCAATCTCCATAAAGACCTGCGAATCGAGACGATTTCAGAGGAAATTAAGAACCGTAGTGGAAAATATATTGCAGCCCTCGCCCATCACCCCAACAATCTGGCAAAAAAAATACTAACTCATCGTAAATTTCAGCGACTGAAAAGAACTGACCAGTTGGACCTTAGAAACGTAGAAACAACAACCGAACATAGAAACAACAACCTGCGTAGCCACTTTCTTTGCTTTTCAAACTCTTTCAAATATTGAACATTGTAATTCTATAAGACAGATCATAGCTTTGCTCTTTGCTGTCTAACTTTAAGTCAATAAAGTAACTTGGGTCCAAAATGTTCACGTCTTCAGCTGTGAGGAGTGCACATCACTTGTTTTAGCATGTAAGATTTTAAAACTAACTGAAGCTTCTTATACGAAGGAAACAGTTTAATAAAGGTATTATACAAAAAAAAAAAAAAAAAAAAATTCACGACTTCATTTCGTATGAAGAAAACAAAGCCATCACTACTCGCATGATGCATTTTCATGTATGATTTTGGTGCGGGACAGCGTTACCAGACAAACGGAAATTACCGTAGTTTCAAGGTAATTTATTAGAAAATCTAGCCTACGGTACAAATAAATTACCTATTATGAGCCCTATGGAAATTTCAAATTGGGTGTCAAGCACACATCTGTACCTTTACTTGCAATCATTCGAACAAATACTAACAAATTAAGTGAAAAATCAGATGTTTTTCAAAAACAATGTCCATGTTTATGTTCAAGTACCACATAAAGCATAGTACTGAGTTCGATTTCACGTGAAACTTTCATACAAAATTTCACGTGAAATCTGTTTCGGCGAAAATTTAGCTTGAAAATAAGCAAGTTTGGTACTGTGTTCTTAGCATGAAAAGTTGCTTCGAAGTTGCTTTCGCTTCGAAAATATAGATGGCACTGAAACATGTCTCGAATCATTTCACGCCAATTTAGTTTGTGCAGTTCATTCTTTCGAGCGGAAAAGTGACATTTGGTGTTTCAATTTGAAAAATGGAGCATTGAAAATGTCTTTCCAATAAGAAAATCAATCGAAAAGTGAAATTCATGACATTTTATCCGTCAGAAATGAGCATTGTCTCTGCTTTTCTCAATTGTCAAAATTTTCGCTCGAAAGAATGACCAGATAATGGAAACATGTCAAAATTTCACGTGAACTCGAACTCAGTACCAGCCTTAAGATGAGAAATGATGACATCTAGATCAATTTCAACAACTCATTTGGGAAATTTAAGGAAATCCCCAGACACTATAAGTGCCGGCTAGTAATCCAGGAAATCCCCACAACGTCTAGTCAAACTACGAGGCGAAACGAAAGAAGCCAAGAGAAGGTTATACACCGCGAAGCGAATAAAAATTCATCGCTGAGCTTAGAGCGATAAAACGACATGGTTTGTCTAAAAAACATGAGGCTAAATGCAGTAGAAACCAGCCCCTGGACACGGGCGGTATAACTTTCCACCATTAGCCCCTTCAATCTTCTCGCGCACAAAGCATGTTAAAACTGACTTTACGCCATTTTGCTCTAATTGTCAAATTGGAGGGAAACTACCTGGATTTGACCCGATTTGACAATGAGCAGACAAAAAATTACTACCATCCCCTTCAATGTAAATCTTATGGGCATGTCCACTCCATTTCTACTACCTCACTGGTAGAAACAGTGAGGTAGTAGAAGTGGAGATGACATCGACGGTAAAATTTTCCACCATTAGTCCCTTCGACTCTCTCGCGCACAAAGCATGTTAAAGTAGCTTATCCGCTCAATGTCAAATTGGAGGGGAACTACTTGGATTTGACCAGATTTGACATTTAGCGGACAAAAAATTACTACCATCCCCTTCAATGTAAATCTTATGGGCATGTCCACTCCATTTCTACTACCTCACTGGGTAGAAACTCCTCGACAACGATTTTAAGCTTTTATAATTCAGTGCAGAATGAAGAACAAAAGAGATTAAATTTTAGTATAGAGAGAGCTGAAGTAAAGCTTTGCTCATTTTTCGCTGAGCATAATGTACCTTTTTTAGTAATGCATCATATGTCCAATTTAATTAAAAGTTGCTTCCCAGATTCGAAGAAAGCATCCAATTCGAAGTTAAAAAGAACTAAAGGAAGTGTTATAGTTAAAAATGTAATAGTTTATAGCCAAAAATAAATACTTATCCATAATTTAAGTAAATGCAAATTTAGTATCTTGGTAGACGAGGCAACTGACATCACTCGTTAAAAATCAGCTTGCATAGTGGTAAGGTACTGTGATGAAGCTTCTGGTATGAACAAAAGTAGCTTCTACGAGCTGATAGATATATGAAGTTCAAAATGATCAGTTGAGGCCAAGCAAAACTCTTTTTAATTCATTTATATTTGCATTTGAATCAAGGAACATACCGAAAGAAAATATAATCGAGTTTGGAAGTGATGGCTGCAACTTGATGATGGGGGAACATAACTCTGTTTTAACGTGTTTTAAACAAGTTTGCCTGGGTATAAAAGTATTCAAATGCATTTTTCATTCATTACACTTGTGCGCCTCAGCCGCATGTAAAGCTTTCCCCAAATTTTGCGAAATCTTAACAAGGGATATTCACAGTTTCTTCAGACAAAGTAGCAAAAGACAAGCGCTTTTAGTATCTTTTCAAGCATATTTTGATTTGGAGCCTCATAAAATTCTGCGGCCAGCACAAACAATATGGCCCTCCTTAGGATGTGTCGTTCTAAGATTAATTGAAAATTTGAGTGTCCTTCAAGTTTTTTTTAGTGATCAGTGGCTTGGGCAGCATATTTCATCAGCCAAAGAAACTCTCTACAAATCACAGAATTCATTCACGAAGGTATATTTTTGTTTCTAGCCTGGATCCTTCTGACATTCTATGCAATTGATGCATATTTTCAGTCTTCAAAAGTGGTTCTAACAGAAGTTCATAATAAATTTTTTGAAATGTTTACCGAAATTTTATTATACTATAGGAAGAGCTCTTACGTTCAGACTACAGCTATTGAAGTTATCAATCCTAATTTGCAAGAAATGATTTTGCCGATCGATAATATATATCTTACAATAGCAGTCATGTTAGAACTTGATGAAATAAAAAAAGTTCTAAAAGATCGATTCCAACTATAATGCTCAGAGCTCAGAAATCAATGTGTTCAGTTTTATAGAGTGAGTTGCGAAGAAATAAAAAAAATTAGGTTTTGATGATCCCATTTCAAAACATATTAATATTCTTAATCCCAATAAGGCTAACGATTTTCAAATTATGGACACATATCCGTAACTTTTTCATGTACTCATATGAAAACTGTCGACGGATTTGCGCGAATATTCCAGCGCAAGATTTAGCTAACGGATGGCACTTCGACGAGACTTGACCGACCCCCATTTACGCATAAACCGTTTTTATTTTAAACTAGCCAAAATTCTTGACCATGAAGATCGCAAAAAAATTGAGAACCTAAGTCGTTTTGCCATAAATTTAATGTCTCTCCCACATTCAAATGCAGACTGTGAGATAATTTTTTCGAAGATTCATATAATTAAAAACAAATTCAGGAATATAATGAAAACAGATACTGTAAATGGGTCTGTTTTAGCATCAGAGAGTATCAGAGCTTGTGGGTGCGTTGAATTTGAGCCAACTGATTTAATTTACGATAAAATGAAAGATGGAAAACTTTGTAGATTTTTCTTTCACAAGTGAATAGTTGCCATAAAAATGTTTTACTGATATCTCTTTTTTTCTGCAAACTTATGATTTAATAAAGCAGTATTTTTTTGGAATTTTGTTTTGGAATAAAGTTAAGGTAAACTTTAAAGGTGTTTTTTTTCAAAATTAAAAAAAAATCAACCAATACGCCGACGGATAAAGCATCCAAAACAAGGTAATTTCCTTGCAAGGCTACGGTAATTTTCCAAATAGATTCTGGTAACGCTGGTGCGGGATGAATTCTTGCGCCTGCGGTATCAACGTTTTTCAAGCATTCTACTTCGACGTTTATTTCATTCACCCAAGTCCGTATTCCCTCATTCTCTGTTTATTTCACATTCTGATGGATACTGAGCTGCTGCTGAGTACGAGTATGCAGGTTTACAAAGCAGGTTTACAAAGCAGGTTGATATCGGTAATAAGCAAGTTGGCATCGGTAATATCGGCGCAGAAATAATTTCTGCGCCACTTTGGGTGCACTTGTCCGTCAGCATGAACAAACTCATGCTAGCAGGTAGGCCGTGTTTGAATGCAGATATGATAGTATATATTTATATGATAATCTTCCAGTTTTTATTTTCTTTTTATTAGGGAAAGAATTTTCTAATAATATACTTTCAATTTGAGGAGCAAAATAAAGTGTAGAACTTTCAGTTTTAAAACATAACTGAAGTACGTTTGATATGGATTGTTTTTAGTAGTGAATTTCAATTATATTTTAAAGTGTTTGACATGCATTTAATTGTTTTTACGCTTGAATTATATAGTAAAAATAGTTTTTGCGCTCGTTTGTCAATTTTAAAAAAAAGCTGGTAGTGCATAACGGAAAAAGAAAAAGTGTTTAAAAAACGAAAACACTTTATGAATAAATAAATTCGTGGCAACCACTTCATCAGCCATAGAATTCGTATATTTATTCCGAAATAGTGTCTCAAACGTGCCAAATACTGTGCTAGATGAACGTTTCCCTTCCTTGACGGAATTGGGAGATAAAAACCTTTCTACGGACCGGAATGCTAGACTTCTAAATAATTCTTGTCCGTGCTTTTCCGTTTCGATGTGTATGTTTTTCAATTGTAGTGTAGTTTTCCAATTGATTCAGAGCTTGGGGAATCTTATTAAAGGCCCACACTGGTCAAGAAAATAATTATAATTATTGTACAGGAAGGCTCCGTCTAAACTATAACATTCGATTTTCCTGTCACTATAAATAAGAAATTCAGTCCACAGTACTACCAAAGATTGTTGAAATAATATCAAGACAGTTTCTAGGCCATGGCTGGTTTATATTTACTGCAAATGTTTTTGCTCTCTGATATTTTCAACTCATAAAAGCAGTCATTCATTTTCTAGTATAGGTTATAGGGACTGGAGTCATTTAAGTCGAACTATCAAAGAACATCAATCAAGTGTAGTTCACATGACTAGAATTGAGGACAGAGAGTACCACAGGCTATTTTGTCCAAAATCAAATATCAAAGGAAACTGAGCACTCGAAAAATGTTCGTAAACGTGTTAAAGTGATATTTGCTTCCAACTAATTTTTTTAAATAATATATTAGTTTTGATAAGAACAAAAACATATGTATATGTTAATAAAAATATCACATATAATTTACCAAATTACCCTTTACTTAGCCTACTGTGTCTATAAATATTATTGCTGTATAAAATGTTTGTAGATATGTATTTGTGGATGTATACTGATGTGTTTCCACATGGCTATCAATTCTCGTGCAACTACTAGCCTCGCAATCTTCAGCGTTAAGTGGAAGCTGAGACGCATTATATGGGCCTGATACTAACCATTTTCTCAAGTTGGTGGAAGCTGTTGCGGGACTCAGTTCAGTTTTGGGGGAACATTTGAGGCAGGGCGAAAGTGAAGATTCCCGCGACAAATACTAGATACAAAATTAAGATATGAAGTAAGAGATGCGCCTATTCGAGAGCCTCATCAAAGGTTGAAAGCAGAATTTTATTTAAATACTTTGGATCAAGCAATTATTTCTTTGATCGAACGCTTTGAACAGCTAATACACTATACTGAAATATTAAGCTGTGTGTATCAGATTGGGAAGCTTAAAATTAACCCAAATCAAATCACATTTCCGCATTGCTCAAAACTTGAAAAAGCGTTGACGCATAATGGATATTCAGATTTAAAAGTTGGGAATTTTATAAAGAAAAGTTCATGCTTACAACTTTAATTAAGGAACACAAACTCCACAATGATATTCTTGAATTCATTTTCAGTAGAAATATAGAAGATCTTTGAGAATAGTGTTGACTTTACTCTTTACAGTTACACCGGGAGAACGATATTTTTCAAACTTCAAAATTTTAAAGAATTATTTAAAACTTACAAGAACCTAAGAAAGATTAGTAAATTTGGCAATTTTATCCATAGAAAATAGTCTTGTCTTCAAATTAAATAGTGATTGTTTAGTCGAAAACTTTATGCAAATTAAAGTTTGCTGCGCTGTGCTGTCAACTACATAGATAAAATAAAGACTTCTATTTATTTCTCCACAGAATGTGTAATTTTTGTGTATAAAAGAGATTGAGAGATTTTCATTGCCGCATAAAAATCTGAGCCTTCTATATAATCAATGTCTTTAACATATATTTTAAGCTAATTTTTGTTTGTTATTTATTTATTTACAAACGGACAGCTGCCCATAGAAAAAAAATTATACAGTAGCTGTATATGTTAAATTAAATTTAAATTAATGCTAGCAAAGATAATTACTTCATTAGGTCTAAAAAGCAAAATCGTTTATAGCAAATCCAATATACATTTTTTTAATCTACCCTTATTCACATTAAATATATCCAGATGAGTAGCAACAACGTTTCCGATAGCTTTCAACCGTTCAATTGGTGAATTTTGCGCATAACTGGTCCTACAACTTTGAATGTGGAAGAGGTCATTAGACCTTGTACATCTTGCTGGTACCCTAAGTGAGATTTCCTGCAAAATATCAGGAGCATCAACTACCCCGTTAACTATGTTCACCAAAAACGAGGCATCATAGTAACATCTACGAGTCTCGAGTGTATCCATTTTTAAAAAAGACAAGATGCTGGGATACTCAAATGCCTCAGTAGAGATGTGAAGTTTATACCCAATGTAACGTAAAAATTTGCGTTGAACCTTTTCGATTGATAGGGAATGAGTTTTATAGTAAGGATTCCAAACAACAGAATTGTACTCCAATTTACTACGAACAAGCGAAAAAAATAGAGATTTTAGTGCTTGAATATTGTTAAAATGATCTGTATTCCTAATTATAAAACCTAACACTCTGCGCCCTTGTTCAGTGATATCATTAATATGATCCGTAAAACTCATGGAAGAATCCACTAGAACTCCTAAGTCTTTAATCAAATTGACTTGAGATAAAGGTACTCCATTGATGGTGTAAGTATGTTGAAACATTGATCTAGTTTTTTTAAAAACAATGTATTGACATTTAGATAGATTGAGAGACAAGCAATTTTGAACACAATATGTGTAGAAACTATCCAAATTAGACTGCAGGATCGTTATGTCGTCATAGGAAGAAACTGCTCTAAATATTTTGCAGTCGTCAGCAAAAAGTAAGAATTGTATACCCTGGAAAACCATATGTAGGTCATTGATAAAAATCAAGAATAAAAGTGGTCCCAAGTGAGAGCCTTGAGGAACACCTGAAGTAGAAGGAATTTTCCTAGAGAAATTATTATTGACATTCACAACCAAAGACCTATTTCTTAAATAATCATCTAGCCAACATAATAAAGAGCCGTGAAAACCAAAATTACTAAGCTTCTTATGGAGGAGATTTAGATTGAGTTTGTCGAAAGCTTTAGAGAAATCTGTGTATATGGAATGAACTTGCGATCCATTCAAAAAAGATTTGTAAATATAATTATGGTAAGATAAAAGATTAGTAGAGGTTGACTTACCAGTGCAAAAGCCATGCTGATTAGGTATAATAAGAGGGCGAACTAGAGGTGAAATGCAATCACAGACAAGGCATTCGAATACTTTAGGTATAGCAGATAAAATACATATGGGGCGATAGTTCGTAACGTCAGCTTTATCACCTGACTTGAAAACAGGTATCACAAAGCTGGATTTCCATTGAGTTGGAAAAATTCCAGATGACAAGGACCTATTAAATAAGATTAGAAGAGGCAGAGCTATGCTTTCGGCACAATTTTTTAAGAACACAGAAGGAATACCATCGGGTCCACAGCTTTTCGTAGCATCCAACGTGCGAAGCTTCTGTAAAAGGGAATCAGAATTAATAGTACATTGTGATAAATTTAATGAGGAGCATTGAAAAGGGGGATCAAAAGTACTGACGTCCCTACTATAAACTTTTGAAAAATTGTCTGCAAAAAAGTTCGCGATATCACACGCGTTGGAACTTCGAGTTTCATTAAGGTACATGGTATTTGGTAAACCATAATTCGATTTACGAGAATTAATATGCCTCCAAAAGTACTTAGGATTCAGTGGCACCTGGGACTCTAATTTGTAAATGTAGCGCTGAAAGTCAATGCTTGATTGCTTTTTACACTGAGATCTTAAGCTAGAAAATAAATTGTAGTAACATAATTCACCGGTAGATTTAAAATTCAAATGGGCAATTTTTTTATCATAAATTAAACTTTTTAGTTCGAAAGAAAACCAAACAGGAAAAGTTTTACCACTCAGAGTAACACAAGGAACGTTGGAAGATATTACGTCTTTAAGAATATAGTAAAAGAAGCTAACTGCTTCATTTAATGGCATGCTATTCAAAATACACCAATTGACAGTGAGCAGAGCTGCATTTATGTTAGTGAAATCTGCTCGATGAAAATTTAAAAAGTTAATCGGAGCATTGCTGGAACTGCACTGTTTTATTTATATCTAATATTTATATCTAACGCCGGATGATACAAATCAATTGGTATAAAAGGAAATGAATTACGTACAACATTAACATGGTTAACATTAGAAAAAACTAGATCTAATAAGTTATTACTAATATTTTTAACCTGATTAGATTGTGTAAAATTTAAAAATGAAAATGCGTTGATAATAACGATGCTCTTGGGGTTTGAATTATTTACAGACCAAGAATGAGAACTCCAATCTACATCACGGAGATTAAAGTCCCCTGTGACGATAAAGTTTGCCCCAGGAAACGATCTCGAGCAATTCACAATTTCATCCGCATGCTGGCGGTAAGAATCAGCAGACTCATCAGGGGCCAAGTAGACAGTTGAAATAATAGTTCGAGCTGGTTTTGTATGGATACAAACAATCACTTGTTCAACATCAGTATACTGGCATTTCACCAATGTGGATTTGAGTGAATTTTTAACCGCAATGAGAACACTGCCGCCTTTTTGCTTATTCGTAAAAGATAAGTCACGGTCTCGTCTATATATTGTGTAGTCGTGCAACCCAAGCTCGGACGAATAATAGTTTGGTCTAAGCCAAGTCTCAGTGAAAATAATGACTTCATATGTTATCGTAGCCAATGCGAGTCGTAAATCGCTAAGTTTAGAGCAGATTCCGCGAGTATTTTGATGATAAAGTGATATATTTAGTTTTTTTGCGGTACTGCTGTGCACAATACGAGGAATGCCGTTTATGTATTTAATAGTGGCTTCTGGATTGTTTTTGTTAATCTCATGAAGCTGTGATCTCAGTTCGTTTAAGTGCTCACGTTGACGAAGTGTGAGATCGGACACGATATTTAAATTCAAAGAACTTAAATAGTTTTTCACCTTGTAATCCTTTTTTTTCCTTATAATTTCGAGTGCAGTGGCGGAATTCATGGTAGTTATTTTAACTGGCCGTTTCTTGTTCGGATCCGATCTACCAATTCTAAATACTTTAAGGTCATTAGCTTGCAATGTTTGGGGTGCAATGACATTATTTAATATTTCTAGTGATTGTTTACGATCATCCTCAACATTACTTTCGGGAATACCGTGGATGATAATGTTCGATGCCCGTTTTCGACGATCTTTAAGCTCAAAGATCATATCCTCCATGCTAGCAGAAGTATTCCCAGGTGATTTTAATTTACACACTTCTTTTTTAAGCTCATCGATTTCAACTTTGAGAGCAGTAACGAGCGTAGAAAGCTTTCTGTACTGTTCTTCCTTGTCATTGCAAGAAGTGCATACAAAAAGCATTTTTTTATTAGTCGACTTCAACGCTAAAATCGCGGATCTGGATAGGCCTGCACAGGAAGAATGCTGTGGTCTCTTACAAGAGTCACAATGAAAAAAGTCATCGCCGGGTCGCAAATCCTTTTCACAAGAAGAGCACTCACTTAAGCTTATCACTGACATAGTCACTCTTTGAGGTTAAGAAATTGATATGAGTTTTAAATTACAGAAAAAAAGTATAAAGAACTATAAAAGGTCGTAACTAGTGGCTGCGATAGATTGGCACACTTAAAATAAACGATTTTGATGCAAGCTGACTTCGAGAATCACGTATTTTAATCAAAATTAATTATCGAAACACGAGCACCGAATTTGACAGCTACTGCAACCAACAAGCTTTTGAATATGATTTTAATATATATGGTTAGTATCATCAATAATATAATAATTTTATTTTCTTATAAATATTAGAATTTTTTCTCTTTATTGTATTGTTTTTACATTTATGTATGTGCTTGGCTAACGAGAACTAGGCCAACAGGGGAAACCTCTTTAAATAAACACATGTGAGCCTCTACCTACACGGTTGAAAAAAAAAAATGGTGTTATTTTGATAAAAAAATATATACATAAAAATCCATCTAAAAAAATATCAAATAGATACCTACAAACAATATCAAACTCAAACTTTTAAGCTATAGTTTTTATAAACAGTTTATATAAATGTTTCGATAAAGCTAAATATAAACATGATATAAAATGATTAAAAATTTGTTTACTATAGCAAATATCATATTGATATAAAATTTGCTAAGCGATTTAATAATGAAATATATCAAATCGGTTCACATGTTTTATACATGATGTTCATATCTAGGAAAAGTTGAAATAAGAAAAACTGGCTTAATTTGTAAACGAATATTGAAAAAAAGCATATAATTTGCACTGACATAGCAAACGTAGCTTTCCAATTATATTTAGGTGGTTGCGTGTTTGCATGTTTGTAAATCCATTTCCAAACATAGCCTAAATGCAGAAATGTTTTCAAAGGTTTTCATGTAAAAAAATAAAGTCAATCTTAAGTAACAATCTTAAGTAAAAAAAATAAAGTCAATCTTAAGTAACTAGAAGCGGTGCATCAAACGGAGCAAGCTCACAACTCAACAACGCCGTTCAGAATATCAGATTCTCAACTAAGGTGGGCTATAAACTCCTTTGAGTCGTTTAAATCTCCAGGGCCTGATGGCGTCTTTGCGGCTGACATTCAGCAGTCCATGGAAGTATCGCTACCATGGCTCAGAGAGATCTACAAAGCTTGCCTACGCTTTTCGTATGTTCCCCCCAGCTGGCGGGAAACTAGAGTTGTGTTTATCCCTAAAGCAGGAAAAGTTTCGCATGTTAAGCCGAAGGACTATCGTCCAATAAGTCTTAACTCTGTATTGCTTAAAATATTGGAAAGGATCATTGATTACCATATTAAAAAATCAATAGATCCTGTGCTGATCTCGCAGTCTCAGCACGCCTATACCACAGGCAAATCGGTTGAGACTGCTCTTCACGTCCTCATTGAGCAGGTTGAGAAATCTCTTGCTCTAAAGGAATATACGCTTGCTGCCTTTTTGGACATTGAGGGAGCATTCAACAACGTACAGTGTAACACAATTGTTGAGGCACTTTCGGTGCTACACGTCGATGAGCGGTTGATCGCTTTTATTGTGCAGCTTCTTAAAATTAGAGTGGTAGTCTCTTCCCTGGGGAATGTCAGCGTAAGACGAGGAGTCAGTACGGGCACACCTCAGGGTGGGGTCCTCTCTCCCCTGCTGTGGAACATCACGGTGAATACTCTCTTAATGAAACTGGACCGTGCCGGCTGCAAAGTGATTGCTTATGCGGACGACATAGTTGTGGCAGTGTCGGGAAAGTATTTATCTACTCTATCGGAGAGGTTAAATCACTCTCTTGACATTCTTTCACGTTGGAGTCGTGAGTGCGGCTTGAATGTGAATCCTAGTAAAACGGAGCTAGTACTGTTTACAAGAAAGTACAAAATTCCCTTATTTGAGTTACCCCAACTAAATGGGGTCTCCATTGGATTGAGCCAGAAGGTCAAGTACTTAGGGCTTATCCTTGACTCGAAGTTGCTGTGGACTTACAATATAGCAGGAAGAGCGCGGAAGGCTTTCAATGCACTCTACTGCTGTAACAGAGCCATAGGAGCGAATTGGGGATTACAGCCTCGTACTGTTGCTTGGCTTTATACTACTGTGGTTGAGCCAATTCTATTGTTTGGGGTAGCGTTCTGGTGGCAGGCTGCTCTTAAGGCAACCTGCAAACGGCAGCTTGAAAAAGTGCGGAGGATGGCTGCACTGCTGGTAACTGGAGCGCTCCGATCCACTCCTACTAAGGCACTATTCGTGCTGCTTCATTGGCTACCAACCAATCTACTTATCTTACAGCAAGCCAATCTTGCTGCTGTGAGACTTAATTGCATCTCGGCATGGAATAGAACAGAAGTCGGCCATGCGAGAATTTTGGCCGAGGGAGTTCCCGCTCCAGCGGGGGTTGACTACATCGCACCGCAATGCCTACTAGATCTGGAGTTCACAACTCGCATTCCTGGTAGGGATGAATGGCGTGATGGCGTCACCTTCGAAAGTGGGCTTGTCCATGTGTACACCGACGGCTCTAAGCTTAGCAACAGAGTCGGGTGTGGTGCATACTCGGACGAGCTGAATCTTAAGCTGTCCCTCCGTCTGCCAGACCACTGTAGTGTCTTTCAGGCAGAGGTTGCGGCTATTTTTCAGGCTATCGACTGGCTTCTGTGTAATCGAATATTCGGGGTCAATATTGGTATTTTCACAGATAGCCAAGCGGCTATTAGGTCCCTTGCTGGTCCTTGTACAGTGTCCATCATTGTTGCTGAATGCCGTGCATCTCTTAGGGAGATATCGAGACATTCGGTTGTTCAATTGATTTGGGTACCTGGACATAGGGGGTTTCAGGGCAACTGTGAGGCCGATGAGCTAGCAAGGCTTGGAACCTTGTTACCGGAGGTCTCTTGCTCCACAATAGGAATACCGATGGCATCGGTGAAATTGGCCATCAGGCAAAAATATCTTGAGGACGCTGGGAAGTCCTGGGCAGAGGAATCATCCTGTGCGATAGCAAGGCAGTCCTGGTTATCCATGGATGCGCATCGCACCAGGCAGCTTTTAGGCTTAACTCGAAGCGCTCTGCGTTGCACTGTCGGTGTGTTAACTGGCCACTGCCTCATAGGGCGGCACGCGCAACGACTGGGCGTAGAGTCAAACGATTTTTGTCGGAGTTGTGGCTCTGAGGATGAGGAGGAATCCGTCCTCCATCTTATGTGCCAGTGCCCGGCTTTGGCAAGGAGAAGATTGGCGGCACTTGGTGCACCCTTTCTCTCAAATCTGACGGAACTGTTCCCGGTCAATTTAAAGGCGATAGTCCGTTTTATCAAAGGAAGCAGATGGTTTCCTGATTTTAGTGAATAGGAGAGAGTCACTAATATAGTATGGTATCACAACGGGCCTCTCTTGTGCCTATGTGTGCCGGTCGTCAGGTCTCTGGGGATCGGCAGCCATTTCAACCTAACCTAACCTAAGTAACAAACAATTAAACAGTGCTTAATTTGGCAATCATATTTTATTCTAGATCTCAGTACATTTCTTTTACATACACATATATAGCTAATTTAACAGTATTAAAAATATTTATAAAATGAAGGAAACAAATATGAAAAGGTTAAGTATAATATTAAGATACAAGTAACGAGAAGCATTGTTTCACTTACTAAAATATATATTTTACGGGAAAAGATTTAAGCTTATATTTTATTGTACGATTTTTGATTCTACGTTATGCTTATTTAATTATTATGTAGCACTTATCCGTTTTTTGAGAGTAGGCAGCCTCATGCGTCGAGTAATTTACTAGATCTTTTTCGTCAATAAATATTGGCTGAATTTGCTGCTCTTCTTGGATTTGGTGCTTTTGATGAAAATCATCAAATTCAAGAAGTTTATATTGACGAGTCATAATAGTATATTTATTTTGATAAGAGTAAATATTCAAAATTTTTAACATATTAACTTCGTCGTCATCAACTTTCATCATGAATAAACCTCTTCGAAAATGGAAAAAATTACTTAAAAATGCTACTTTATAATAATTAATATCATTCTCTGCTAGAAATTACTTTTGTTGATTACATTAATAGAATCAGATGATTGTTTTAAAAATTTTAGATGATTTGGCTTTGATATTCAAGGATAGAATGCTTACTAAAGATGCAGGGAAGCTATTAATTAGGTTTTTTAAAATCCTTAATCTCGGTGCAAAATTTCGAATGGAGATCTTTATTATGCTTGTCATCCTTCGTGCTGTTATCTTCTATAAGTAGCTTTGTATATACAACCAAAACGATCTAACATTTGAATCGTACTCAATGTTGCAAAGAAAATGTAGCTTAAATAATAAATCCAGGGCGTGCAGAAAATCAAAAGATGACTTCAAGGGTATTATTTGGCTATCAGCCACGATAAAATATTGTTGAATATTATTTTTGTCGTCACCTACAGCAATAATATAAGGAAACTTTCCAGTAGAGCTTTGTAAGTCAGTTTCATTCGTCGACCCTCCCTGAATGTCACATATAACACAAAAGAGAATGATTAAAAAGGGCTATTTAGATTTCAAGTAAATGATAAATTACTCTCTTAAACTGAATGATTCTTTCAACAGTATTTTCGTCAGACAACCTATTTTGCTTTTTTTTTGCCACAAGGAGCGGGAGGCAAAAGCCGCAAAAGATTCAATATTGAAACTGTTTGACCATTCCAATATATGCAATAATAACTATTTAATGTAGTTATGTTTTATTTTTGCATTTTGAATGTAGATTTAAGTAAATATTATTTAAGCCTTTTTCTCTATCAGCTTCTGTGTACAGTATCTTCTTTCCCGTTTATTTTTTATCACTGTGAATATACAGAACTGATAGCTATTCGGCCATGTTTCACAAAATTGGGTTACACCAAAGCTAAACTCAAAATCGTAGGATATCTTCAAAATAAACTATTATATTAAATTTAAGCGTCTCATGTAATAGCTAAACTTACCAATTCTAGGCATGCAAAGTAGACTGTATAGATTTCAAAATTATTATTTTGTTTGACAAATTCACGTCGATAGTTCAGTGTTGTCTCTAGCTTAGCTTTGACAATTTCAATTTCTTCTGGTAAGATTGCACTTTTTATAATTTCCACGTCTTTTAACACAGACGAACTAACTTGTTCAGTTACTGGTTTAGCTTCAACACCTCTTATTTCATTTTCAATATCTTTTTTTCGTTTTCTATCAATTTTCAATTTTATTTGCAAAAATTCATTATTGCTTTTATAATGCAATACGTCCAAGGTAAAAAAAGGAAAAATTTCAATACATGAGATTGCTACGGCTAATTGTTCTTCTTTACTTGGTTTAAAACCGAATGTTTCCTGCACATAAGATGCTATTAACTTTATTACGATTCTTCGTTCTTTTTCTGTTAGAAAGCCCTTATCACTATAAATATTCAAAACGTCAAGACTGAATTTTTGTTTGTAAATAGGACTTAAGAAAGTCAGATGTTGCTGTTAAATTTGGACCGATTTCTACATTTGAACGTTTCACAGGCACTGCACATTCATTATCACTCTCACTTTCTACGCCTTTTTTAAAATGAACTTTCAGAATAAAGTCTGGATGGCTATAAAATTGACACAAATACTGCATAAATATATCCTCTTTTATCTCCACTCCAACTTTGTTTCTAAAACACAAAAAATCGCTAAATGGAACAATAGTACCATCTCAAACCGAAAAAACGAAATCTTTGTAAGACAAGCGATCAACACCATCCGACGCACACTTTTTAAAACGCAAAATTTTTCTAATTTCGGGATATTCAACCGTAAGAAACAGCCCTTCGAAAAACATTTTACTTAATACGGTCAAATATCAAATACACAAACTACGTAATTCGCACCTTCTAAGTACGTTAAAAACTTATTCTCTGCATCGTCAATTATTGCACCATCAATGCTGCAGTTTATGCGTGCTACTTTTTTTGCACCAAGTTGGTGTAAATTTGATGCTCAATATGTTCTAAATATGCGTTTTTCAAACGAAACGAATTATATGCATAGGAGCTAACTAATATTACTGATAGATCAAATCAATAAGCAAAAGATATATGTTTTAACAAACGTAATATAAAATTTATAAATATATAGTGTAAAAATGAAATTGATTTTCAGAGATGCATAATAAATATATATTTTTCGTATAGAAATTAACTATAAAAGCTAGTTTTATCATAAACATGCGAAATAATGGAAAAATGGAAAAAAATAATGAATTTTACCCCAAAATTTTCAACCGTGTAGTAGCGGTAGGTGATTTGGAAAAGAACTGTTGACGAAAACTTTAGTTCTGCACATAATTAGGCGCAAACAATGGTAACTATCCGGTCAACAGCATTACAGGGCCAAAAATTGGAGAAGAAAAATATTTCTGCGTATCGAAAACTTGAGACAAGAATATTTTCAGAAAAAAAGTGCATTGCTCGAATGAGCAAATGTCTAGTTTTTTCATGAAAATTTCTAAATATAATAAATATAAATATTCGCGAGTGCTAGCAAAAACTTGCTGAGAATTGGCAGTCGTCAAAGAAGTGGTCAAAAAATTACAATCATGATATAGATGGCGCCAAATGTCGTTCTGCGTCGGGCGGAAATATGGCCAGATCCGGCCCTGCATACTAACGTTTGTAATATATTGAATTGAATGATGCTTTAAAAGGAATTTTAAAGGTTTGTATCATTTCTCCCATATATTCTTTAATATTCATACCTTACGCTAAATCCAAGCCGAAGATACACTCAGAGAAAGATCGTTGCATAAGTAAAAAAAACAGATATGAATCAAATATTTTCAAATATGATTTGGCGTCATATACGTTTCTTTTTAATTCAAATAATTTGCCTGCATTTCAATAACGCTGTATCAAAGTAGTCTTGTTTAGCACAAAATAGGTTTGTTTTACATTCAATGATGAAAACTATGATATAAAAATAACATCTGTATAATAAAATGGAATCATTTTTATTGAATGTGGGGGCTTATTGAATTCAAATAAAATTCGTTTTGTATTTAAAAGTGTTTCAACTTTTGATTTAAATTTGATTGTACTAAATTTTAAATGGCGAAATTTTTCTGAGTGTACAAACACAATGCTCAAACTGATCACTCTAAATAAATTCAAATTAATATTATATTTCTAAAAGCAACATTTCAGAGGATACAAACACCAATATGTGCATTTGACAATCGGAATCATATTTATATCTGCTCTTCTATGGCACTTATTGCCTCTATTCATCGCACTAACGACTTCAACTCTTAATGACCCTCACCGTAACTTTACCACTCGATTAACTTCTAGTTGACTAAGTCCTTAATGATGCGTGCCCATAATGAATCCTAGGTAACACATCTGAGAAGAAAACTCTTACTTCACGTTGCGGACGTCTAATCTACCAAAAAGGAGTCTACCGTAATTGTACAACTCTGTCTGCCTTCATTCTCAAACATTCGAGGCTATTATTCAAAGAACTTTTTCCGTATGCCGAAAATAATTACAGATAATGGTCTCTAGAGAAGATTTCCGTAACCGAATATAGAACGTAACCTTATCTATTCGCCTGCGAAAGAAAGAAAAGCTTCTCAGATACGCCTACGAGGACGAAGGTAAAATCTTTAATTGGAAGGTTTGCTAACAAGTGAAACACAAGTGCGCTCCTTGGATGAAATTCAAAGTTGGTTTTTTGTTTCGTATTCGAAATGCGACGCAAGGATGCGATAAATCGATACAAATTGGCTTGGTTTCTTTTCTGTGACTGAACAGAGACGGGGAATTGTATTCATCGCGCTTTAAAGTCATTCTAATTTATTGCGGAAATAATTGGTCGTTTCTGACTGTTGTATCACGAGAGCGTGAAATTAAGTCATGATGAAACAGTGCTCGGAAGTTTTTTGTGAAAAGCTTGTAAATAGCTTGTAATAGTAGCATCTCATGACTATTAAAATTTGGGACTGTCGCACCTTTCCGAACACAATATTTTATTTCTTTCCTAAGCTGGAGTACGTGATACGGCTTAGAGGAAGAATTGTACAACGATGAGTTTGATATCGTTCAAAAGTGCACAATTTATTTGCTAGTTCGAAATGATTCACATGAAACTATTTGAAAATTGTTTTCATCTTTTATTATCTGCTTTATAATCTTCTAACATAAAGTTTACCGATTCCTACACACAGGGCCATTTTTCAAAATCTTACCTGTCCCCATGTGCATCCATATCCATACATCCAAGTCGCAACATTTTAAGGGTTTATACGCTGGTAAAAACATCAGCCGGGAGATAGCAGTAAAGACTGGCGATGTTTCTGTGTGCAACCCTGATCTGCAGGCCGAACTGTTCGCAGAAACATTTAAATCGCAATTAAATGCTGTTCCGCTCAACTTCTCTGCTTCTAATAGTCAAAATGAACTCGAGGAAGTTAATTTGCTTCTCAATAGTCACAACGAGCCACTGGTCAGATTTTTATCCGAAAACCCATCGGATGATCCGCAACTTTCAAGTGACCAATTTCACTTTGTCAATAGTGAATACTTGGTGCACTTGTTAGGTGGTATAAAAAGTAAAAAGTAATCTGGGCATGATGGGGTGTCTAGCTTTATTGTTAAACATCTTCCAATCTCTATGTTCAGATTACTTTCCATAATTTTCAATAATGCCTTGAACAACGCTTACTTTCCCGACACATGGAAAATTGCTAAGATTGTTCCCATTCACAAAAAAAGGCAAAAATAATGAGGCCAGTGATTTCCGCCCGATCTCTCTGCTTCCTAATTTGGGAAAGCTCTTTGAGAAGATTTGGTTGGAATTGATTTCCACCTACTACGAGCTTGCTAATATTATACTAGAATATCAATTTGGCTTTAGGCGTAAGCATGGGACCCAGCACGCTATCTCGTACTTGCTCAATCAGATTGTGTCACACCTGAGTGAGCGACACACTCCAACGGTTGTTCGTGCCTTGGATATCGAGAAGGCCTTCAAAGTGTATGGCACGGAGGTCTTCTATACAAGTTGACCAAGTTGGGATTTCCAGAAATAGTAATACGTTAATGTTAGCGCTAATGGAGCAAATTCACTCCGGGGACCTGTGACATCAGGAATGCCACAAGGTTCTGTCACTGGACCTATTTTATACACCATTTTCACTGCTGACCTCCCTCTTCCAGCGGGTAATCCTCAAGTCAAAGTCCTACAATATGCAGATGACACGCTCTTATTCGCGTCGAGTCAAGCGGAGAGCCTTGAAAATTACTTGGTCAGCCTAAAATTTTATTTTGATGAATGGGGGATCAAGCTAAATTCAGGAACCCTTCCAAGTATCGGGAACCCCAAATCATCCGCAATAAGGCCAAAAAAGTAGCTGTCTTCTTCGGAACTTCTAGAATTACTCCTACATTGCGCTACATTGGAGTAGATATGCATGAATTCTTGAAATTTAGCCCCTATGTTCGACATAGAATAAAAGTAGCCAGGTCTGCATTTCAGCGCATTAGACATCTTTTCGCCAAAATAGATGGGCATGAAAAAAAGGCTAAATCCATTTGCTACAAAACACTCATTTGGCCAATCCTGACATACACATCCCCATCCTGGATTACCTGTTCCAAATCTTCCATGGCAGAAGTAGAGATGTTCAAACGGGGAATTCTGCGTTTCTGCACTGGCAGGTTTTACAACCCGGTAACTTAAAAGTGGCCGAGGAACTCTGTTCTTTATCAGGAGACAGGTCTTGGGCCGCTTAGGAACCGGGTTGTAGAACTGATGACAAGCTTTTACGCACAGTCAGACGGACATGAAAACGGACTGATCCGGGGTATCGGACGTATGAGTGGTTCTAATGAGCCATTTATGCGTCCAGCAGAAATAGCAGGACAGCGGCGGCTCATGAACATGCTGTTCAATTATGTTGGCCTTCCGACGAATCGGAGAGGATCGTTAAGACCTAGGTTAAGTTTAGGTCTAAGTAGGCTAAGCTAATTGTATTTAGACTTAAGCTAGATTTAGTTTAGTAAATTAAGTTAGTATTTAAGTATTTTAAAGCTAAGTCAACCCCAGGTATTGTACTACCTGGGTAATAGTTAATGAGTGTAAACGAAAAATAAATGAATGATAAAAAAAAATTAAAATAAAAATCCAATAAGAACCAGCAGGTCAAAATAGGATAGCCGCTAAGTATATGTTCTTTTATGATAAATACCCCTTTAGTTAAAATATCTATCTACAATGTAATGAATAAAATTTCTAATATTATTATTATTATTAAAAAAAAAAGGTTTATGTACAGTCCGGATGCTTAAAAAACTTTTTCTTCATTTTCGTGTATTCATTTTCATATATTTCTTGATTTATTTATTTATTTGGTGCGTATTCAATTTAACAGGCGAGCTACTAATAAGCAAAAAATAAGGTGTAAATAAGTAAATATTATATATATATATATATATATATATATATATATATATATATATATATATATATATATATATATATATATATATATATATATATATATATATATATATATATATATATATATATATATATATATATATATATATATATATATATATATATACGAATACAGAAATTGAGTAGAGTAGGAATTAAATAAAGTAAAATTAAGTAAAACACAAAAGAGCGAAGTAAGTTTAGTGATTATGTAAAAATAGGCAATATGTCGTATAATGAAATAAAAATAAAATTAAAAACAAGAATAGGAAATAAACTTAATTGAAATAAAATATATTACAACGAGCCATATTCTTAAAGGTGGCAATAGAATATGGAAGAGGACCAAGTTGAAGACTACTATGAAGAAAAAGTAAAGATATAGTCTTATGATGAAAAACGGTGCAAACCTTCGAAACCACTCAGTTAAAACTAAAATATTCAAAAAATTTGTTAAACTTTTTCGATAACATCGTAATCAAAACACTTCTATCTACAAATCAAGTAAATGTGTTTAAACGCTTCAACAAAACATTTATGTGTCTACTTTACTAGTGTAGATAGCGCATCCATCTTTAAGTTTCAATATCTAATGAAAAATTAAAGTAACATTGTAATATCCAGTTTCCGGGGTCCCTCTTTCGTTAAACTTATCCTTATTCTTCTGAAGAAGAACTGAGCAATTATAAATCTAAATGCCACATCTGCACAACTTTTCTCTTCTGCTCGCCGCATAGAAACAAAGAGATGATTTTTTTCTGTTCTTGTATCCGGTTCTACGGAATTAAACGAGTAGGATCAGCATGGCTGAACGGAAGCTAATAATGTCAGTCAATAGAAATTCATACAAAGACTTTCGAACGACAGGACATCCTTTTTCGGGTTCAATGCAATATAGCTTTCATTTATAGATTGAAGAAGATAAGAAAGAAATTCTGATAATTGTATCACTGAATATCCTAGTACTTCGTATTTGTGATGGATGTTTGATTTTGTTTTTGTAACGAATTTCTTCATGAAATAAACGCATGATATTTATAAATAACTTGAAAGCAAAAGTTGCTCTAAATTTAATCTATTGCCTGTGAAAATAATTGGCACTAAAGATATTTTACTTTGTGTATGAAAGTAAAAGAGACACTATTTATTAGCTCACGTTTCATTTTTGGTGACTAACCGAACAGGAACATCGTAATAGTTATTGAGTGAACAAATGTTAATCTTTCTTTCATGAAAAGAATGGATGTTTCTTTCAAAAATTGAATTGGAATAAGTGAATAAAAATTCGCACTGAATTCATCGCTTGCCTATCGTATTTTCTTACTTTATTTCACATTGGTTGATTTTAAGGATATCAATAAAAAACTCTAGTGTACCTGAACCGCTAGAAACACTCATGTTCGATAAACAGTAGAAGAATCGTGCAGATTCTGAGTGCATATTCTTCCACACGTTCTCCAATCTGTTCCGATTGCAAAATCACTTTGATCTTAACAATGCATTTAAACTCATAGGGTGGAAAGAATTTCAGGAATTTCAAGATTTAGGAAAGTCAACCACTGCAAAACTTTGAAAGCAACATAATATAACATAAACAAAGAAAATGCTTAGTGCTTGCAACACTTTACCAGCACTGCAACTAAAAGTCTCCCACAATTGCCGTCAAAATCAAATAACTCTATTGATTTCGATTTTATCCGATGATTTCGTTGAAAGTTACAGGGATAAAAAAATGTTCAGGGTCAAAAAACGAAATATGTTTGGAACCAAAAGTTTTCTAGAAATTTAAACATTGATAACTTATTTTAATTGTAAATGTTCGCGATATGAATACTTATGTAAGCATTTATTGATACGAAAATAGCCAAAAACCACCTCGCGTTAGCAACCCTTTGTTAGCATCAAAGCCAAAAATGTATCACACCTGCCTCACATCGAAATCAACTTTCTCTGCGAATTTCGTTTTGATTCTATGACTACATTGGAAGTAATAGGTGTAGAAAGTAATTTAGAGTAACCAGAGGTAAAAGTTTTCAAACTTTCGAAAACTTAATATTTGTTGTTTATTGTCACTACAAGATCAATACCGTGTGAAAACTTAACGGCAAAAATTGCTTAATAAAGATATTCCATATAAATACAAAACCAGCAATAGCTGGCAGCAGAGACTTGCACAGCGGCCCGAGCCCGCGGGTTGCGACCGCACTGAACCGCACTCGCACAAGACAGCACGGGTTTGATGAGTGCGGTGACGTCATCGGGCTGACCGGGCGGGCTTGGGTGAGGTCGGTTCAGTGCGGCGGGCTCAAGGCTCAGTTGAATTTCATAGTTTCCATATACTTTGCAATGGAAGACTGAGTGATAGGTATCCAACCGGTGCGTCGGACGGAACGCAGCGGAAGAGATAATCAAATTACATCTTTGGACGCATCGAGAGAGTGAAAAGTTGAGTTTAGAATGTGTGATGAGTGTTTTGCAAGGCATTCTGTCAGTTTAGTATTTTTGAAGGTGAATATGTTTTCAAAATGTTTTGTGGAATTGATAGTTCCTTTTCCTTATTTCTTAGTGTACTTTACGCATTCGGCTCCTGATGAAATAATGTTAATTTATCGATGGTTCAAAAAACCGTCAATATTTGTTGAACCGATTAAATTGATGTCTGCATTAAATTAGTTTATCTTTCATTTATCTTCGCAACTGTTGCGCTTAAAACATCATTGCGAACTTTTCAGAAATAGCATGTTTGAAAATAATGTGACATAAATAATAGTAGCTGTAATTTATTATAGTTCGGAAGTTTGATTGATTCCATTAGTTTTTCTAAAACCTATTGTTTTTCTAAAACTAATCGTTTTTCGTTTTTATAAAACGAATCAATTTCGTTTTTTTAAAACGAAACGTTTTTACTTTGTTAAAATGAACTGTTTGGTATGGGAAAACTGTTTAGCGGCGGAAAACAGATTTATGTATGTATGTATATGTAATACGAGCTTGTCAGACTTATAAGGTGCGTATTTTTGCATCTCGATCAAGAGCAGATTAAAGTAGGTAGTATTGAAAACAACAACAGTTTCTGTTGTTTTGAATGCTGCATACCAGAACCAGCTCTCGATGGCATACGACCATGCTTGATGGTTCTTTACAACCATGTGTACTGATTGGTGTATGATTAAACTATTAATGGGCAGCACCTGTGTGTGCTAAGCACAGTCTGCTAGCACAATTCGGTGTGTTGGGCGAGTGCGACACTTTATAAGTGTGGACTGGCGACACACTTTCGGTAACAAGGTGTTGTTTGCATTGCACAGTGTATACATTATGCGGTTTCAAAAGCATTAGCTATTGAATGCATTAGCTGATGAATGAGATAATTAGGGAATGAAACAGGGAGATGAGATTTATTATTCGTAAGTTTTTTGTGTCAAAGTTTTAATTTTGAGTATACTAGCGTCCTTCTATCTGCATTTCAGTAACTTTCGAGATATGCAAAGATCGTATTTTTGTAAATGCTGCGGACGTTTTCAAACGGAATGAAAGTTTAAACACGGATACAAATACGTTTATTTGCGGTGCATATGAAAGAAATGCTTGTGGAAAATAGGTTTTGCGCAGATACAAGGGTTTTGTCGTAACATGCAACGAAAAAATGATAGCATTATTAAGCATAAACCTTTCTGCTACACATTACTTAGCATAAACCTTCTATCTGCTGCAGATAGAAGGTTTATGCTAACTAGTGCTACGTTTTTTGTAGATGGGGCGATTTTTCATTTTTGATTTTAACGTGCTTCCACAAAAGATAGGTTTTTCATATTTTGCAGATGATGTAATATACTATGTAGTTTTCGAATCTGGCGGTAACACAAAAATAAAAACAATGTCAGATAGAAGGGTTATGTTAACGATGGCCGTATAGGATAGTATAGTTTATATTGATACCATAGTGTGTTCAAAAAACTGTGTAGTTGATGCAGAGACTTGCACAGTGGTTGATGCAGAGACTCGCACAAGACTGCACGGGCTTGATGAGTGCGGTGACGTCACCGGGCTGACCGGGTGGGCTTGGTTGAGTTCGGTCTATGAGTTCGGTTCAGTGCGGCCGGCTCAAGGCTCAGTTGAATTTCATAGTTTCTATATACTTTGTAATGGAAGACGGAGTGATAGTTATCCAACCAGTGCGTCAGACGGAACGGAGTGGAAGAGATAATCAAATTTCATCTTTGGACGCATCGAGAGAGAGAGAGAGGGAAAAGTTTTTCTAAAACGAACAATTTTTCTAAAAGGAATAGTTTTTCTAATACCAATCATGTTTCTAAAACAAACCGTTTTTCTATAACGAATAGTTATAGAAAGGTCTCGGGTATTTAGAAAGGTGCCCGAATTAACTTTCCCTGACAAAATTTTTTTTTGTCCTTAAAATTACTATTGTACTCCCCGACTACTTTGAACCATCGAAAGGCAGTTTTAAAGGCAGTTTTAAAGGCAGTTTTTGCCAAACTATGGCCAAAAAACCCTTGACTCCCCTACAAAACCGAAATGTTTGTAACACAGTAATTGGTCTTGGCCCGTTATGTCCGAAACCACTCTAACCCAAAATCGGCCGATTTCAGCTACTTTTGCCCTAAAAGCCTTTTGAATATTTCAATAAAATACTTGCAAGTACAAAAATACTCGCAAGTACGAAAATCTCGATATCTAAAAGCAGATTTTATTCTAACATACTTGAAAGCATGACAAAACTCAACTTTATATAATATTTGATCATACACTTTGATCAGACTTAATGGTAAAAAAAAACAGTTCATTTTCGTTGATTGAAAACAACTGTTTGATTTCTTTATCAGCAACAATAGACATACCACATATATAGAATAAAAAATTTCATTCTTATTAGCAATACTACACACATTATCATTGCATAGCCTGCGTAGCAAACAGTATGGGTCAATAACACTCTATTAAAAGTAATTTGATTGGCATTTTTTGTGTATATAAATAGATATGCAGGAAATAAAAATTCATTCTCAGACAACACATTACAGACACTAACGGACATAATCAACGGGATGCTCCATCTAAAGAGATATCCAAAGGCATGGAAATCAGCCATCATCATAGTTTTGCCAAAACCAGGTAAATTGGCTGAACAAGTTCTCCTTTCTCGCCTAAGCGAAAAAGTCTATGAGAACAACATTATCCCAGAAGAGCAGTTCGCCTTCAAGCCACAACACTCCACGGAACTCCAGTTAGCAAGGGTAGTGCAATATATCCGAACAGGACTCAACCAAACAAAGTCAACTGGACTGGTGATGTTCGATATAGCAAAAGCCTTCGACATAGTCTGGCAAGCAGGACTAATTTTTAAAATGCATGAATTCAAAATACCTCTCCCACTCATATAGATCATTGGATCATTCCTTAAGGGCAGGACATTCAGAGTGAGAATCGAGGGTCTTCTCTCAACAGTACCACAAGGCTCCCCGCTATCACCACTTTTGTATAATCTATACACAGCAGATATCCCCAAACTGCCCGTAGCAAAAATATCACTCTTCGCTACGTCCAGGCTAGCAGAAGCCATTACTTCAACTCTGCAGTCCTCCATAAACACGCTAATGGAAAATTTCCAAAGATGGAAAATCAAAATCAACTCAGACGAAACCCAGGCGATTTTCATCACGAGGAAAAGGCAACAGACACCACACAAACTGACCGTGGACGATCAACAGATACAATGGCAACGGAGTGCAAAATACCTAGGACTAACATTCGACGACAAGCTTACCTGGACGGAACATAAACAAAACAAAAGAAAAGCGTGCAACAACCTCCTCCAATCCCTGCTCCCACTTATAAAGACCAAAAGACTACACATAAAAAACAGAAAACTTTTATACAAACAAATAATTAGACCGACTATTTTATATGGGAGCCTAGCGTTTGCACAAACCACAAAAACCACTCAACGTAAACTTCAGACATGTCAAAACCTCGCACTGCGGCGAATTTTGTTAGAAATGTTTTGTTAGAAAATTTTGCTAGGTGGTATGTTAGAAATAAAGGCATACATAAGGACCTACGAATAGAGACAATCGAACTGTACTTACGAGACAAAGCTCTTAAACTCTTTGACAAAATAGACCGACACGATAACAGTACCATGAATATCCTGAAATTTCCGAGCAGACGACACGAGAAGTATCCACACTTGAGGAGTCTCGCAAATATTTAACAAATAACTGAACGCATAAAAATGCACTTATAGAGGCTATGAAAGGAAGCTGAGCGCAAGACCGCTCACTGACAGGAATGGAGTAAGAGTGAGTTATTCACTAGCTTCAAACCAACACACAGTTCCAAAAATTCATTCAGTTTCGTATACTTGAATCAAGCGTTTCATTCTTCAAAGTAGTATAGTTACTGCTGTTCGTGAAACACGAGTATCAACTTAACTTCCAACAAGTGCAATCGCTTGGTGGAATTCATATTCAATAGAAGGTTCTTGAAGTTATAAGTGCTTAGTGAACCACTATTGAATCAATAAAAACAACAACAGAAACGCCCATCCGGTACAATTTCCAAATGCTTGATTTCTTCAAAGTTAAAATATTCAATCTTGATGTAAATTCTACCATTTGTTTCATTCAAAAGCCATTTCGATTAAGGCAATGCATCCGGTGCAATGAGCACATATCATAAATTTCAGCATTCTGTCTGTACCACTACCTGCGATGTCATACCATCCTCGTTCTCGCCTAGCACGAAGATCAGCTTGCCTATGCATTCGGCTCCTATTTTTCACCCCTCGGTTCGGGCCAAAGCTGGCCCGGTGCGGTGCGGGCCGTGACGTCACCGCACATCGCGGGTCGGGCTGAATAATGCTCAGTGCTGTGCTGTGCTGCGCGGCGGGCCGCTCTGCACGACTCTGGCTGGCAGCCCTATAATGTTTTTTTACCAGATTCCTTCTGAGTAATGCCTATATTAAGCTCCATACACCATATGAAATTCGTTTGGATTTCATGACTGCACTGGAAGTTAGAGGGCAAAAGCTTTACTCTCCTGAGCGAATTATCAAAACCCAAGGCACCAAAATTACCATAGCTGGCAGCATTAGCCGAATTTTTCAGCCAAATTTCTACCGAACACGGCTTAAGCTGCTGAATCAGAATTTGCAGGGCAAAAAGCAGTTTATTTTTTTCTTTATAATTTTTCAAGATGCCACCACTAGCACGAGCTACCCACATTTCAAAATCGCTTCTACTTACTTAATACCAATACATTCTGTGAATTTCATTTACAGTTGATAATTGGATCGTGAGCTCTCGTGAACAGAAATTTTTGATGCTTAAAATAAAAGTTGATTGGAGGAGGGCTACCGTTCTTGTCCGATGTGAAATTTCAAAAGTTTTCTTTTGGTTGTATAGACAAAGCATAAGATTTCTATGTGAGATGGTTTTCACTGTAAAAGACGAAAATTTTTCATTAGAGTCGATGGTTTGAAAGTTTTCACTTTCAATGCCTACCGTAGCTGCAGGGTTGCCAGCACGTCCATAACGAGTCTACAACTTAATAACGACAATATGTCCTGTAAATATCAGAATGATTTGATGATCAAGTCAAAAGTTATCACAATTCCAAAATTTTCAAATTTTCCCAAATCTTCGGTGTTTAGTGCACACATAGGGTCGAAAATTTGAAAAAAATTAATTAATTCACATTTGCAACACGTTCAAAATTCATTCCATGAACTTTATTTTTGCAAAAGTTGTATGTTGACAGTAAATAGGTATATTTAAAATATCACTAAAATGGCCGCCGGCGCCAAAGAGTTAAAGATTATTACTTTTTTGTGAGACCTGGCACTATTCTGCATATAGACCAATGTATCGTGAAAGTTTTAGTTTAATCAGATGGTGCGTTCCAGAGGTTTTTTCACTGAATTTCTTTGATTATATATATATATATATATATATATATATATATATATATATATATATATATATATATATATATATATATATATATATATATATATATATATATATATATATGTATATATATATATATATATATATATATATATATATATATATATATATATATATATATATATATATATATATATATATATGTATATATATATATATATATATATATATATATATATATATATATATATATATATATACAGAAATATGAATTTTTGGCCAAAGTGATTTTAATTCTTATAATCGTCGAACATTAGTAAAAAGTAAGGAAATTGGGAATAGGGATGGAATGATAGGAAGGGATGTTAAGGATACAGTTACGTTCATAAGTCTATAGAGTCGATTCAACTATACTGTTCCGAATCGAATATACTGTTCCGGTCCTCTGTCTTGAGTATGGTCTATTATAAAGCTCGTGGTATGTAGGGAGGCTTAGTAAATTTCTCACTGGGCTGTCGTGATATTCAGGACATTTGCCAAGTAATTTCAAAAATTGAATTACAGCGAATAAATCTATCTTAGGATCTTGGATGCAGTACAGAGGGTGAAATTACTATGGAATTTGCAAATATATGATGGAGGTTGTTGATTCAATGTCTCAGAATCTTCAACACTGTTGCGTTCAGGAAAGATCACACCAAGTAGGAAAACCATGGGAAATGATTGGATGGATTAGTTGTTTGAAAGAGCTCTTAAGGTGTTCCAAGCAGTGTATGAGGGTAAATGTATTGTGGTACGCAAGCAAGACTTTGGTGAGGATGTGGTTAAAATAGGGTATTGAAGATAATTTGATGCTCAGTATCACTTCCACGTATGTAACGGTAACATGTCCAGGGATGATATTCTTGCACATTTTTTGGATTATGGAGAGAAGATGACGTGTGATATTTTAGAAAAGCTAAGGTGATTTGGATTTGGATGGGTTGGATAAGGTGCCACGAGAGGAAGTAGCTATGAAGTGTTTAGAAATAGGATGCAAACACGCCTACAAAACAAGCCAAATTAGCCGGTTTTTAGGCGAATGAAGAGTACATTTTTCGGTTGTGTCCAAATCTATCTGTTAAAGAGAATGTTAATGAGTTTATTGGATATAACAAGCCTTGGCAGACGGGCACTTAAATTCCTGATTTGAAATGGAGAAATTGAAAGTGCTTGAAGGTTATGTTGCTTCTTTTATGCTCTAATTAGCTAAGTTAGAGTACAAATGGCGCAAGATTGACGTTTAAATTCTTTCAATACATGACTTTTTACAAAGAAATCATTATAATTTCGCATAGTCTGATTGTGAGCTCATTCAAGGATAAACGACTTAAGTTAAAGTTTCATTAAGCGATATTTAAATGAATTTTAATTTTACCATTTATCTATGTTTAATTACAATCACAATATGATAGACAGCACTTAAATGATCGTTTATGACAAATGATCATTTAGGCATCGCTGTGTGTCTACTATTTTTACAATGGAAAGAAAAAATCAATACAACTCATACACTCGACTATTTTTCTATAATTCGCCGGTCTCCGGTACGTGACGAAATAGGATGCAGCGCCGAACAGTGACCACCCATTGTCGTAATCTTGTTTCCTTGATTCATGGCACCTATCCCTCTATGATGCATTCAAATATTTTATTGGTAGAGGGTAAGAAAGAAATGGGTATGTAGCTTTCGGGTAAAGTTCATTTTTAAAGGGTACTTTTCTGAGGAATTGGTACAATATTGACTGCTGAGAAAATTTCCATTGATAATGCAATGATTAAAGGGTGTGGCTAGGAATGAGGATATGGAATATTTGCATTTCTTCATCACGACGTTTAAGATGTTATCGAGACCGGTGCACTTTTTATTACTACGAGAATGGATGAGAGAAGTGATGATTTTTGGCGTAGATGGAAATGTGGAGTTAGTGGAGTTCGAAAGAAAGTTACGTGAATTTAGTATGGTTTTACATATATATTGCTTAGTTGTTGATTTGTTTTTGTTTAGATCATTTGAAAGTGATTGGCAAACGTAGTAATCTTAGATTCATGAGAAAGTGATTATGAAGGAATGAGCCTCAAAACAGGCATTGGTAAAGTTTGATGTTTCTTAATTCAAGAAAGCTGTTTTGATCGAGGGAATTATTTGCAAGTTTGGGTTTGAGGTGCGTTTTGATCTAATTATGGACCTTTATATGTAAATCTTTTATGAGAGACTGGTTAGAAAAAGCTAAAGGAGAAAAAGCGTAAATGTTTTTTTTTATTCAAAACAAACGGTTAAGTGTGGCAGAAGAGCTGGGAGATAATTGTAGTTAAGTTGGCCGTTCGATATATGAGCTGATAAGAAGATTGAATAGTGCAATTATATTCTTCAACGGACGTATCTGTTTGCTCATTTGCAGGACCAATGGAAATTAGAATGGAGATAAGAGCTAATCGGTGCGCAAATTCTCTGTTCAAGTGGAACCAGTTAGTACATGGCACAATTATTAGGGACTAATAAACCATTGTATCTTCTATGTGTCTTATTGACGCATAATGCCAAGATGTAATAGTGGTAAGATGAAATACCTCAGTCATTCTCGAGGAATTGATGAAGGATTTGATTGAAGGAGTGGATGAGAGAGATATGTATCACAGAATGATTGGTTTGCTTCATCCTTAAATAGGCTTGAAGGAGGTGGAATGACAAAACATGTAGTTTTATTTGGCCGGGCATCTGCCTGTACAAGCTATACTAAACCATTCAAATGGGAATGTTGGAGGAATCGGTTTGGACAAAAGGCATCACGTGCGATTTTTATATTAACTAATGTGGTCTCTTTATAACCTATGATATTGGGGTCAGCATATACCTGTCTAGTGCAATATGTGCGGAAAAAGTTATATCGACGGAGTTTGGGTTTGTGATGTGATTGTGTTTTGGTTTCGAAGAGGATGGTAGGAGCTGAAAAAAGTGTTCGTGTCACTTTTTCTGACCCGTTAAACTGCACCAGCATTATAGCCACTAACAGACATCGTTCTCATAACGAATGATACCAATGTCATCACCTTTTCGAGAAGGCTTGGCATTGAAAGAGGCATTATTTCATTTGTCTCTGGACATCATCCGTTATATCAGCCTTAAATAAGGATTAAATTTCTTTATTGAAGTCAAAGGAGTAGAAAGAGGTAGAAGGCTGTTAGTATTTTGTAACAGTAGCATAAGAAGTATGGGTGTCTACAACGGGTCTCATTTGCGGGAAGAAAGAGAAGAAGAACAGCTGCTTTTTAGCAGGTTTAGGCACAGCAGCTCAAAAAGGGAACAGGTTGAAGGCAAAACAGCTATGGTAACTGGCTTGGTGATCAGTAGATCTGCAATTTGCACATGCTGGTTTCTTGCCGGCTTTCTTTTGGCAATTACCCGGAGCAAGCTGACCAGACATATAACACATCAGTGAGAGAAGTTGCAGTTTGAGGTTGCGCGGTCAAATCTTTGGTAGTTTTTATGTTGGAGTACATCTTTGTTTCAAATGCTCTCAAACTGCACCACTGTTATTAATATATATTTTCTTGCCCAGTGATATTAAATCCTGATTTAAATTTTATTTTCCAGAGATTGAGCTGTCTGCTTTCACCTCGTAATTGCAGTGTATCATAAGACCGGTTTGCAGACACTTCTTCAATGCAGGTTGCAATAATTGCTTCATTTATTTTCAATTGCTTCATTTGCTTGTATACAAAGAACCTATGCAAACAACGGAGTACTTTGTTAGTCATTTTTTCGTCTCTTCGTTTCATTTTTCACATTCGATTTTGTATTGTTGTAGTCGCCTTTAGTTTGTAAGAACACCTGTGTGGCATATGTCCCGTTTACCTAAAGGTGTATTAAGCTCGTAATTTGTTGAGATGGTTCTTGACAATATCTGCCAAAGTTTCGGTCTTCTTTTCTTTGATAATAGTGAGAGAAACTTTTGTGAATGTTTGACACTTACCGGGTTTTCATCACTTACAATATGTTTTGTTTTTGTTCTGCATATCTTTTTCGTGTTTAATCTTGTTGCGCAACTGGTCATGGTTTATCTTGTTGCACTACTGCTCTTGGTGTAAAGCTTCTTGATTTTTATTTTTAGCTGGGTACGGTTTCGGTGTTTTCAGTAAATGAGTTTGGTGATTTGAAGATTTTGTGCTAGACTAATATTTTGCTAGAACATAGATACTAGCTTGTTAGTTATATGATATTCGTGATGGTGACGTCGGCTGGTCATTCGAAGACTCATTCCCGTCGGCGGATTTGATACCTAACCTCCCGTGTGCTGATTCCAACGAGGATGCAGGATTTACATTCTTACATTTTTTCTTACTTCTGACTGCGAAAAAGCCTATAAGTAAAATGACATTGTACTCTTATCACTTGATTTGACACAAATCAATTAAAGAGGACTCAAAATTTTATTTTTATGTTTCTTTTCGTTAAAGTTTGACCCAATTATTTGATGTTCAAAAACAATTATCAGTATTAATGCATCAAATGTATTTGTACCGTTTTTAGCTATATTAAGACAGATTTCTGATTCACTGCAAACTTTTATCACGAAAACTACCGTCATTCCAAATTTCAAATTTTGAATACAGCAACTGTTATGCTGCCTCCTCACCGTGGGCCATCATCGGCCACTGCTATGGTCGCAATGATCAACGCAATTATGGCCACCATCACAAATTTACCTCCACATACTGGGCCCCTAGATGGCCCAGTCATGATTTTCGGTTGCTCATGATAGCCCGCTTTGACGTGTGCGAAAAACCGCTCCGAAAGCCATCCCCGGCCATCGCCCTATCCATGCTTCGCCACTGTCGACCACTGCAAGCCATCGCCCGTCTACACAATGGGCCACATGATGGCCCACAGTGAGGAGGCAGCATTAAGTGTTTTGGTTGAGTGGCTTCAAAAGCGCAATTGATCACTTTATAAGTCACGGTTGGACTGGTTTTCTGCAGCCGCAGTTCAAAGAGACCAGACAACACCCTTGTCGGAGCCCTTCGAAGATGTTTCTTGGGCTGGAAAATAACCTGGCGTTTTTTACAACTCTACAGCGTAATGTATGCAGCATTATGTTTTGGACTATTTTGTAGAACTTCAACACCTAGTGCGGGCCTTGCTCTCCGTTTTTCCTTTTCTCCTAGCTGCTTTCTTCTATTTGCAGGCACTTTTCTCTGTTCTTCTCTGCTAATCATATACTTTAATTCATGCCTGGATTCTAGAAAATTGCTACATTGCTTAGTATGCAATTTTTTCAGATCTGTCGCAAGTTTGTATTCATCATGAAACCAGTCGTCCCGATCCCTGCAACTACTGTATAAGATACAGTCTGCAATGCCTGTTTTTGAATCTTTGAAGATTATATTGGAGTATTTTACTTACTTACACCTTATTAGTACACTTTGTGACAATACAATCACGACAATTTCTATCTATATCGTTATAATACACCAGCAAAACAGAAAACAAAAAAAATCAATAATTTTCTTTTATATCTTTGGATTGAAATTTATAATTCTGTGAAAATATTCTAATAAGATAAACTTCATAAAAATAAACATCATACAAACATTGTTTTCATAGTTCCTCAGACTTCAATGCGAAAGTCATTGTACGGCTAACGATCCATAAAACCAACTCCGTAAAACGAATTGCAATCGAAAAACTTTCTTCCTTCGTATAGACAATAGAATCAAGTGAAAGTTTTTCACATTCTACCCCCTCGTAATATCAGCTTTTTGCTCTTGACATAAATGGAAATTTATGGCGAAAGTTTTTTAGCACATTCACAACAGCAACGTCGTCACTACAATCAAATGCAAGTTATCCCAAAGAAGTGGACGACAAGAATATCATCATCAAATTCGAGCAGAAATATTTTATAGAGAGATGATTTTTACAGGAGCTAAGCATGTTTTCCTTAGCCGTTAAGAAAATTCTAGTAAAACATTGGACGAATGGTTTGTAAATCATTTTCCATGTTTTTTTTTCCTTTGGATCAGAGACGCTCATTTATAATATAGAATTGGATTCGTTGCAGGTCATAAAATGTTTGAAGACAATATATTACAAGCGAGATTTTCGTTTACCCGTGAATAGCAACAACAAAAAGATCTAAACGAGAGCCAATGTACTCTCAATTACTTAGTCTTAATGATCTTCCATAAGGAAAGTTTAACTGTTTGCGAGCCACTACTGCTGTCATGTTTACAGGCGAATGAATTGGTTAACATAGTTTTAGTAGCTTCGACCGAATTATTTTGCCATAGCGATGCGAGTTATTAGGTCGAATGGCAAATTCTCTGCAACGTTATTTCTCAAAGCATGATTTTGTGGGCACTCCTGGCTAATTTAAAGATAATTGATATTTAATATAAACTTAACATCTCATCAGAGCCGCTAAAACACTGATTATCGGAGAAATTGAGAGGAATTGTGCAGATTTTGATTATATATTGTTAATGCTGTGGGTCAAAATATAACCAAATAGCTGGTTAAACATTATTTGTTTCAGAATTGATTCAGAAATGTTTTTGCTCTCAATAAATTTAACTGGGGAATGTCAAATAAGGGTTTTGGGAATAAAAGTGTTTATTTCATTTTTTCATTCTTATTGTTACCAATAAACATTTGCAACGTTTATGACTTATAAATATTTTAGGCTTTGAAAATAAATCTATCAATGCAAACATCAAATGCATCACATAAACTTTTTAATTAGATTTGACCAACGTTCGGTTCCATCATTGTTCAGATATTATGAGCGCCGCATTAAAATCAAACTACTTAGAAATTGAAGTTGCAGATCTTTCTCGCAATATCAGACCAGCATGTACCATAAATACATAGAGCATATAACTTTTCATTGTATCCACCCCTGTATTTTTTTGGTGGGATACCAACTGTTACGGAATGTATGAATAGCCGACTTAATGATACGAAAAGCAGTTTCAGCTTCTTTCACAAACGGAACACAACCATCCCAGCTATCATCGAACGGAAGCGGAAAGTATCTCCAACAACTTGATGATGTAATAATGTAGCGTATCTGAAACGAAATAGAAACTAGAGGGTGGATAACTGAACAATTCGCCAGAATGCATAGATACTGTATTCAGATTTGTGCTTTTACTTTTGCTATTGTCAAGAAATTTTATTTGCATTTCCATAGTTTGCAAATAAAAACCATTGTCGGTTCAACCATATTATTCAATTGGGGAGAGTAATCGAAAGTCCCCCATGAATCATGAACACAAAATGGGGTAAAGTTTTATACTTACGCATACATTTAAGAGTTCCCAAATCGAAATTAATGATTTGATCTAAATGAATCACTGAGCGCTTGGACTTTTTGTATGTAAAGATTATCTGTTACTTAGAAATATGAAGAACTCAGACACAACTGAGCAGTTGTCAAAAACTACAGATAATTGAGAAGAAATTCATGTAGAAGCAAAATAAGGAAATTTTAAAGTGCGCAGTTGGTGAAATTAAAAAACATTTATATGCGAATTGCGAAAAGTTTCCATCTTGTCAACAAATATTTGATTTGACAGCAACCATCGATTTTCGCTTTGGATACGACATCAGCTACATAAGCAACGATTCCAATTCTTTGGAAATTAAATGGATTTTTCTTGTATCTATTTCTTTAAGTAACAATATTCTTGGTTGATTCTTCCGCATACATTTTTAGTCCACATAGATTGTGATCACGATGAACTTATACATTTTTCTCTGGCTATAGCTGGCTAGGTTTCTATAAAATATATGTCACGATTTTGTATATCAATTAACATGTGATTAAAAGCTTAGAATACAGCGCATCATTTGCTATAAATTATCATTTACTTGCTGCATGTCATATGCTAATTCTAATCGATTGCCACTAAATTACCTATCAATCATTAAAATATCGCTAAATGATCATTTAGCTCTGGCCACTTGTTCTCAAATGAGATCGAACTGTACGGAATCATGCATAATCTTTTTGTAAAAAATACTTTTTGCTTTGGAAAAAAAGAAGAAGATAGTTTTTTGAGATTTCCTTCAAAAATTAATGGCTTTAAGTTACAGACAGACAGTGACACTTTTCATAATCAACATAAAGTCTGTGCGTTAGCAAGTTTTAAATTACTTATTTTGGTATAAATGACCGTCTGTCTAGGCCTTAACGATATTTTTGCCTTTGCGAATTCTTCAAACATCAATGTAACTGGCTTGAAAGAAACCTGGCTTTCTGGAAAAATCTCAAATACCTAACTATTAGATTCCGAAAAGTATCCATTGCCCACCTGACCTACTGACGTCTATAGACATGTCGTTAAGTTATAGAAAAGGGTTGCCATCGACGCGGTTTGCATAAGGCCACCAGTTTTGACCTATTCGCCGCCCTCAGCTGGCTAGTGAGATTTGCCAAGTAACCACTCTCCTAAAATTATTCAGCTGAGTCCACGTAACAAGACTAGCAACTTCTGCTAACTCTTGAAAATTGTAGGAACCTAAAATTTGGAGCTGTTGCTCCTCACCAAACTCAGATTTTTCTTTTGCTATGATAACACTATGCCCTGATATCCACATAATCTGGAAAGGATTATTTGACAGAGTTTTTGGGAGCATAGCCCGCACAAGTAGTACAATGACATCAGTATGCCCTACCAGCTTGAAACCACTGGCCCTTAGATTTTCCAGTATCTCGTTAGCTTTCAAGCTCCAGAAAAGGATCGATGTGATCCCTACTTGTAGTGCTCTCCTTGCGACTATTCCCTTTCCTTTGATCCCAAAAACGTTGCCTCATTTTGTCTGTTTTTGAGTAGTCCCGCTGCCCAAGTCATCAGAGTTTCATCTAACCTATATCCAATTATAGCGTCAATGATATCGAACATGTTTAAATTCGTTAACCAGGTGGTCCGGCCGGTGGAATCATAGCCGATTTCAGACAGTGAGCTTCCAAAAACATGTCCATATACTTGTTTGTTGCGATTTTTGGGAGCTTCACTTAAACCCTTCCTGATTGTGGCAGCTTCTGTACTTCCTTCGATGCTCTCACTCATCCCTTCCATGATCCGTATTTAGCTTGTTATATTTTCTTTTTGAAGAACGACACCTCTTGTTTATATGGAATCCAATCTTCAACATTTGCGGCTTGCCTTGCTTTATTAAATGTGGTTGGTGTGCAACCTCTAGTCTCCGTAAGTTTGCTGCTCCATCATATGCAAGAGTTTTTGTTACGGGATTCTCGGGGTACACATCTTTGAAATCTGATACAAAGATTCCTGTTAGACAGTTCACGTACTTGTTAATTTGTCCAGAATTCGTCAGATCGTCAGGTCTATTACCCTGACGTATCTTTTTGTTTTCCTGGGGCTAACTTCTCCTTGTGCATGGAACTCTTTTGGGTAAAATTACGAAATTACCGGTATTCCAGCGTAACCATTAGTGGCCCGTCCTCCAAAAGCAACTTTTTCTTTCCTATTTTTACGCCTGGTACTCGCTGGCATGTAGAAAACCTCACGAATGCTAGTGTTTGGTTTGAATCAAGTCAGCAACATCCTGAATAGTCATGGGAAGATCCTCGGTCTCGTCTATACCACCAGCGCTTTTATAGCGGACATCTAAGTACATGGCCATAACTCGCGCCGCTCCTAACAGCGCGCATCGTAATTAGGAATTCCAATCCCGAACCATATTTTCAATCCCGGGATTACGGGATTATAAAATCTCAAATCCCGGGATCCCGGGATTTGAAATTCAAAATACAACACAACAAAATAAGTCAAGTTTCTAGTAAACAGATTATATAATTTGCCATCATTTCAAAACTACAACAATAAGTAAGCTCAAAACTGGATAAAAAATTGCATTATTACTAATTTATATTATTGATGCAAATAAAAACAATAATTTTAATTATCCAAAACGTTGACAGTATGAAGACAGATATTAAAAATTACATCTATTACAAATTACAACAAAAAATCACTATCAAAAACCACAACAACAAAACACAACTCTTAGAATTGAGGTACATAATAAAGTAACATATAAAACATTCGACCAAAGTTCATTGGGTTTTTCAGAAGTAACATTGAAGCAATAGCAAAGCATCTAACGTATCGTCTCCAAGCCTGCTTCTAAATTTATTCCCGATTTTGGACGCCGCGGAAACGGTCGAGAAATATTGGTACGCCTACTCCGAACTATGCAAGTGCCACCACTTTCGAAAAGATTCATTTCTTTTGCAATGGTTTTAATTAGATTAGTTTCTGGCGGCATTTCATGATTGATTATTTTCATACTTTTGCAGCTCTTCTTGTAGCATCAATTGACGACTACTTTTTTCTGATTCAGTATGGGTATCTACTGGGTTCTCCTCATTTCTTTGGCTAGCAAGCAAAGGGTTCAGCATCTAGATCATTGAAGTATTTTTTTTAAATATTTGCGTTGCTTGGTTTCCAAAATAGAGATTCTATTTCCCTTGGTAAATTTTCGCTGGCACAATGTAGATTCTGGAGATAGCTTAGCTAACCAGATAGCTCAGTACATGGACGCTCTTTTATTCGGTTCAATATTGCAATTTTCATAGCATTCACAAGAATGGACCGTTTTTCTCCTAGCTGCCTAAATAAAAATCTTGATGAAGTATTAGCAGTGCATAAATTTGCAAGTCTGCGACTAAAGGCCGTCACAGCCAATTTCACAGGGAGTAAAACTTCAATAATTTTCTGAATCGAATCAAACTCTGTTGCTTCTAATTGCTCTGAGTATTGCAGGCCTATTAATGTATACTATTTTTCAAAATGGGAAACTATTCGAGCATTGTCAAGAGACTATTTCATCTTGTTTTACAATCCATTTAAAGGAGACAGTTAAATGCCTTGATCGGATCCGACATAGTTTTAAAGATCGTTATTATTTTTCGTTGGAGCTTTTTTAAAATATAATACTACCTAACGAACTTTTTTTATGCATGCGCTGATGTCCTTCGTCTGATCTAGCGTGTCTTGCAGGCGACCGGTTTCAACGTAGTTAGCTGATTCAGGACCATCCAAATCTTCGTGGTCGTCGTTCAGACTATCGGCTGCTTCATCAACTCTTTAATCTGGAATGGACCTCATATTATAGCGAACATCGCAAACTGCCAAGTGGATGCTATGCGTCAAATAAATATGTTGCTCTGTACCAACTAGTCTGCCTACTTTTCGCATTTCGTTTGACCCATGAGTTACGATGGTAACAATGTCTTTTCCTAGAGAAACAGTAAACTCATATCTAGGTAGTTTCCAGCTGTCATTGATATTCTTACTCGCACTAAGCTCCAGTAAGAATTTACTAACTAGATGTTTATATTTATATAGCGCCTATTTGCAGTCAAGGTCCATTCATCAAACATCAAACTGAACCGTTCACCTGAGATACTAGCCTGTTATATCTTTTTTATTATTTTCTTTATCCTGCTTGCATAGCAAACAACCTTTTTTTGATTGTTGTTAAGGATTTTGGTGAATCTGTGTATGCATTCGCTAGTATTAATTTCCTCAAATCATTCGATGTAACGAATGCACTAAATGCGAAACAGTTCATACTTATTTATTTACAAACCCCTTTGTATTCTCTTGTTAACTGTTACATCGGTTTGTTTTGCTCTATTCTTTACGCATTATGATGTGAGCTAATTGTTTTCTCATAAATATGGATTCTATTTGCACTTTTCGAGTCTTGCTGTAACTTGATTGCCAATAATGCTTGACTCCCGGCCCCGAAATCCCAGCCAATTTCTGATCCCGAAAATCCCGGGATTAGAACTCATCAATCCCGGGATTTTCGGGACCAGAAATAGGCCGGGATCCCGGGATTGGATTCGCTAATCGTAATGCACATTGCTCTGACAGAGTGTAGCACGTAATTAATCACATTTCTTTGCTCAAGATTATGCAAAATAATTTAATTTCTTCTGACGAGGATGAATAAATGGATTTTATTAAATCTGATCAAAAAATCCAAAATAAATAAAATAAATCGAAAAAAAACTACAACTAACTTATTTAACGATTTTAGAGAAGAAAAATTTTCATTTTCATTTTATTAAAAATAAAAAAAAAATTCATTTTATTAAAAACAGGCAGCAAAGCATTATTCACAAAGTATTTTCATAACAAAATTATGATTCCTAAAAAGTTTCAATATTTTCGTTTTATTCCGATATGATATCCTATGAAGTAAATGCTACTTGTTTCGATGCACTTGAATTTGTAGCGGGGATGTTTGCACTGCATGAATATTGATTCGTATTTTCACATTGCGAATTTTATTCAAGAAGCTGTATAATTTATGTGGAAATCGCATTATTTTATGAGCAGTTATATTTTCACATGTAGAAAAAGGCTATTGTAAAACGTAATGTCGTTCGCGTTTTTTTCCGGAGACCAAAAATATGCTTTAGATTTATTCGAATTATATTCAAACAAGTTTTCCAGAAATGCTGAAGGTTTAAAATCACCGTTTACCAGATTTTGAGCCAAAATGACAACTGAACAAAATGACGATGACAACAACTATTTGACAAAAATTTTGGACTAAAGCAAGTGTTCAATTTATTTCTTGAGTACATGATAAGACAGTTACCTGTAGACAAAAGAGATACACTTTTAAATAATTCCAGCCAATAGCTTAAAAAAGTACGCCGGAATATTAGCTTGACAAAAACAAAAATCATGACTCAAGCAAGATATATATCGGTGTAAACGCACCCGAATCAAGAATTGAATCATTCAGAAAAATGATTCACGAAAAATCTCTCTAAAACTCAAAAGACGATTTTCAAGTACTAAATTATTTATTTGATCGATGCTATCGACGGTTTTTGACGTTGAAGGCCGACCTGATTGAGGCAAGTCTTCCACCACTTCATGACCCTCTTTGAACAATTTATACCACTCATATGCCTGTGTATTAGACATTGAAGTACCACCTTAGGCTTTACTTAACATTTTCAGCGATTCGGCACAAGAAATTCCGTTCATAACACAAAATTTCAAACAAACTCTTTGTTCAATTATTTTTCCATGATAATATTCGCAGAACACTTCTGAGCTCAACTGATTCTGACAGCTGTTGTAAATAAGCTAGCTGACAGATGGCGCTAAAATTTGGCTTGTTGTCGTAGGAACGATGTACCAACGTAAGAAAAAACAAATTTTACCAATTCCTTTTTCAGGGTTTTTTAAAATTACAAATTCCGGGAACTATTTTACAGAAGGTATGTCAATTCGTAACAACTGTATGAGATATCATCCGTTATCAATCCGATTCTCTATGAATTTCAAAATCAGCCCCTTTCAAGGAAACGTCTTTTTAAGATTTAATGCAATCCAGCCAACTCTATTTTCTGCATTTTATACAATTGTAATTTCCTTTAAACAACCTCTCCAAGCCAGACTGATTTTTTGATTAGTTTCATTTACTCTCGGTTAGTCTCCAGTATTTATCATCTTTCTATTGAAGTGGTTTCACAAAACCGATTAAACTTCCAAGTTACTTGGAATTTCCAGTAGCAGTATGTTACTACACGTTGTAGACACGGCAACAACATTTCGGCAAAACATCTGTATACGGTTCCGGGTTACTCATTTCCACGGACCACGGTCATATTTTACGTCCAGTCCATACAAGTACTTTCGCCAGAGCTATTAAGCAACGTTAACGGCTTCCGTTCCAACGTAAAGTGCTACCATTAATTTCCATCGATGTCGTCGGCAGAAGATCTTCGTGAAAAAGATTGGCACTCAGACTCAGCACAGCGAAAATGGCATGACCGTCATCGAATCGATGTGTCCTCCTTGTCATACTGCAAATTTTCCTCGATAGCAGCAGGAACAATCAATCAGAGTGTCATAAAACTAATTGGCGATGTTATGCCATTCTAAAGCCGCCCGGAACGTTTACATGGCTACAGAATACATTACCTACATATTTTAATATTGCCCGCTATTGCCTTGTTTGCTTGCGGCGACGTTTTTCATCACCTGCTTATTTTCCTACCAATTTCCAAGTTGATTGTCGGTGTAAGAAATTGTTTCTTGTCCACAAGGTATAATTTAAATAATTTCACGCTAGTTAGGAAAGATTTTCTGGTTAAATGTAGACATAAAGGTGGTATCTGGTGTTTGTCTGCGTCTGAGCGCTCAGATTTGTCACAGATCGTGTAGCTCAAGAGCGTGTCGGAATCTGAAAAATAAGTAATAATTGAACGAGCCGTTAGAGTTTTGATTGATTTCTTGCTTCTTTGGCGAGCGAATGTCAACTTTGGCATTTCAACGTGCTATTTCTGAAAAACGATTACTGGATTTCATTCCGTCCGTGATTAAGTAAATTATAAACTTTTAATTGGACTAGCAGAGCGCCGTATAATTAAGTTTAGCGCTCCGATTATAAGAGGCTGATTTTAACCAACGAACTTTTACCGCAATCGACAATGGCATAAGGCAATGTATATTATAGTATGCAAGCGAAAATATCTTTCATATGTAGCTCAGTAATTTTAAATTCTCAGTTTTGCTTATTGTTAGTTTTTGGTACAAATACTTAGGATTGTTTATCACCGTTTGAATTTTGCATCATATTATTTCAGCTAATGCGCGCATCTGTAAATATTTTTATCTATAAATCTTTAAGTACTATTTGTAGCAACTGAGCTTCTAAATACGCTAAAATCTGCTGTAAGTGGTACTTTGGCGTATTGTTGGAGGTAATTATATGTAGCAACTATAGAATTTCACTATCACCAAGAGAAGTTGGTAGAAATATAATTGAAAATTTGAAAGCTACTATTTTTTCTTCCAACTTTCGAAATGATACGTTTTTAATATATTTTGCTGTGTTTTTAATATATTTGGCTTTCATCGATTCTCTCAGGCTGGTGAAAGCTCCGAAACACTTTTATTCGATTTACCGCAAAATTTCGGCTGCAAAGGGACCCCCAGCTGCTAGCGAGATGGTATAATCAGCGTCATTCATGGGTATAAATCAAACAATTTACACTAACTAAAAAAGCTTGATTTCCAATCTAAAGACTCCTCATTCAGTGAGCACAGGCTCCTTACCAAATACAAAATTTAGAACCAGGCTAGGCTGCATCCTTCGGAAAAATGTAAAGGTATAGTATTTCTCCATTAATTGCTTAACTTTGACTTCATTTTGAGAAAAAATTAAGTAAGATGAGCACACGACTTGTGTATGGTCGATAGTACGTTTGCACTACACTTGTAAATTAGGAAATTTTGTGCTGAAAACTAAATCAAGTGGGGTGCTCGCACTGACTGAAATAAATTAAATTTGGAGCGGGAAATGTCATTTAAATTGATATCCTTATTTTTTTTCGAGTGAAACTTGTTGAAAATGTTTAACGAACTTGCAACAATATTTTCTCTTCACTCTGTACAATTCACATTTTCGTATTCAATTTTCACTATTTTAGAACGAAATTGGAATGACAAGTTCACTCAAATCTACTCTCCCTCTCATAAATGAAAATCAGCACGCTCGGAGCAAAACTTAGCCAGGACAAAATACACAATAGTATCTAATTGACTCTAGATTTATTTAAATCAGGTTGCTTTTGACTGTCAAAAGCCGAAGCAAATGTATGGTAAATCAGGTAGATTTGTGGTCGATTTACCTCTAAATTGATCAGCTGATCGAAATCACGTGATTTTCATTTAGTGCGAACTACGGAAAATAGTTATTTTTACTAAGTTTATATAGTTAATTTAACGATATAAAAGTAGTTGGCTCTGGTTATACAAAAAATATCGCAACGTTCATGAATTCAACTGTTTTAATTGTTTCATAACCACGAAAATTAGTTGATCAATAGAAAAATATTCATCAACTCACTCAAAACTTCAACGTTTCGAATTATCAACAGTTTTTATGGTACTTAAACTACTTTGCAATAGTTGATTTTAACAAACGTAATTCAGTGAGCAACGTCTTTGGAATTATTCTACGCAAAGTAGAATGGTTTCAACATTTGGACGCTTTTCATGCTCCGAATGAAATTTTTTTTGTTTATCAACCACGCGTGATGGTGCATAAAAGTAATCAACAATTTTCTTATATTTGTTTTAACTATAGCCCTAGTTGAAGCAAAAACAACTAAGGAAAACTGTTGATTTTTCATACTCCTGATACTCATGCTCCTATTCTATCATAGAAGTTTCATATGATACATGGCGAAATTGTGTTCGGTTTGCTGTTCGATATAATTCATATTCATGTTATGCTGTGAAGCCTTTATATTACGCTGTATGACTCCTTTTGTGCAATTAATGTATGCATGTAAAGGACACGCATTGCGATGCAGTGCAGCGCCGAAGCAGTGAGTGCATACAGTGTATATGCTCTGACCTAGCATTTTTTCTTACTTAATTATCTGTGCCGCTTTTATATGGCTGTTTTGAAAAACATTAAGAATTATGGGCTGCAAATATTTTTTTTAGCCTTTTGGCAAAACAGTAGGATTTTATTAAATCCTTTACATTTACCGCCCCGGACAAATGCCCGGGTTGTACGTTTCTAGAGCTAGCCCTGCCAGACCACACCAAAATGGGCTAAAGTTATTTCGTACTATGTACATTATTGGAATACCATTGTTTGTGGTTGCTTACTTTTTTTGCACCACGGACGTTGTTTATCAACCACGCGTCAAGGTGCATAAAAGTAATCAACTATCTTTTTATGGTTGTTTTAACTATAGCCCGTAGTTGACGCAAAAACAACTAAGTAAAATTGTTGATTTCACCAAGATTTTTCTTTCAGTGTGCATACATGTGTGGAATGTGTTGACAAAGACCTGAAATAAGTTTACAGTGAGACATCTGACAAGGTGCGCTGACTGGCGAATCAATTGAAAACACGGCAAATGAAAGCTTTGATAAAGCAATTGTTAAGATGAGAAATATCGAACCAGCTAAATTGTCAGTTTTTCCGAAAGGGAGGAGTTGAATTCGCAAACAGTTTGACTGGAAAAAATAATTTGTTTCAATTTGTTAGGATATCAAAATGAAACTACTGCTGCCCGGGGAAAATGTTGAACTGATCGTTGAGGACAACTCGCTCACTCAGACTGGTGCCACCACGTGTGTTCTTGGATGTAATTTGGGAGATATTGAGAAAATGACGGCTCAATTTACTGATCATGTGAAAAATACAAAAGGGCTGCACACACCAGAACAGGTTGAAGTAGGTAATGTAACCAATAATCAGCCTTTTAAACAAAATAATACTTTTGCTTGAAAAAACTGTACAACCAACACTTCCAAACAAAACAAAACTACATTCTCCCAACTTCAACGTTAGCAATCAATAGACTTCTGTTTGTAAATATAACACAAAGATGTAGAAAATGGGCTCAAAATCTGCAGTAGGACAAATGGACATTTTAAAGTTAATCGCTCTTGCAAATTTTTACCAGCAGTAAGGAAAAAACTCGAACATAAGTCGCAAATATCTTTCTAACCATAGATAGGCACATTTTACAGTAAATTCGATACAGCGATCCTAAATCAATATTTCCTCGTTTTACGAAAATATTCGGGCTCTTGTGATGAATGTGCAGATAATTCGAAAATATTTCGCTAAATTTAGGCCAGAATTTAGTTTAAAAGAAAAACAGAAATATTGTTTATATCGGAGAAAATGAAAAGCAATGATTATTTTAAAACTATGGATGATGAGATCCAACAAAATGCGCTCAGAATTTCCAATGGAAACTTTCTCTTTCAATGCAGCCGTACATACGATTTGATGAGCAAAACATAAATGTGTTACCATATTCATCAAGGTTGGCAAATATTAATATAATTGAGGTGAATTAGTTTGAACTGTTATTTTTCAATTGATAGAAACAAGTCTGCCATTAATTTTGACTGATAAAAAAAGCACTCCTACAATGTTTTTGCATATAAAATGATTAGTACAGCAAGTATTGCTCTGAAATTATTATAATTTCTTGAGAACAAATAAAACTTTGCTTTGAGACATTCAAATGTTTTCTATATCTTACTGTTAGAAAAATATGTTAGTTCAAAAATGAAATTTGTAAGTGTGCCATCCTTTTTAACTCGCAAAGTATATATTTTGATACATATAGGTTCAGAGGAATTATTTGTATGTTTGTTTGCTTATCTAGTGCGTATAGAATTCAACAGGCAAACTGTTGCATGGAAATATATAAGTATATAAAATGGAAGGAAATATACAAGTATATAAAATGAAGTAAAGTAAAAATTAAATGAAGTAAAATTAATTAAAGTGAAATCGAGCAAAGTATGATTGCTAATAAGGCAAAAATAGGTTACATGCAGTATAATAAAAAAAAGTGAAAAAAATCCAATAAATATAAGAATAGGAAATAAAGTTAATTAGAAACAAATATTTTACAACGAACTATATTTTAAAAGATGGCAATAGAATGTGAAGGGGACCAAGTTGAAGACTGTTTTGAGTCCCGAAATAGAAGAGTGGAAGAAAGTATCAGTACGAGCATAAGGACAATTGTGCATAGCACAATGGATGTCCTGATTAGCCTTATGGATTTCCGCTCAATGATGAAAGATTCTAAAGAGGAAGATAAGTAACCACGGCGGATTTTGAAGAGGGAACTCTCATCCAAGTAAACTCTGAGCTGCTCAAGGAGAGGAACATTTAGAAGAATCAAACGTTCATTTTAGGGTATATACGGAAGACTACAAATATGGAAAAAAATTAGAAACGTGCAAACTTCCGCTGAATAGATTCAATAGCAGCTGAAAGATATGTCAAGCGAGGAAATCACACTGGATTACAATATTCAAGTATATATAATAAAAAGGTGGACACAACTTGGAATACTAAATGTGTAGCAGCAATTCGATGGTAAGGACATAAATGTTGAATTTACGCTAATTATTAAAGGTGACCCCAACATCAGAGAAATGTTCGACGGAAGAGAAGATAATACCAGAAATAACATAAGGAAAGACATGAGTGTCAACCCTCGCCCGAAACATCGAGTCAACCCTCGTTCAAAACATCGAGGAAGAAACCTCAACCTTCGCGCACAAAATTGAAGAAGAAGAGGATGACAAAAGAGGATTGGAGTCGAGCTGTGAGTCAATCAGTACGGGTCGATGAAATCTTGTTTTCTTTGTGAGTAATCGTACGAATAAATCTTTTTTTTAAAAACTAAGTGTTATTTCGCTGGCGAACTAAGCTATCATGAGTGTGAAGCTTTACAAAAAAGGATATGGAAAAACATTCGAAAACATTAAAGGACAAACAGTTCAAGTTGCACAAACCAAAGAGAGCATTTAAATATTCTTGAAGAAGCAGAGCGTCAGCAGAATTTCTTATCACTCAGGAGATTTTTTAAATCATCTGCATAGATGATATAATAACGAGGTAAAGATGGCTTAAAAACTCTGCAAAAATCATTGGTGAGTAGATTGAACAAAAATGGACTTCAGATGGAACCTTTAGGTACATCAGAAGAAGCAGAAAAAAGTGAAGACAACAAACCAAAGAGAGAGAGACAACAAAAGTGCAATTAGTTTGAAAAGGGGAGATCCAGGAAAGTAAAAGTTCAGGGATGCCATAATGCTTTAGTTTTGGTAAAATCAGTAGAGCCCTTTTCGGACGTATTAAATTTGGTCATGGTTGTCGTACTGGTCAGAATTTATTTCCGTTGAAAGAGCAGTGATACCTAACATGCAAGGTTTCTTAATGTAGTGGCTGAGAGCAGATATACAACCGGAACGGTAAAAAGGCTTTGGTGGCTGAGAGAAGACATACAACCGCAAAAGGATAAATTATGAACTCGATTGTTGCTTTCAATTGCAGACGCAATTACATGAGTAAATTCAACACAATTCGTAGTGGTTGCAGCGACCTTTTACAAAGCCATGTTGCTATGCTGCAACAATGCAGCTGAAGGCATCAAAGACATGGTTGAAAACGAGGCGTTCCAAAATTTCAAAAGGCTCTCGCCTTTTGAAAGAATGAAGATTGAGCGCTAGTTAAAGCAAGGTTACTTTCACACGATTCAAAAATGAGAATACTGTTTCAGAGCTTCCAGAAGGATGGAAACTTACCAGCACAGAGATTGACATAGAATTATATGGACAAAAAGACATAAAGCGAAGACACCAGATTTTGCACGAAAAAATTAAGAATGTAATCTGGACTAGTGGATTCATTGAAGTCAAGTGAGGACAAAAGCAATCAAACCTCAACAGGATTAGTCACAACTGAGGAGAAACAAGCAGAAAAATGAAAAGAAAAGCAGTCAGAAGCAAGAGTCGATGGGTTTGTGTAAACAGAGGAATGGAACTTTGCAAAGAGATTGCAAGTGTCAAGATAGTTGTATGCAGCAAAACCATTAAATACCAAGGAGTCACGAAGATAACAATATACTTTTAAGGAATAGACAAAAGACCAGAAACTTTTAGGGCTATTCAAATTCAAGGAAGATTTGACCAACGAGGAATAGTTAAGCAATGCTAATATATTTCCTTCTTCGCAAAGGAACATAAACAGGAGAAGATAGCATAATTTTTATTAGATCAAGAATTCAAAAGTTTCAAGAGCGCAGAATTCTGTTTCTTTTAAGGTATTCTTTACCCCCTCAGTAAACCAAAGAAGAGCACGTTAATTGCGAGAACAGGAAACAGGAGTACATACCGAGATCAATTCGAGAAGAATATCGTAAAATTTCAAAATAGTAAAGTCAATGTCGGGACGCTGAAAGCAATTAGAAAGGTGGGGGACAATTATCCATATTCATTTCCTCGATCAGCATCTAATTTTCTAAAAATATATCTTCCCCATTTATTGAACTCCATAAATATCATCAACAAAAGATTATTTGTTGCCATCGGCTCTCTCTTTACCATAACGTCGATGAGTTAAGGTTAACCTGCATATTCATGGTTTACCATCTACTATTTACTACGTTGTAAAGCCAAACAACTATATGAAATACATTAAAACAGTTTTTGAAGAACATAGCTATAAATTCATCCATCCACTCATTTTATAAAGTCATTGAGCCATGTAACAAGCAACCCATTAGCTTTCAGCTAGAATGACAGTTAACTCTCGCTTCACTACCAGGTATTTCGTGATTTTTTCCGATACTTAACTCTAAATAGCCCGCAGAGAATAAGATTGAAGAGGGCTTGATGGTTGATGTTGTAAACACCTTGGATTGCTTTGATGATGTGCGTCCTACCGTGACGATGCACCAGCTTCAGCTCGACATGAGCACGTGGAGTGTAGGATACACATCCGGATTTACAGCAGGTGAGAGATGCTCATTGCCCTTGGGTCTCGATTTAATGCGACAGTTTTAAATGGATGCAATGTATTTACGATGGAATCCGATTACAGTTCGACATTTAAACGGTCGTTTGCTCTCCACTGGAATTCTTGCATGGTTGACTTGGTATACCGCAATTAGGTGCACTACAAGCAAACTAGAATTGCTTTTCGAAACGGCTGAATTCAACTCTAACGCATTGATTCAATACTTCGTTAGTTGTACTTAATTAGATTAATTTATGATATGTCATTTACTGTTGTGTGCTTGAAGCGTAAATAAAATTCATAGATGGAACAGGAGGACTAATACATGCCATCATCACTTGAATCATTTTTACACGTGAATCAATTTAAAATTATAATAAAAGACATGAAGATATATGTGTATGTTTTCACGTATATGTTACGGAACTAATATTGTTACATTAGATTGATACATTAAAAAGTTGTATGGCCGCGTTAGCGAAATAGTTTATCACATGAATTTTTGTTTGAAATTCTGTGTAACGGAGCTTAAAAGCAAATGGGTAATTCACTGGTGGATTGCATTATGACGATTCATAAAAATTATCTAGTTACTCAAAAGACATAAAAACTAGCCGGAAGTATACAGTTTTAATACATTTTACTCGAAACGGTAATTTCTAATGGCTGAAGATACACCATAAAGACAACATATTTGTACATAAAACCAACACATTTCAAGAAGTCTTAATAGCTTGCTTGGAAATATCTTCTGCTTATCGTTTCTCGTCAATAAAGCCAGAGTTGTTTTATGGTTATAGATTTTGTTTAAATGCTTTCGAAAAAGTATCAAAGTACTTAACGTAGAAAAAGAAACTGTTCATATGTACTTGTATAAAGTATTTATATATAAGTGCTCCTGAAAGCACAAAAACATCTGTCATTTAAGTAATTTGAATAATTGCTTTGAAATATTTACTCGCCTTTTAAACCGCCTTCAAGTCGGCTGAATTTGAGTATATATTTGTTAACTCCAAGCTTTTGTTTTGCTGATTCCCGTTTACTTACATTTGATAGAGTATGACTCCATCAATTCTCATTGATTCAAAAATTCAACCAAGCACAAAGATGATTTCTAGACAAAAAACTCTTAATTGATTTTCGGAGAAGTGTTGGAATCATGTAGATTTTGAAAAGATGTTCTACCAAAAGTCCTCTTTATTACAACTAATCTGTATCGTAGGCCGTACAAGTTTGATACAAAGCCATAGATTAAAAAAAATTCAGGGTTACCATTCGTAAGAGTCTCAAAATTAAGGAAATTATAACACTTGTTTCCGACACAGTCCACACCTCTCCCTAAACTCTATACACAGTCTCATCATTTTTATCTACATTACCAAGTAGACTAACAAAATATGATATATCAAGAGTTGGAAAAAAAATTTTTAGAAAGTCAGAGAAGGTTGTCCGAAAAGATTAATTATATGTTATTGCTGATAAGTGAATTGGGCAGTGGACTAAAGACTAACTATATCTTATCAAAATTAATGCTCATTTCTTTAGGATGAAACCGCAAATACCATTATTACGAGGATAAATCAAACATGAACGAGATTTTACTTCCCGAGCTACTATGGTTGACAGAACAGGGCCTGCGCAGCTAGTCTGCTTTGGTGGGATCATTTAGAGTGGGAAGTACCGGCCGTTTTATGCTTACGATGTTAGAGTAATAGGTACATCCTCTGCTGCGCAATGCATAATTATATAGTTTGCTGCTCGTCAAAGCGACAAAAATTTTTCCCAGATTGACTGCACAGAGTGGGGACCAAACACTATCTAGGACTTACGAGTTTGCTTAATATAAAGAAGTAAAAAAAGAACGCAAATAAGTGAAAAATCAAAAAAACAACCGCTGTTCTCAGACCACCATCCTAAGTGAAAGCATTCGATTGGTTCGAGACATTATTGAAGACAAATCAGACATTATTGAAGACATTATTGATAGACAATTCGAAGTATCCAAAATTGCAGAAAAGGTTGTAATAAGCTATGGAAGCTGCCAAGCGATCATTGCAAATGATCTAGATTTCCATGAAGTATGAGCCAGATATATTACTCAAGTTTTGACCAAGATCAGAAGTTGAGACATTCGGTGGGTTTTCGGACACTCCTAGAAAAGCGTACAACAGAAAATGATGCATTTTTGAGTCAGATCGTCACTTGTCACAAAAAGATGGTGAATAATTACACTCGTGAGTCGAAAAAAAACCAGTATAGAGTGGTGGAAAAAAAAGTGGAGGTAGTTTTTTAGCTAAACTGGTAAGGCTCTTGCAACAGTCTTGATTTTTTGAATACACAAACAATACTGCTTACTTCTCCGATCTATTGGATATGATCATAGCTTGATCATTCTTCCTACAGCCTGGATCTGTCGCACTGATACTTTCATTTGTTTCCTTAGAAAAGCTACTGGAAACAATGATTCGAAGATAATGCTGGATTAGAGGGACTTGTGTGCAGTTAGACTCTGATGCAACTAACCTCATTCTAAAATATTGCAATGAGAAACCTCTCTTCTCCTTGAAAAAAATATATTTCTGCAGCAGAAAACAACATAGGAAGCACAAAATAAATGCCGTTTATGTATATAAGAAGGTGACTTATTATCTGCGAAATCTTTACGGTTATAATGCAAAATGTTCTATTTTTCTTGCGATTTTCCAAAATAATTTTTCCACAATTTCGCCCACATTTTTAAATAACTTTTACCATAACTGATCCTACTTAGGACCCATATATAATGTAAATTTTCGATTGATCGGAAGATTCGAGAGTGAGTTATCGCGAACATTTATTTCGGATGATCTAAAAATAGATAGCTTGATGAAAAGCTACCATTCTTGCGGAACGTAGAATTTTTAAAATTTTAAACTGCCAGAACAGGTATAAAATTTATAAATTATTTAATTTTGTCTTAGAAGTACAGCTTTTACAAGAGACTCGATGATTTGGAGGACTTTTTTCATGTGGCTGCTGTAGCCTCAGAGTTACTTGCAAATTCATCAAAAATTGCACTGACCGATTTCTTTATATTCACAAAAATAATTTTGTTGAATTTCGTAATTGTCTGATGACTTTCTCAAAAGTTATCGCAAATACTCAGCCTAGAGTCAAAAATGTGCAAAACTTTATGTTAAACAAGCTCAAAACGTTATCGAACTCTCATCCCGCATTTTTTATCATAGAAATACGTATAAAGAATCATAGATAGATTATACGCTTCAGCAAATTTATTATCAAAACTCAATTCTGATTTTTACCGCAAAATAAAATCATCGACGAAGCACATTTTTGGTTTAACGGATTCGTCCGTACTTTTTTTTAGTGATCTGGGTCAGAGATTTTCCTACACCCCCCTAACACCCCCTTAATACCCCCCTGGAAAGTGCACACACCCCCCCCCCCTCCCCCCCCTAGCACGGACAATTTTCCTACACAAAGGGACCTTTGTGTCCTTTGTTCCAAAGGGACACCCCTCCTAAAATTCTGAACACACCCCCCATGAAAAATTCCTGAGAAAACCCCTGATCTGGGTAACCCAGTCGTGGTCAATGACGAGCGCTACCGCACCATATTAACCAGTTATTTTTCACGTAAATTGGAACAACTAGCCTGATAGGCATGTGGTTTCAAGAAAACGGCACCACCTGTCACACAGTTGGTCAAACAATCGACTTATTCATGTCGAAATTTGAAAATCGAATCATTTTATCATGTGACTTGATCGCATTCGACTTTTTTCTTTGGTTTTACTTCAAGTTCCTCTTAAACGGTCAACCAGCAGACCTCCATAATCTGCCACCTTGTTGCGGTGAAGGGGCTTACGGCAGTAGCGCACCAAGGCAGACGCGTTGCTTTCTTGCCAAGAAAGACCTAGGGGAACGATACACTTAATCTAAAATCAAAGCATAGACGAAAGAAAAGCTAGGATTTAAAGCTATAGCTAGGAGTTAAAGCTAAGCTAAAACAATCCCCACCTCAAACAACAACTAATGTGGAAGCTAGCACCTCCACTGGCCGCCATTTAAGTCATGCGAAGCTAAAGCGCTCCGGTGCCAACGTACTTGCAGACTCGGACTTGTACTCGGAGAGCATAGTTTCGACCGAAGTGTATAGTATACATAGTTTTGCCTGAGTGAGGCAAAGATGCTGGTCCTCAGAAGAGGAACAGCTCCAAGCCGAACAAAATGGGCAAAAAAGCGCAGGAGAAAGTACAAAGTGGATTCGTGCATTGTCGGCAAGCTCGCCGGCAAACCAACACTTTAAGCGGAAGAAAAGGATCTGTTAAGTTGGGACTGAAGGCCACGAGTATTTCGCTGGAAAGGAAAAGCTGATACTTAATGGCTCTGTTTGCACAGCAAAGTGCAGCAGAGCTTGTCCAAAAGGCTACCAGAAAAAGGACAGAGATCCACTGAGGACGAAAAACTAGCGTCCAACATGCCAACGAACGAGGCCAGTCGGCAACGTGTCCTACAACCATCCGAAGAAGACCATGAGGGTCAGCGATGCGGCAAAACAGCACCGCATCGTGGCTCTTATCGGCCGCAGCAATCCCTTGGGTCAATTGTCGATTGAGAAATGCAAGACTGTATAGTCAGGCCTGCTCAACGCGATGATTGACCGGATGCAAAAGCAGCTTTAACCAGCTACGCGTTTGTTTGGCTAGTTCAGAGGTGTTAAGATCATCAAGTGCAACGACGATCTTACGTTGCCCTGATGTGTGGTTGTAGTCCCGAAATTACCGGGGCTATGGAAAGAAGCTTGACTAAAAATTGTGGAAAGAGGAAGCACGCCAACACTACCCAAGGCAAAAGAGGTGGCCCTGAAATTGCTGCAGAGGAAAAATCCAGATATTCCAAAGCAGGATTGGAAGATCCTGGATGTGAAGAAACCAGCAACACAATTCTTCAAATAAACAAGTTGACTGACGATCTGCTCCACCCGCGGTTCGGAAAAATGGCTTGGGGTGCAGAGCAATAGAGAGAGGGAGTGAGAATGAGAGAGAGAAAGAAATAGACCGAGAGAGAAAGCGAGCGATAAATTCACTCTCTGGATATATTGCTATGTTGGCTTGCACATGAATTCCAGTAAACAATAGTACTGTTTATGAGACAGTTCAAAAATCCTCAGTTTAACTTACCAAAATTGAACGGGATCCCTGTTGAAGTGAGTCAAAGTGGCAAATATATGGCTTTGATTCTAGACTCGAAGTTACTAGGGAACGAAAATATAGCACAAAGGATGCTACGGTATCTATCTTAGGTATTTTTTTTATCTTCGATGTATAGAGGATACAATTTAATGTCATATTAAAGAAACTTTTACGATTTCTTTCCAAAACGGGACGATCTGACCTTATTTGTCTGGATTAAATTGTTTTTAATATAGACCAATGACACTTTTAGCACCTGAGTTGATAAAACAACAGGATAAATATGGTCCTTTGCAATGTGATGGTTCTGAAACGGCTAATATGCGCTTTCTCGTTTGTGAAGGACCTCAGTAGATAATTAAGATAAATACGTTGATAATTAAGGGTAAGTGTTCGCAACAAAAACACATCTAAATTGGTCCAAGCATGTGTTAAATGTTTTTATATGATAAAAATAGTCGGGAAAATAAGTTTCATTCCTTTTTTGAACTAAACGGTTTTTGCACTTTGAATAAAGAATAATTCTCCTATAAGCTGGTAAAAAAATTGGAAGCCTACCAGAGTAAATTGATGGTAATAATCATTTCTATTACAGTGGGAATGTTTTCTTAGAAGGCCAACCAATCGTCAGATATTTACATCTCCACTCAAAGTATCATTAATATGTCCTCTCATAGCGAAGACTTCCTCATTACATCGCATTCGACGCAATAAAAAACAATTTTTTTCATTCGATTAATAACTCTTTTTTCTGCCTCATGCCGGGCACTTAAAAAATTATGTCCAAATCAACAGAAGATAATAGGGAGCAACGACGGCCGATTCAATGACTGCCAAGTGATGGGCCTACTCCATTATCAGCAATTTCACTCTTCGTGTTATTCCTTGCCATAATTCACTTGAAATCTTAAATGTCAGTCCGATTAATTGCTGTATTCGACAACGATGTTGACCCAAATCAACCGATTCCGGTCCGCCGGCTGCGTTTCGTTTCAATTAAATCCGAACTTAAAACGGTCCAGCTCATCCCGTCTCGTCGATTATCTTGCACTCTGCTGTACACGGGGGAGACTGATGTCGAACAAGCTGGGGATTTTTATCAACGGAATTCCTTTTCTTAAGTGAAACACTTCACTGTGTGGGAGTTGGCTATGTGGATTGCGGAGCATCGTATCTACACGCTTCCACTTTAAGTTTTGTGTAGAATGTATGTTTTTGTAGACGGTGGTGGCAAGGGCTGTCATTTCTGTAGCTGTTTTGCTTCTAGTTGTGGTGCTTAATTTATACTAAGAATTGCTACCCAAGATCTAATTTTTCCTTAGAATGATATGCGCAGATTTAATGTTTACTATTGTCTTACGTGACAAAAACCATATAACACTGATACATTACCAATGTTTGTTTACTACAGTCAAGTAATTGGTAAAACCGTATGCTGTTCACAATTGTTTAAATGTGATTCTATGGTTTTATATCAAAGTACTTTAGTTTCATAAAATATAAGCATAACTGCATTTTATGGGCTTAGATAAATTGGTCGCTTTCCACATGCACCTGAAATTGGAGATGGAAATTCTTAGTCTTAATTTTAAATTATTCACAACTAAAAATAAATATTAATCTATTTTTCAACTTTTTCTCACTACTTTAAGATAGTTTATCTTAAATTAAATGCTTAAACTAAATTCACGTTATATTTGCCTAAAAACTAATCGCATATGTCCGAAAGCCCTTTTAATTGTTACAAAGTCGACAGCACCGGTTCGTTTTACTCAGGGCAATTGACTAGCACAGTCTTCTTCTGAATGTTAAGACCGTAAATCAGATCATCGCCACGCGAGATTGGCATCCAAGAAGAATTACGTTGACCAAGCAACTGGAAGTTCAATCTATGTACGGACATGTAGGTATAGCGTATCACTAGCGACGTTCATCGTGGAAGTTTCCTTATCAGCTTGTTTTATGGCCCAAGACAAGAGTCACTTTTACGAGACGCATCCAAATTAGAAATTATTTTTCGGATATAAGATTTATGGATGCGTTGTGGACAAAGTGGAAACTTGCTAGAAACACCATTAAGTCTCATGGAAACCAATTTGTTGACAGGCTGTATCGAAATAGGAAATATAAAGAAAAGCCTGCGAGAGCCATAGTTATAAAGATAATGACTTGATTGCTGTTTATCTACCTTGCGACACATACACCGAGTTGGTAATGGTAATAGCCGGGAAGGGCAATGTTCTTAATTTAACGGCCACTTGAACAGGAACGGAGAGAAGCGATGGCTTCCTCTTTCTACTATCACCCCGAAATAGACTGTCAATCACACACGTGAATTGCGTGAGGTCACAAACTTTATTGCAATTACATGACGCTGGATTACGAAAGTGTTTTGTTAGATGATAGATGCCTTGTATGATAGAACATGTAAGGTACATAAGTAAAATTAAGTTTTATTAAGATATCTGATAATCTTACCAAGACAAAATTTTTGTGCATGCATCTAGAAGTTGGAAGTAATATTATAAGAGACTCTGGAAATGAAAAAATTGATTGCAAAAATAATGTATCAGTAATCATTTTCTGAAATATCGCAGCCTCAGTTTCCTTATCATTGATAATGTATCATTATAAATGGTTCTCCACCGGATCTTTACTGACAGTGAAATTTAATTAAGTGTACACTGAAAGAAATACTCGTGGTTGGTTTAACTATTTTTAATAGTATTTCAACGATTCATTCAAAATCGTTAAACGAACTACGGAAAATGGTTGTTTTTACAATGCTAATATAGTTAATTTAACGATATAAAAGTAGTTGGCTCTGCTAATACAACAAATATTGAAAAGTTCAAGAAATCAACTGCTTTAATTGTTTCGAAACGAAAAATAGTTGATCTATGGCAAAATATTCATCAATTCACTCAACATTACAAAATTTCGAATTAAAAACAATTTTGATAATACTTGAACTACTTTGGAATAGTTAAATTCAACAAACGTAATTCAGCAAGCAACGTGTTTGGAATTATTCTACGAAACGTAAAATGGTTTCGACATTTGGATGTTTTTTCATGTTCTGAATGAAATTGTCCATGCAGTGGCCGATAAATCACTTCATCTATTAATTTCTACCCATTTGATTGCCATGTTTTAGAGTTACTGTGGAAAAGAACTGAATATATCTTTGATATTTCAGCTGAAATTTTTACGCATACGAAATCAACTAACTTTTTTTTGAGTCGCGGTAGCACTGAGCTTCATCCTTGTCGTGTGTTCCTGCGACAAATACTGAGAGGGTCAATCAATTCAGTGTCGAAAAGTGCGACTAATAAAGTGATTTTTTAGTAGTGAAATTTTTTGGAGCACATGTATTTCAAAACGTGAGTTACTGTCAAACGATTTGCTTCAGGTTAGTAGAAATGAGTTATATTTTTGCAGCTGCATAATTTGCAGCGTACTAGTTGATTTTTTATGTCTTCCGAAAATCCGGGCGATTAAATCAACATTTTTGAAACCCTCGCTGTTTTTAACATACTTTAGTTTACACACTGAAACTATTTTTGATAGTAATGCAACAATTCATTCAAAATTGTCGAATGAACTACGGAAAATGGTTCTTCCTACTATGCTAAAACAGTTCATTTAACCATACAAAAGTAGTTGGCTTTGCTGATACAAAAAATATCGGAACCTTCGAGGATTCAAGTATGTTAATTGGTTCTTAAGGGGTTACTCCCACTTGTAACTTTGAAGTTTTTCGTTTTTTTTTGTTGCATTTTTTTTAAGTATAACTATCTGAGAATACGTACTTCAAATTTCAAGTCGATCCAAACATAATTAACCGAGATATGAGCGTTGAAAGAGAAGAAACTGTTGCTTATACCACCGTTACTTTTACTTATAAACGCGTTTTTCTCGAAATGACATCTTTGAAGTCGGTGACCAAAATTACTCGAAAACTACTGAACTGATCTTTTTGAAACTTAGCAGACTTATTTAATACAAAAAAATGTAGTGTTTGATCGTTCGATTTTTTTTTTAAATAAAAAATGGCCGTTTTATAGCCAAAAGACGGCCATTTTTTTAAGTGAAAATCGAAATATTAACTTTGACTGTCCGCCATTTTGTGAAAAATGGATATTGTTTTAAATCCTTCGATTAAACACTAGTTTATACTGTTATTTAACTAAGTCTATCGCTATTTTTTGTTTCAGATGATCCAGTTCGACACAATTTTGGTCACCGCAAAAGGTGAAAATTAAAATTCCATTGTTTTGACGGCCATTTGTAATTAAATCATGTAATATTTTTCAATAAAAAAATTACTGAAAGGTGTTTAAAGTAGGTACTTTAAGAAAATATAACAGTCGTTTAAAAACATTTCGTAGTTTTGTCAAAAAAAATTCATGAAAATGACCTATTTTATTGCGCTACAAGTGGGGGTAACCACTTAATACAATAAGTAGTTGATCTATAGAAAAATGTGCAATACATCATTTAAAACTATAAAATATTGAATTATAAACAATTTTCATAGTGAGCGAACTACTCTACAATTGTTAAATTTAACAAACATAATTCAACAATCACTTATTATTGTTGGGGCACCACAAATTATAGTCATTTACTATTTCGTACTATGTACATTGTTGGAGTATATAGTTTGAGGTTGTTTACTCTTTTGCACCACGGACGTAATTTATCAACCACGCGTTGTGGTACATAAAAGTAATCAACAATTTTCTTATGGTTGTTTTAACTATAGCCCGTAGTTGACGCAAAAACAACTAAGGAAAATTGTTGACTTTACTAAGATTTTTCTCTCAGTGTAAGTAATACCACTCATAAAATGGATGGAAAATGGAGCGACTATAATTTTAATCTGTCTGAAATGCACATACTTAATATTACTTCATGCATAGACCCTTAAGGCAAAAATTATTCTGGACTAAAGATGTTAACGATAAATTTTATTTATACTTTCTTTAAATGCACATTATTTCTGCAAATAATCGTTTGACATGTATGTATATCCGATTTGATAATGGCATTATTATGTCTTTTTATGATGTCTTCAACAGGTGAATATAATCCAATAAGGTGATTTCGACTGTTCTACTTAATAAGATAAATCGTTCTATTCCCTAAAAGAAAACGACAAAGTCATTAGCTACACATAAATGAGAAAAAATTTTGACGCTTAGGAACCGCTAGAAAGCTTGATTTTCAAAAAAAAAAAGATGAGGTAAAGTATAAACATAAAATGCATATTCTTTCAAATCTGTTTGTCGCAATGCCAAAGCTCAGGAGATTATCCTTTGAAGCGAATGCCTAGCAATGGCTAAAGGGATACACGTATGGCAGAAGCCGATTTCAGTTATTCATTATTCATTAAAGGGAGGTTCTTGCAGATTTTGTCAAAAAAATTGATTTTCTGTGTTTTTTTTACAAAAAAATAAAGCTACATACGTGTAGAATATGTGTGCAAAAGGTTATTTCGATCTGGAACATATTTATTGGATTTGGGCGTCTCAAACGCATTCACTTCACGCGCGCTGAGGAACGCTCAGATTTAGCCTGTTCACCGTGTGGCCCCAGATGGCTTTCTATGTACCGGAACTAATTACAATCTGTATTATCGCATACTTCAGATTCGTAATCAGCTACCTCAAAACCCTATAATAATTGGTACTGGTCGCGATAACTGAACAATCAAGAAAGTTATTCCAAGGCAAACTTGCTAAAAACTTTAAACGCGTTTTCCTCGAAACGATATTTTTCATCATAACTTCAAGCACAGGGCTCGATTTATTGATCCGATTCACTTCATTCAAAGTCTGCTCAAAAGGATATACTTTTTTGTATAATGAGCATAAAAATTTGTCAATTCATAATTCAAAAGTCAAAGTGAAAAAGATCCGGGCTAAAAATTGCAATCTTTTTTAAATTGCAATAATTTGGTTTATTTTATGTCCCAATTCATTCTCATTAGGTATAAGCCATGGAGATTTCCATAAATTTTAAAAACTTTAAATTATGACTGATTTCAGCTTACTAAGAGAGGCTGCAGACTTGAAGTTACCGGACGATGTCTCGCGTGCAGAGGCAGACGAGAGACGCCATTTTGGAGCCGCCATATTGAATTTCACCGGAATAAAAATTTGAATGATTTTAGAATGACCAACAAATAACCATAAATTCGTATTCTTTTTCATTATCCTTCGAAAAATTCAAAACCTTTACCTTATTTTCGACCGTATCTTAGAGAACCTTTCCTTAAGTGCCATATTAGGCGCGATTTTTTAATCCCCTTAACCATAACAGAACAATGCAGACGCATTGGAAGCACAAAGGGGGAGTTGTTGTTGTTCCCAATGCGTCTGCATTGTTCTGTTATAGATAGGAGGAGCAAAAAACACGCCTATTATTTCTTATCAGCTGTATATGCATAGTTGGCACAAAAGTTATAATGTGACAATTAATAGAGCGCTAATATTATACCCAGTGGCCGGCTGTTAAGACAACACAAGACGAACAAATACAACCATGAGCATACGGTGTGATTTGAACCCACGGGTAGTAGACCGCTGCTTCACGCTAGCGCTTTAGCGAGCAGAGCTACCGACCTTTCAATTCTAAACCCTATGTGGGCACTGAGTGCCTAATAGTAGGCCAACATTTTTTTTTCTAAAATTCAATTTGTCATAACATCTGACAAAAATATTGGTACAGCGCATATTGATTTTGTATTCAGCGCATACTGATTTTGACTTTAACTATACAAGATTAAAATATATATGAGTGTGCAGCTACGGTAAGAACGTGAAAATTATCCTTCAAATAATATACCTCTTAGAAACCAAAAAATTGCAAACGATTGATGCATTTTATCTTTTCCACACACTGTTAAATTGAAAATTTCAAAACTCCGTGTTAGACAAGAACGGTAACCCATCACCAAATTACCTCTACATTGAGCGCTCGAAATTTCTGTTTACTAAAACTCAAGATCGGCTAGCCAAATCAATTTGAAATTCGCAGAGTGTATTCGACTTAAGTAGAACCAGATCTGAAAGTAGTGATTTTGAAAGATTGACGCTACGAAAGAAATATGCTTTACGTCCTCTAAACTGCGAGATAGTCACCAAATTTCAATGAAATTCACAAAGTAGCTGAACTTCAATTTATGCCCAGTTTGGTTGAAGTTTGTTTGAAAAATTAAGATAAAGCTGCCAGCTATGATAACATTTGCCCCCTGAATCTTGAAAATTCTCATAGCCCAATAAAGCTATTTGCTTTATAGCTCCTGGTTGCAGTGAAAATTTATATAGAAAATGAATATTTTTTTGGGCAAATTTGGTGAGAATTTGGTTTTAAAACCACGATGGAGCTGCCAGCTATGGTATTTTTATATTAATTTTTTCATTTGCGTTTTTTGCAGCTTGCCGAGTTTTGTATGATTTCTGGGCTACCCCGGCTGCAGGGTACCCTAGAAATGGCCGTGAAGACTCCTTGTCCACATAAGCGGAACACCCCTTAGTGCAACACCAACGGATGCTTGTAGACCGCTTTGCTAGCTCTGCGCGGCTGGGGTGAATTATTGAAAATTGTGAGGACTTGCTCCCAGAAAAAGGGGACGCTATGTATATTTCATCCGTCAAATCAACATATTTGAATTTCTTTTTGTAGGGGTACCCGAAAAATTGTTTTTTTGCAAACAATCCACAAACTCTTGACGAACTGAAAGCCAATATTCGATAAGATATTGTCCGAAAAAATAAACATGAATCAAATATTTTCAAATATGATTTGGCGTCATATACGTTTCTTGTTAATTCAAATAATCTGCCTTCATTTCAATAACGCTGTATCAAAGTGGACTTGTTTAGCACAAAATGTTTTGTTTTACAATCAATGATGAAAATTATGATTTGAAAATAACATTTATACCATAAACTGGAATCATTTCCATTGAATGTGGGGGCTTATTTAATTCAAATAAGATTCGTTTTTTATTTAAAAATGTTTCAACTTTTAATTTAAATTTGATTCTGTTAAATTTTAAGGGGTGAAATTTTTCGGAGTGTACTTAATAAAGCACCCCACAGTTTTTCTAGACTTTTCAATAGGCACATGGCAATGACGACGAAAATATAATTTAGGGTATGGAATGCAATCTAAATTGATAACGATTGTACTTTCCCCTATATACCAATTTCAATTGTGTGGGCAGTACATACTAGAACCATGTGTTTGATGAAGCTATGATGCACGCGGGCCATACACACTGATTGAGGGAGGAAGAAGGAAGAAAACGCACCTAATATCTGTATTTTTACCTTTCTTGACAAACTAGATTAGAGCAGGAAAAACTGGATCGAAAAAACCACCCAAAATAAGCTTATTTTAATCGCTTAGGCTCCTGCCACTTAAAGAAATTTTACCATCAGCGATAGTTTTCTGTCATTTATTTACAAGTATATATAGACTTTACAATGATATGTAATGCTAATTTAACAGGAAATTATAAATCGTGATGTAAATAATTTTAAATATATTTTTCAAACTCAGCGAACCTTGAAGCTGGAAACTGCCATACATAGATGCACTAACCACTATGGAAATTTTGCTGATAGAAGCACACTCTACATTTGAACACGTTTGTTTTTTTTTTATCCAGAGCAGAAAATTTGCCCGAGATAAATCACTGTTTTCGACTATGCTGCCTTACGATTATTTCGATAAAAGTTATTTGAAAAAACTTTTTCTCGTAGTTTTTATAATCAATATAATAACTTGCGTACTTGAATTATTGTTTAAGTAAGTTAGTGAATTTTGTAGAATTTTTTTTTTTGCGATACTATTGGAAAATTGAATTAATTTCTATCTGAAGATGATTCGATAAGAAAAATGCATATGATCCATTTGTATTAGCATGCTATTTGGTCAAAAGACAAGATTGCTTCTAGTTACAATATGAAATCGGAGAATGCATAAAAAAAACACTTTTCACAAACCGTGTGGCAAAAAGAGAACAAAAATAAATGGGTCTTTCCAGCATGACTAAGCCCAATCAGAAAGATGCGAGTTGCACGACGATCATAGTTGGGCTATTATATTAATGCAACTACACTGAGAAAACACATGGCGCCAGACGTCATAATTTATAGACTTCTGGCGCCATGTACATAGTCGATTTAGGGATTGTGATAAAATATTGCGCCACACGCCATAATGCATGGCGAAAAGTACATAGGCCTACATGCCATGTACATGGCGTGACAGACTATATTACATGGCGTGGAGAGCTATAGCACATGGCGTGGAGGACTATACTGTATGGCGTGGAGGACTATACTGTATGACGTGGAGGACTATACTGTCTGGCGTGGAGGACTATACTGTATGGCGCGGAAGATTATAGTACATGGCGTGGAGGGCTATAAGCATAGCGTCTGCTCCTATGTACTATGGCGTGTGGCGCTATATTTTATCACAAATAGATCGAAATCGACTATGTGCATGGCGCCAGAAGTCTATAAATTATGGAGTCTGGCGCTACGTGTTTTTTCAGTACATCTGAACAACAGTACAACAAAAGGCCACGAGCCTTCTCAGTTCTGAGCACCTGGAGGTAGAACAGTCGATGTTAGGTAATGGAATTCTATCGACAAAATTCCCGAGGGATAAATAACATCAAAGCCCATACCCTCTCTTATACTCAAGAAGCTTGCTGTCATTTATACATTTCCTCACACAGTATGGCTGCGAGTTATAATTGTAGTGCCTTGAACCATATTACATGGCTCATGGCACTATGTAATATGGCGTGTGGGGCTATAATTTCTGCACCATGCAATTATGGCGCTGGGAGCCATACTGCATGGCTCAGAGTACTATGTACATAGCGTGTGGGACCATAAATCCTGCGCCATATTGCATGGGACTATGTAGATTCTGACATTATGGCGCTGGGAGCCATATTGCATAGCTCAGAGTACTATGTACATGGCGTATGGGACGGTAAATAATGCGCTATGTTACATGGCTCTGGGCGCTATGTGGATTTTTTTTCAGCGTAGATTTTCCCAAATCAATGTATCTTTGATATATTGAAGATGTATATAAAGACCTTGCCAGACTATGTTATAGCTTCAAGATTGGGAGAAGCTGATCGAAACCCAAAGATTTTTATATTAAAAGTGAATACCTACTAGTAAAAATTAAAGCTTCTTCCAATAACGATTCAAATCCAATCATTTGCCAGTCAATACGTCTGCTCGAATCTGGCTCGTAGCAAAATAAAAAAAAATATTTTTCATCTTCTTCTCTGTTTTTACAATGTCCATTTTTATCAATTTGCAGAGAATTTTCGCAGAAACTTCGCATCGGAATTTTTGCCTCGAAAAAAATCTTTTTGGAGAAGTTACTCATTATTTTGGAAATATTTTTCAATTTTCAACATAAGTAATACATTTTCCGAAATAGTTACAACTTTTTAAAGATACACTTTGCTTATAATATGTTTTTCAAATTCAACTTAATTTTCGTACTAATAAACGATAATCTGCTAAACTGCCAGTACAAAATGAAAAATATGTTCCGTGTACAGACACATCACGTTTATAAAAGCACAGTGAATCACTTAAAAACCCATTTCTCTCCGTCTCATGCCTTGCAAAATCTAGTCGATAATTTGAAAATTACACTCCATCTTCCAATCTGAATTCAGACCTCCAAACCTTGATAGCTACGTGGGAGTAAGGCACGACACGTTGCGTGCATCTTGTTAATTAAAGGCCTTGCAACAGAACCGTGGAATTAAATTGGTTCAAAACGTTCGAGTCGCTGATGGTTAATTAGAGGAATCGAACAGAACCGAACTGTACAGTGCAGTTGCCCTTTCATTATCAATATCTGAAACATTCAGAGTCACAACGGACACCCTCGAGGAGATGGCTATGACTTCCTTTCGTTGTCCCTTTGAAATGACCACAGAGTAATGGGTTGGGTATTTGTCATCATTTCTGACTGACCCGTAATTTGAATTCGTTATCTTCTTCTCGTTCCTCTTAATTCGTGTTCGTTGTAAATCATTAAAAGGCTCGGCCTGGGACGACTCGACCCTCCTCTTCGTTGCCGTACCTGAAGTACAATCGCAGTTAAAGAAATTTCCATTAGCAAATATGGCTTGAAGGTGGAAGACGATAAAAGCTGACTTCTTCACGAAAGTGTTTCCAGCACACAAGAACAACAAAATGTATATGTTCGCAATCCACGTTTTTACTTCCTACTCCTGCAAACGAAACCAACAATAAAAATCAGTAGCAGCAGCAAGCAGTAAAAACGTTAATCAACTACCGATATCCGGTCTGGTTTCTTTGTTTGCAAGCGCACTGGTAACATTGTTTTGACTTTTGCGCTGATTCCACTTCGCGAAATCGTTAGTGGCCACGATGTAGCATAAATTTGAGACCACCATGCAAAAGCACAAAGGTCTTGCTTGTTTTCTTATGCGGTTAGGGGCTGGCTCAGATTGCATCCGTCCAAGTCTCGTCGGATATTTGTTGCACTCGCGAATTGGCTCCATTCAGCTCAAGCAGCCAGGTTTGTCAGTTTCGATTTCAACGGGTTGTAAATTGGAGGAGTTCAAGTTCATGACAATACTCGCCCTTCTCATCCGCTTGCAATCGAATACAATTAACTGAGCACGAATGCAGACATTGCGGCATTTCGTGAATGGCCAGGTGGCCTATACAGTTGAAATCACACGAGAGGAAAAGAGTACCGGTACCAAAAAGGTAAAATGATTTAAGTATGAATGGGTCTGATATCGGCAAGCAAGAGTCCATTAAGAAATGCGAAGAATTTAATTTACAATTTATTCCCGGTGTTGTGAAAGCGCGACACAACCGAGTAAACCTGATTCAAAGGCAATGTAGTGACATGATTAAAGTGATGTATTGAATTATTAATGACATGAAGTATGTGCAGGAGATTCGAAAAATGTCAGCTTATACGTAAGTATTTCATAAAGATATGAGTTTGCTGCACTACTTTACGTGAAAAGGGATTTGTGGCACCTAAAATAGTCCATAAGATTCAAAGTTGCTAGTAAAAACGAAATAGATTCTGGTAGAACATGATTATTTTATAGGGCATGAATTATAATTATAATTTCTAGAGAATGTCACGTTTCAATTATGTTTTCCATTTACTACAACAGTGCTGTAATATTTGCGATAGCCGCTTCAAGTGAAGTAAGAAATACCAATTTATGTTTTTACTTATATTACTTTATTTCAGTTTGAATTGTTTGTAGAGTGATCTTCTTTCACTATTTGAATCACTAAGCTGCTATGATTCAATCTTTATTCAAACCCGATAATGGGTTATAATCTGGTGGTATGGATAGTACTATAAAATCAATATCGACTGTATTAATAGTATTTGCAATCACTTTGACAGAAAATTCAAAACATCTTGCTATCAGTGCAGATAAGACTGCGGTCAAAGTTCTGTATTTTGGGACATAACCAGCTAATTTGGTGAAGGGTGAAAATGGTTTCTTGAACGTTATGGTAGCAGTTTGTTTTAATTGTTAGTACGATTGGAAAAAATGACATATCCTTCACTTTAAAAATGAAATATCCTTTACTTTTGAAAATTTTCACTATTTAGTTCAAAGCTGAGACCAAATACTCCCAAAGCCAAAGACGCGCTTAAAAATGTAACTTCACGAGCATCACTTTCTGCAGGATTAGGCAGACAAATATCTTCCATTATATTCACATAGCGAACACAAATCACTACATTTACAACATTACATCGCATATTTTCCAAAAAAATTGAGAATAATTATCCGCATTCTAGACACTGTACGCCATATAGTTAAACGCTGTAAAGGGCTCTTCATAAACCTGTCGAGAATTCTGATCAGTCCAGCAGAGCATATTTCGTTTCGCTTCGCACGTCCACAATTGAAAATAAGCTTCGTTACAGAAGAATGTCATGAAGCAAAAATTCAAAGATTGCTTCAGAAATATTTTTCAAGAAAGAAATTTCAAGAATATTTTGCTGATCAGGAATATTTTGCTGATCAACGAAATCGCGTGTACTTACTGAGATTTTGCACCACAGCCAGCTTACATGCATAATAGTGGTGAACATTGAGCCGAATTTAAAACGACTTTCCTCAAAAATAACGGAACGAACTACTTTTATTGATGAGCTGCTTATATTGACAATGATGCCATTTTCACCGATGAGTATGGGATCTACGAACTTTTCTGTCAAAATCATTTTCTAGCTGCGACAGAAAACATCGAAAAATTTGAAGACTTTGGGGTCCTGGTCCAAACATAAACTACTGTTTTCGAATTTAACGATTAATTTAATAACTTATTTAGCGGTTTTCCAAAGTATATTGTCTGGTTTCGAGGAAAAACTTTTGTTTGTTTATCTAGTAAATGAAATTTACCTAAAATAAACAAATTATTGTGAAACAAATAAAAAATAAAGTGAATATAGAAAGTAGCATCACAAAAAGTAAAGTAATCCCATGACAACCGTTATTGGGTCTAGGGGTAGAAACTGGTGGAGAGCTTCATCACAAATTTCTGGAACCATCTATTTATAGACTTTTAGGCCGCCTATGATAGCATAGCCATGGTAGAACTAAAAAAAGTCATGAGAGAATTCGGCATGCCAAATAAAGCTACACAATTGAGTAGGTTAAACATTACTAATGAAGCAAGCCAAGTTACAATACCCGGACTGCTATCGAGACCGTTCAACATCTTCAGTAGGCTATGACAAGGGGATGGTCTGGTCTGCCTCCTCTTCAACCTGGCGTTGGAGAAAGCAATTGGAGACTATGGCACGTCCAAGTCCTGCCAGATACTAGCTTATGCAGATTTTATAGACTTAATTGGAAGATCTGAGCTAGCTGTACGAGAATCCTTCATCCAGATCGAGCAAGCGGCACAAACACTAGGGCTACACATAAATGAAAGAAAGACTTAGTACACGTTGGCAGGTCAATTCTTCAGGGTAGCTGAGCATGAATTTGAAGTAGTGCCATCTTTCAACTGCCTTGGGTCAACCGTAGCAGCCAAAAACCACATTGAAGAAGAAATACTCGGGCGGCTGCTCAAATCCAACAAGCCCATTACAGTTTATCAAGGCTGTTCCAATCCCGAAATCTCACTCGAACATCAAAACTCCTGCTGCGCAAGACCATGGTCCTACCAGTACTCACGTATGGATCCAATTAAAAGGCATTCTGGCCTCTTAGCCGCGTTCTAGAGGAAAGTCTTGCGGAGAATCGTTGTCGCCATACGTGAAGAAGGGCGATTTCGGAGACACTACAGCCATGAGCTGTACACTATCTATATATCTAATTACAAAGATAAAGCTCAGTAGACTCCGGTGAGTGACACCTAGCTCGAATGAGCGAAGCGGAACCTGCACAGAAAACCTTTTGCGGTAGATTTTACTGCAGAAGACAGCGTGGAAGACCTTGCTTGCGCTGGAGGGATGACGTTGATCATGTTGTCACAAGTAAGGCATTTTTCTTTGATAATATTAGCTGTTGAACTAAATAGATTAGCTTAGAGGTGCAAAATGTAGAAAAACTGTGTTTTAAAAGAAGAGCAGAACTGAACAAATATACGATTAAGTTATATGTATACATATATAACTTAAAAAAAAAAACTAAAAAATATGCCCTGTAAAATATGTGTGTTCCAGCGGAAGAATTTATGTTCAGTTTAAGTAAAAGCAAGGTCCTACTACTGAACTACCTTCTACTTACATCCACATCTACCATACGCCAAATTCAATTCTTGTAAAGAGCAGCCCACCCTATGAATTTCATCTTGATCCAATGACTATCTTAGTAAAAATATGAGAAAAATCATTTTTGCTGGCAGTTCTTTCCAAGCTTGCTAATTTGACTAACATACGGTTCAACTAACAGTATGAATTTCATTTGAATCTGATGACTGGGTCGGAAGTTATAAAGTATAAAGGTTTTATCGTATAGAGAGTAATTTCAAAATCGCATCATAGCATACTGGTCGTACGCTTCCTTTCTCATATTTTTAGGATGAGGAATTTATAAAATATTTAAGGCATCAAATCTACCTATCAGTTTTTTTTTTTTTAAACAACCAATTTTGAGGAAATTCGATGTTTTTAAGGGTTTAAAAGCCGTGGCTACAGCCGTGGCCACACGATGCACATTAAGTAAAAACCAGACAAGCAGTTTTTTAACACATATCAGTGTGCTCTGTAAATTTCGTAATGATCTGAATACTCTGCGAAAGTTATCACAAGTCAGAATTTTACATTGGAAAAAATACCGGGGTGCTTTTTAATTCGCTAAAATGCCTATAACTTCAAATGGTTCAAATTTTTTATTTTCAACAAAAAAAAACAAAAATAAACAGCAGAAACCCAAAATAATTTTTCTGTGGTTCCAAAACATTTAGCCTAAAATATCTTAATTTGAGTGAAGGTGTTGACAAAACATAGAGCTGAGAAAATAAGTTAGCAGTTCATACTATGGTAATTCTATAAAACTATATATGAAGAAAACTAAGACAGAAGCTAACCCCGGTAACCGAAGTCAGTTCAGAACAGTATTCGAGGTATGGGCAAATGTTTGGCTACAGAAAGATAAAAAATAGTTTACAAGAAGCTCAGAAACTTCAACGGCAATTTAAACTACCTGCAACATGAAGGTACATATTTACCAGAATAGTGACGGAGTGTTCAAGATAGTTTACGTAGCGTCTGAGAGGTTTTTGCTTTTTGCAATGGTTGGACTACTTAGGGAGGACTATACACTGAGCTACTCAAAGTACCCGAAACTGGTTTATGACTTCAAACACTTATCAGTTACTTACTGATTAGTACCGCAGATCTACACACTAAACTACTTAAAATAGATCGAAATTAGTAGTTTGTTCTGTGAGCGTACTTTTAGTCGCGCTGATGAACTGAAACTTTCTGGATTATGGTGCGTGGGAAATTAATGAAAAGTACAAAAATTGCTTTCATGGCAATCCCTTAAATGTGACAACAAAAAATGTCAGTTATCTGTTTTTGAAAGAACAATAGCAGTTATAAAGTCATTCTAAGCGGTAATAAAATATCGCCGCAAAAATATACGACTTTCATAACATCATTGCACAAAAAGCATTTTTGTTGCCGCACATATTTGAAAATAACTACTCGCACCACACTGTTTGATATTTTCCAGGATATCTCACTAGCTCAGATCCGACTGCGACCTCATGGTCTTTCATGAAAGAGAGGAAGTTTTCAGTTTCCGGTCAAACGGAGTACAAGAACGACTTTTCAAGTGATGAAGTTTTTATAGCATTATATTTTCATCGGCATAGAAGAAGAAAAATACGAAGAAGATTTTGGGTTCATCCCCACATTCAAAAAAAAATTATCGCTGATTATTTGTTGCTGCTAAGCAACTTCAAATTTCGGTTGCCAAATTTTTTCTCATTCTTTAGACTAAAAAAAAGAAAGCTATTTGGAGCTTGTGCAAATAGCGTAATAAAAATGTAAAATTGATATTTTTCTAGTCTACTTCAAAATATTTTTCTAGTCTACTTCAAGATATTTTTCTATTTTCTATTATATTCATTCTGAAAATCATACATTACTGAGTTACTTCAGCTACTAGTAACCCAGCAGCTGAGTTCACAGAAACCTGATTACTAACGGGTTAGTAACGCATATCTAATCAGTAGCGTAGTGTGTGGTGTCCCATTCATGGTTCCCCATTAATTCAACATAATACCCTTCTTCTGATTATTAAATAAATATATTCAATATTTTTCCATTCATCAAACTCCAATTTTTTCATTTTCATTTATTTCTAAAAAGAAAAACTCAGTATATGCTGCTTCATTTCAAGTCAATTGGTACCTTAATACCAATTTATTCTTACTCAGTAATTTGAGTTTCAAGACATCGTTATGACAATGTATATTTATAGTCAATGATACTCAAAGAGCTCTCAATGAAATCGCCTCTCCTACCAAATAAATGGTATGTCTTCAAGATTGTCATAACGAACAGCAAGTGGATATTGCATTTAAAGTACATTTCTCGTGAATCTGACCAGCTTATTAAATGCACATTCTCGTACGTGGTTTCAAAGCAGCGCCACGCAACACATCCAAGTGTCCACCAGTAGCCAATTAGTTGTGTCATAAAATTAAATCACTTATAATACAGTGGATGTCGAATATGTGTGCATGCCTCCATTTTCGATTTAAGATAACAGAGAATATTGAAGACCCGGACATGTAAATATTTCAATCTTGATGTATGATTTTTTAATCAAGACAACTGCGAATGCAATCCAATAGATAAGGAGATATACGAGTAAGCTATAGTACTTAATTATATGTTGAGCCGAACGTGACTCTCTACTTTAACTCAAGTGACAATAACATGATAACTATGGACTTTCGCTACGGACAGATACTCTTCTTTGACATAAACCTATGTCCCATAAAGGGCCTATTTACATTTTTGTCATTTTTGAGTTAACACCGGATTCAAAAACTACATACTCAATTACATCATTCTACAATGTATGAAAAACCTATCTTTTGTGGAAGTAAGTTAAAATCAATAATGAAGAATCCTCCCATCTAAAAAAAAACATCGCACTACTAAGCATAAAGGCTCTATCTACTGCAGATAGAATCTTTATGCTTAGTGATATGTAGATCGAACTTTTATGCTTAAGGCCAATGACAGACAGTTCGGTTTCACCGAAGCGTTTAACGCTTCGGTTTGGCGCGTCGGCTGCCACACACAGCAGTTTTCAGAAGCGTTTATCGAGTCGGTTCAGTTACAAATTACGTCGGAGTATCAGATTTTCCTTCCCCTATCCCATGCATTCATCAATGCATCCAGAAAATTTCAGCTCGATCGGACTACGCAGCAATGAACTCATCGAAAAACGCTCGAAAACCGAGTCGGTGGGTCATTTCTCTCATCAACCGACGCGATTCTGAAACCGAGAGGCGGTTCGCACCGCGGTGTGTGTCATCACAATGCTAAAGTAATGTACGACTATACCGACTCGGTTTTCATCTCGGGAAACGCCTCGCAAAAACCGCTGTGTTTGTCATTGGCCTAAGGTACGCTGCGGCTGGGAGCTGAAACTAAAAACTTAGGCCAATGACAAACACAGCGGTTTTTGCGAGGCGTTTCCCGAGAGGAAAACCGAGTCGGTATAGTCGTACTTTACTTTAGCATTGTGATGACACACACCGCGGTGCGAACCGCCTCTCGGTTTCGGAATCGCGTCGGTTGATGAGAGAAATGACCCACCGACTCGGTTTTCGAGCGTTTTTCATTGCTGCGTAGTCTGATCGAGCTGAAATTTTCTGGATGCATTGATGAATACATGGGATAGGGGAAGGAAAATCTGATACTCCGACGTAATTTGTAACTGAACTGACTCGATAAACGCTTCTGAAAACTGCTGTGTGTGGCAGCCGACGCACCAAACCAAAGCGTTAAACGCTTCGGTGAAACCGAACTGTCTGTCATTGGCCTAACTGAATCTAATTAAATTTTGGAATGGGCCAGAGTATTCCCATACAGCTGCAGCAATAGAATGCGAAACTGAAAGCTTTAGCTAAAACTGAAACTTCTGTCTAACTGAGCTTTCAGAAACTAAAAGTGAAGAACATGTTCTTTATTTTCAGTTTTTAGGCCAATGACAAACACAGCGGTTTTTGCGAGGCGTTTCCCGAGAGGAAAACCGAGTCGGTATAGTCGTACATTACTTTAGCATTGTGATGACACACACCGCGGTGCGAACCGCCTCTCGGTTTCGGAATCGCGTCGGTTGATGAGAGAAATGACCCACCGACTCGGTTTTCGAGCGTTTTTCGATGAGTTCATTGCTGCGTAGTCCGATCGAGCTGAAATTTTCTGGATGCATTGATGAATGCATGGGTTAGGGGAAGGAAAATCTGATACTCCGACGTAATTTGTAACTGAACTGACTCGATAAACGCTTCTGAAAACTGCTGTGTGTGGCAGCCGACGCGCCAAACCGAAGCGTTAAACGCTTCGGTGAAACCGAACTGTCTGTCATTGGCCTTAGTTTGGCGTTTTGGAGTTTGTGTGTTAGCCTGTACTGTTCTTTTAGTATATTTTTCTCATTGTTTACAGAAATCAATGTTAAAAATGGTGAATAATAAAAAAACACCCAAGAAAATATTTTGATGTTCATTTTATAAGTTAAATGTCTGCCCTATACGTTTAGATTAAGCAACCAGCGGCAGCATTTCCTTACTAAACTAAACCAAAAATGACATCATTAAGCTTTGTAAAACCGAAATAAGTTTTAGTTTAAGTTTTTAGTTTAAGCTCCCAGCCGCAGCGTACCTTAAGCAATCGTGCCAGTTTTTCGCTGCACGTTACTAAAAAAGAGTCCTATCCACATGAAACCTATCTTCTACAAGTATTTTCAACGTGACAGTTTTTCTTGAGATGTGTCTCAAGTAAACGAATTTGTATCCATGTTTAAACTTTCGTCCCGTTAGAAGGTGTCCGCAGCATTTAGAAAAAAACAAATCATTGAATATCTCTCAAGTGCTAAAATGTAGATAGGCCATTTATGGCTATTAGGGCAGAGTATATGTCCTATTATATTTTCGGTCAATGAATAGTTGAATAAGAAAATAAAGTGCTTGGCATGTTCGCTGGTTCTTAATTGGCGTGCACCACTGTGTAAAATCTTTCCCACAACGCCTTCACTAGGTAGTTGAAATCGATATCCAACCCAACAAGCCAATCCAGGCTACCGTACATGAAATTGCCCAGGAATAATAAAAGATCATTACTTGCATTCAAGCTATGATAATGTATATTCAAAAACTACCACGCAATGTCCAACCAACATAATGATCATGACTAATTTCATCCAACACGCCCGTTATTTTGATCGCCGTCTGAACGATCTGAACGAACATGAACACAATCCGAAGGAAAAATTTTAATTGGATGCACTACCAGCGTTAACCACATTAGCACGGCATGCGGCATGCAGATTGGACCCATGAAGATCACAGCCTCACTTTCGGCCGACCAGATCTATTTCAGGACGATGAACGACTCGCAATCATAATTTTCATTTAATCGCCCGTGAAAACAGATCTCCAGCTGAAAGTTTATGAGTTTTTTTCTTGACTTCATGATTCACGAGTATCTTTTTATGGTCCACATTCGGTCACATTTACGAGTTCCATTTCTGGTTAAGTCGTAGTTTTTGATTTCTGTGATTAAGTTTTGTGGTGAAACAGTTTTTTAAACAATAATATTGAATCGTCTAAGAATTTTGATTTGCCTTCAAGTTATTGCAAAATCGACACTAAGCTAAATATATTTCTTTCACTTCGATGCACATACACCATATTCCCATTCATTTCGAAATTTCACATTTTCAATTTCCAGCACAGCAAGAACTCTCCTCCATGCAAGTTGAACCTATTTGTACGTATATACTGGAATGTCATCTGCAGTCGAGTATCTTTTCACATTTTTCACACTTTAATGTCGAGACAGTTCTTATATCTGTTGATTTTTTTGTCGATAGAATCTCATTTCGAAATAAAAGACGTTTCGATGGAGCGTGTAAAAATTGCGCCCAAGCTTAACGAGGTATTTGTTCCTTTGAATCCGACAGCAATGTGAAGAATGTGCTTATGATTTTCGAATTCGTGTTGGAAAAGCTAGAAAATATGCAAGGGAAGAAAATATTCTTTCTTTTCGAAGACGTACTTCGAATCGAACGTGCCGCAGAATATTCGTCATCGGCTCGTAATTTTTTTTATGATTATTGTGAGTGAAAAACATCTGGGGTGTTTTTCTAAAAGATGATGTGCATGGTTTGTCACTTTGGTGGATTTCCGGGGAGCCGTCAAAAATGAACCGAATTAAATTATGTAGATGGTTTTCTTTCGACACATAATCGTTCTAACAAGAAATATTTCAAAATAACGGCAAATGTCTATAAAGATGTGATGAATGGAAGGAGCGAATGAATCGCTGATGCTTTCAAGCTATTTATTTTTGAAATTAATTTCAGTACACCATGATAAAGTATTATGAATATGTATACAATCTAGAAGTTAAAAATTTAACAATGTTAAACTTTAAATATATGAAGAATACGCATGAATTTATCCGATCTGACGACTCCAATAAGGCAGGGTGATAGCTATCAAGAATCTCAACTCAATCCATTTCGGGTCTTGGGGCTCTGAGTTGATGAGCTTTATTTTCGTAATTGAAATTTTAACGATTGTGAAATGATTCGTTTCAAACCTAACTTAGCCCTTGCTTCGACTCAGGTGTCTAATCAAATCAAAGCAAACGCAAAGGTCGGCGTGTGGCTCTCGTTCGGACCTAGAATCGAACCAGGGTCTCGAGAGACTAGAAGCACTCAATCTTCTAGCCTACGCGAGATCAAAGGACCGTATTCAATCAATTAAGGATTGAGGTTGGCGAGAAAAAAACTAATAACGAAGAATACATCACCGAATGCGCCAAAAAATATCCAATTTTTTATCGTGTTTTCCATTTTGTATATAGGGAAGCTGTGTAATGAGTAGCGTATTGTCACTGCAAAAGTACAATATGAAATTAGAAAATTGAAAGATTTTTTCGATCGCACTTGCTTAGAATTTATAATTGGCAAACATTTTTAATTTTACCGAGCCTTCAAAACCATTTTAACTCAACGAACTTGTTTTACCTTTGAACCTAGACATACTTCGATTTGATGACAGCCATAAATTTCAATCCAAATCTTTGGAAAATTTTGGGCACTGCTTGATTTTCTAAAATATAATCATAAATTTTCAAAGAAATGAGTTTTGAAGAAATGAGTTTTGCGATCTTTCAATAAGATCCGGTACAATGGCTCGGCACACTTAAACCGCCAGTATAGTGCACAAACAGCAGATCCTATAAAACAAAAACTTATTTAAAAAAGTAAAGTAGATGCTTTCTTGAGAAAATGTGGCAACTGTGGTGCAAGTCATATCACCAACTTCAGAGCATGCGAGGTCTAAATATCAATCAGATAGGACCTGTTTCGCAGCAATGAAATGTGCACTACAACAACCAAGGATAATTACTTCATGAAAACTATTAATAAGAGTTTATCATTAAATTTGTGCAATATTACAGTGAATGATTGGCTTTCATCAAATGTCAAATTTTCAAAGATGGTATAATCTTTTCAGCATGTACTCTTAAGTTTATCCACAATAAATTTATAGGAAACCGATTCGATCCGAAACAAATATATATAATAGGATGCGGGAAAAGCATCCTTAATAAAGAAATTAAGTGAAAATATCATTAATCGAAAGCAGCTTTGTTCTTGAGAATTAATTTATCTGTGATACAAACCTAACAGTCATTATTTCCTCAAAGAACATTTGACTCAAATTGAACGATCAGCAAAATAAAGCGTTTCGCTCTACAGCTTCCAGTACTGCTATTAAATCAAAACGATATTCATCTGGCAAATGGATCTTGTTGTAAACAAAATTCGGTAGACATGCCTAAAAATCTGATTGAAAAATCACAACAGGGCTGCCAGCTATGGTTGTTTTTCTATATTTTTGTCATTGCTTTACTATAATGTTGTTATGGATTTTTCATTTGCTCATGATCTTGCAGTTACAATAAATAATAAATATAAGTGTTTCGAAAATTGGAAAACTTTTGCCAGTGGTAGTCCTAAATTTCGTTTTATCCCTTTAAGTTCCAATGCAGTCATCGGATTGAAACAAAATTCGCAGGATAGGCTGGCTTCAATATGAGACAGATGTGAAACATTTTTGTTATTTCCGTAACTACAAATGCTACCATCAAATATTCATGTGGTGCGCCTTTGCAACGAAAATAAGTAAGCATCCTTGAAATTTTCCAAATTCTGAATATTATTCGGATGACAGCCTCAAACGTCTTTCTATCTCTATAACTTTCGATAAAGTCATTGGATGAAAACGAGATTAATAGGGTTGGTTGTGGTGAAGCAATTGTTGTAGACTTTAAGTTGCAGTGCTGGCAAAGTTTCGCAATTACTGAACATTTTTTTTCATTTATGTTACTGGAAATACTGTTTTTATAGTTTTGTAAGATAAAATACCGAAATGAAGATAAGTGACAAGTGTTTGACTTTGACTTTAAATGCACTCAAAATCTGTGCAATTCCTCTACTGTTCATCGAACATTTGTCTTTCTAGCTGTTTTGTTGTGCTAGAGTGTTTTTTTCGTAATCAATGTACACAGCAAGTTGATAATCGGTAACCTTTCGCAGTGAGATTATGAACTGAAAAACAAATCTGAAACATGTTCGATTAAAAATTATGTTAACAGTAAGCTATCTTGCTTCCTTACTGCTACCTAGAAAAATATTATTTGTATCAAACTACCATTGCTAGTAAAATATACGTGAACCAGCTTGAATCTTAAAAAAATATTAAGTCACTTGAAAGCTTATTGATGTAAAGTGAACTTTAATTGTTAATTTTTTTTATAGATAATTTTTATTTGAATAACTTTTTTCTTTATTTTACTTCCCTGCACTTACCAGTGTTTACTAGTATTTGACACTGTCTAGAGGTGCGCTAATTTAGAGGAGTTAAAGATTTTAAACCATTTTACTACCATTTATTGTGGTTTTATGCTTGAATAAATGTTTATTTTCCTGCTTAGAATTATGTTTTATTAAGCATTTTTGTGTGTTTTTTTTCTAATATTCCAGCTGACCCCATTGATTTCTGTATTTAAAAATAGTTAACTCTCAGTAAATGAACGAATAATCTCTCTCTTCGTTTCTTCCAATTCGCTATTTCGAGATTTCCTGCGATTTTTGATTTCCGTTCTAGAGACAATTTACCTATTCCATCGAGTAGAGCTATATTTATCCAAGTAGAAGCGGCCATGATATTATTGTCTATAAATCACTCCTTAACCTCAACAAAAGCACAGCTATTTACCAACATTTTAAAAACATTCCAAAAACTGATTACTCTCTATTAAATGCTTGCCTGGAAGATATAGATTGGTCACTTATATATGACGAATCAGATGTATCATTGTCGTTTAATCATCTAATCAATGAATTAGATGATACTAAGCCGGTAGCCTAGAGAGGATAGGATAAAAGAGCCTTGGTAACTCTGTTTTTAAAGGAGGATTTTGAAATCGTGGGGGAAGTGTTGGCTCATGCTGTTGAATATCTTGCAGCATCTATTTATTGGCTCATTATCAGCATATGCGGTGCTACATTTATATTCAACTAGCATTCGTAGGGATCTAGTGACTTTCACCGAATAATTAAGCACAAATATTTCCTGTATGTAGTCGACACTAAGAGCTTCTCTAATGACATCGAAATTGAAGCTGGCAGATAACATTAACCTTCTAGATGCAAGTGGTAGCAAGCTAAGAAGTCTAAGGCGAGACTCATAGGACGATAAATTGTTAAAATCACAAGGATGGTAAAGACCACAGATATAAGAGAGAATGGATTAGAAATCGCAGCTGAGAAATGATCCAATTTTCGACCTACTGTCTATTGGTGTGAGAATGAGATACGAATGTGTGAGACAAGCCAAACCGGCGATAGGGGAGCATGGCAGCATGGGAAAACATTAAACAGTTTTATGAACTTCTTGCACCTTGCTTTCATTTAATGTATGTGCATGTACATGAATGCTTAATGCAAGAGCATTTCTATCACAAATTAATAATTTCCTAATGCTTAAACTCGCTTATGCAATTGTCGTTCTCAGATAACTGCAAACAATTACATAAAAATTTGTTTAAAATTGGAATAATCAAACTGCTGTGAGGTTTATATGTACATAAATACTTGATACAACATATAAACGCAATATTAACATGCATTAAATGCTTTTTGTGTGTGCATACAAAATATATAAAACAAACGCCTTGTATCCGATCTTACCCTACGATCAGAAAAAACACGTGTGAATTTTGACAAGACTTTGTTCACCACGTGGAAATTGGCTTTTCTTTTTAACATGCGGCGCTTGCGTTCGTACTCTGGTAGCATTTCTCGTAAAAAAGGGGGCGAATTAGGGCTTTTCGGTGTTGAGTGCGGTAGAAAGGGGCGCACTAAGCGGAATTTTTGTGAGAGAGCAATGTTGTGCGTGTATTAAAAAAGGCACATTCACTTATGGGTACACGGATAGCCATTTCGTATCTATATTCTTTCATATCTATGGTAAAGACTTATAAGAGCCAATAGCATGAATTGCTTTTGAACAGATTCAAATCTCTGGCTGTGAATTTCGAAAATCGGGTTCCAGATAATACAAGCATATTCAAGAAGAAGGCAAACGAGCGCGGTGTATAGTGATTTTGTAGCCCAACAGATCTAAAACTCCCTGGCGTGTCGCTCAGTGAAACCAAGTCGCTTACTTGCTTGAGAAATCTTTTTTTGTCATAACGAAACCTTAAGTGGAGCTTTTCATCCAGCACCACACCGAGGTGTAATATATTGTCGACCCATATTGCTTAAAAGGTACGTTCGAGCGTACTTTTTCGAGAAAAGCTAATCACATGACATTTTGCGATATTGAGAGGTACCAATTTTCGAAGGAATTCAGTTTTAATTGAAAAAACTTGACATCAGATGGCGACTTTATAGTATAATACATTTTCAGGTCATCCGCATAGAGTAGATGAGATACATCAGATAAAACCTCTGTCAAGTCTGATATAAAAATGTTAAAAAGTAAAGGGCCAAAATGACTACCGGGAGGTACACCTGAATTGACATGAATTGTTTTAGAGATAAGCCCTTGAAATGTCATATGTTGTAAGCGGTGGTGGAGGTAAGAGTTAAGCCATCTTAGTAGAGATCCGGCAATTCCGAATTGCTCCAGCTTAGAAATCAAAATGGAGTGGTCAAGACGGTCAAACGCTTTGCTGAAGTCGGTGTGGATTGCGTCAATTTGATCACCTATCTCCATTTTACAAAGAACATGGGAACGAAGCACCATTAAGCTGGTAGCGGTAGAACGGCTTTTCCTAAAACCATGCTGCTGTTCGCTAAGTCGAGCACTGACCAGAGGGGATAGTTTACCACACATGATTTATTCAAAGAGTTTAGGAATAGTAGTATCTATAATTTTGAATTGATCTTATAATTTTGAATTGATCTTCTATTGCCATTTCTGAATGTTGGTGACACGTAAAGGATTTCCATTACGATGTAAAATACCCAGAAGAAAGTAATGTGTTAAATATAATGTGAAGAGGAAAGATTAACTGTGCGATACATTTGCGGCTCGAGGACGAATGTTAGATCTGGAGTCTATCAGCATTCATCGAATGACAGGTGGGCTTTTTCTCTTGGAGAGCATGTTTCTGTTTTTCAAGCGGATATATTTGCTTACCCGAGAGCTCCCTGTTGGGCAATTGAAGAAAAATGGAGAGGAAAACGCATTGCAATTCGCAGTGACAGTCAAGCTGGAAATTGCCGAAGAGTGCAAAGAACGATTGAACTTTGCTCCATAAGAGCAGGAAAGTTTGCAGAGCCATGACAGGCATTCCGACTGGACACAACTTCCTAAGAGGAAATATGTACTGAATAGGTGTTGTACAGGATGACCTCTATTCATCCTGCCTAAAAGAGGCTGGCTCTGCGGAGCATTTCCTCTAGAATGTCCATTGTGTGCGTGTTTCAGATATCAATGCTTTGGCTGGGCTGTGGCACTTATGCCAAAGATAACCTCTTTTCCCCTAACAGTAATCCTAGATTTGATAAAGAAGTATGGGAAACTATATGGTAAGCAGGGGGTAGTGAGTGCAATGGGTCTTTTGGCCTGAGTGCTTAGAGGTGCCAATGTGCCTCTCCTCCAACACACCCACATAAACATTTAATAAGAAGGTTGGAGGAAGAATATCAGGTCCAGGACCTTTGTTACTAGCAAGCTTCAAGATAGCTTTAGAAATATCATCTCCAGAAATGGTTAAAGCCTCAGCAAAAATTGGTTTAGTTATTCTTGGGGAAGGGGGCCCGGTAGCTCTAGGCCGAAAAGCGGCGTACTACGGGGCCTGCAGGTTCAAATCCCGCCAGTGCCATGGCTGTAAGTGTGAATGCGTGTGATTGTCTATGAGGGTGGCAAATGGGCCCAAACTGGTGGCCTAATGCTGGCCGCGTACCCGGCAGCCCTCTTCACTAACCTAACCTACTCTTGGGGAAGATGATGAAGTACTGGCTGGATTAAAAATGTCTTGAAAATTATCTGCGAAAAAAATGCGAATTTCTTGAGGAGGAGAAGATACTAAGGTTGTTTTACACATAGAAGAGCGATAGCCAGTTGTTTTTGGCTTCATATTCACAAAGTCAAAAAACTTTTTGTCGTTGTGGATTATATTTTCGCCGGTAGTTTTGATGAATCTGTCATATGCTTCGTGAGACTTTTCATGGAATACTTTGGCCACTGCATTGCATTCTTCTTTAATACGATGGCTAGAATCGACATTATTCTTCAAAAATTTGTAAGGTTTATTTCTATTTTTTTTCATACGTCTTATAGTCTTATCGAGCCAAAGTTCAGAAAGTTTATCCTTTCTTCTAATTTTCGGGACATATCTTTCGACCGCACCATGAATTTACATTGTCGTCAAGAAATTGAGATGCAAATGTATCTGTTCAATCTTCATTGTCAAGAGAATGCTGAATGCTATCATAATCAGCATTACGGAAATCGTATACAATAGTATTATTGTAAGTTTGAAAGATATTAGAATCTGCAGTGGATAAATCAAGAATAAGAGCGGAATGGTAAAGGCTATTAGAGAAAAGATTCTCCGCGTCAATAGTCGGGCCAACCACTACTTTGGCATAAAAGTTTATAAATATAAGGTCTAACCAATTACCATTACGATTGGGAGTTGGAGCAACCTGCTGCAAATCATTAGCATACAAAGTACTAACAAGGTTAAAATCAGAATAATCAAGATGGTTAATAAATATCAGGTTATTATTAGTCTCATCAAGGACGAAAGGTAAATTAGGGCGATTAAAATTTCCTAGGAGTATAATTTGATCCTCTGCGCTACGAGATGCCATGAAGGTAGATATAAATTCGCATATATGGTTGTACAGATCTAGGCGGGACATAAAATAAACCGATATGTACCGATGTGCTGTCAAATGATATTCGAATAATTTTATGCTGAAATAATTTATGCGGGGTTGAGTCAATAATTTCGCTTCAGAAGGTGCTGCGAACAGCAAGTAAAACACTACCTCCTCTTAACTGGCTAGTGGAGACGTAGTCACGGTCATTTCTGAAGATTTTTCAGCTATTATCGAGGATCTCTTCATTAATATGTGAGTCATTTAACCAGTTTTCAATAAAGTAAAGTACGTTGAAATGGCAAGGTCTGGCGTCAAGGTAGAGTTTATTCAGTTTGCCCCTCATACCACTGCAATTGTGGTAGAAAATTCCGACGCACTTGAGAGAGCATACCTTTTTAGGAGCGATAACTAACGTTATACCGGGGCTTTCGAAAAGAAGTTGGAATCGGATGATTTTTATCCGAAGCTGTATTTGAGGGAGTGGAAGACGAGGGATTATTAAAAGAAGACGCCCTGTAGCTTTAGGTTAAAGTTTGAGGAGATGCGTCCGTAGACGATCGTTTGGGCTCAGAGTTATGGATATTTTGGTGTGGAATATTTAAACATTCAGTACTAGGAACTTCCGATATGGGTATATTATGAGTCTGAAAATTTCTAGGAGTTTTCTGGATGGTTCGTAATTTGCGGACTTTACAATTATTGTTTACATTAGTATTATTACTTATATTCCTAAAATTGTTGCTGCTGTTGGTGGAATTCCAAGAGAAAAACTTGATGGCTTTCCAATCATAATTCCTGCTGCTTCCATCCACGTGGGTAAAAAGCCAGGCGTATTTCTCGGAGATCCAGACTTTATAATGCTTAGATGCTCTATTGTAATATTGAGTTAACTGCTGAATATGAAATCCATTGATACGAAAATAACTGTTGATGAGCCTTCCAAACCGAGAAACGTTTTTAGAAATAGGGACTCCTTCGACGAAAAAAAGGCCTTATTTTTTTGTTTGAAAATTAGTGGTCATGTTGCGAATCGTAGTGACCGGAGTTGGAGCATTTGATTTTTTTGATGCGTTTGAAACCAATCATCTTCTGACTGATAAATGCCAAACTTAAAAATTGTTTTTGATGATCCCCCTGCTTAGGATTGAAACTGTAATTGCTGTGGAGAAGAGCCTGCATTAGTCTCCGTATTCGTAAACAGCTGTTTAATGAGCGAGGTTGCTGCATCCTGAGTTGCGAATTTCTTTGGCACGTTCACGTTGATATTGGCATTTGCCATTTCTTCGTGACTCGACTGCTCGTAGATAATAGGATTAAACGTGCATCTTTTCAATGTTCTTCAATTTATTGCCGATTAATTTTTCGCTAATGTGAGTATTTTTGAACATTTTATTCGACAACTGTTGTCATAAGTGTCGTTATTTTGTTATCAATTATTTTGAGCAAGCCTCTATCGTTCACTTGGCAATTAGAAATGGATGTAGATAGAGAGGTAATTGAACAAACTAGTTGAGTCAAATTATTGGTAAGCTCACGAGATTCGTCAGTATTTCCCTTGGTTGCTTTGGAGAAGTCATTTAAGTCGGCCGTTATACTCTCAATTTGATTGGTAATTTCAGTGAGTATTTCGTCATTAACCTTAGTTTGTGTATATAGCTTCAACTGTATTTGCTCTTATTAAGCGTGGGGCGTACCAATGTAGCTTAATATGTTGATATACATGTTCTTCATTAGTTTTTCAGCATGTCGGCAATCGGAACATATAAAATGCGACTCCAAGTAAGGATTGTATCAATCTTTTGAAGCAACAATGCAAGCACCGTGGAGTTTTATATTGCAAAATACTTAGCATTTAACATATCGCAGGGTGCTGTCAAATGCAAGTCAGTTTTTAATGCTACATTTGAAACTCATTTTAAATGAGAATAAAATACGAAGAATAAAAAAATTTAAAATTTAGTGGATTGAAATTAAAATTTTGTCAACGTCACGCATTCAGCAGCTGATGAAAAGTTATTTGATTTATTAGAGCAAATCAAAATTTGTTATTCAAAATTCGCCAATTCGAGGAAACAAATAAAAATAAAATTATGTGCAATTCCAATACCGAACTCCACTCGGGAGATTACCAAACAGCTGACGATGCCAAAGATCTGTGTGCTAGTTGATATTTTTTGTGTAATAAACATATAACAATGGAAACAGTCTATATTGAGGTTTTAATAAAAACATGTTGTTGCTAAACATAAAATGTGTTTTTCTTCAATTTTTGACGCCTGCTACTACCTATTCGCCCTCTGGTTGTAATATTTCCCGGCTGACGTGCATCGATTTTGATTCCTTCGCTTGTATTTATTGTACTGGTATCTGTAATGAAATATATTTAACACATATCACATCAAATTGTAATTTATGGCATTGAACTACTTTATTTGGTATCAATTCAACTTCTATCTATGCTTTTGAAATCAGCTTTATTATATAGTTGTTTACATATTTTTCTATTCATTATGCAATGAATTTAATATTTCATCTCCTTAGTATGGTATAAATTCGCAGATTTTGAAAATTTACCAGATTTCGATTAACAACTGAAATATTTAAAAGGTTAACAGCTACCAGTCTACAATTTCAGAAGTTTGATACATTCATTATTTTATGTCCCAAATGATTTATGTTCCAATCAATCCCGATCGAGCAATTGGATGGCGATATGTTTTAACTAAATTAATATTGTCATATTCCGACCCATAAGTGCATATGATTCTTTTGATTTATTTACACTTACAAACCATTTGTATGAAAATATTTCCTTTATTTACAACGTCACAAGCTTTTCAAATATTATTGTGAAGATTAGTTGGAAAAGATTATGTCGGCATGCTTGATATCAAAAATTTATAGACCTCTATTTGAGACATCTGACACTTCATAAATTACAAAGCCAATTGAATCGAACGGTTGCCGAATCAGGGCTAGATTAAGCCATTTAGATAACTACTACTACCGTGATTGCTGCGTATCAATAAAAAAATCTAGTTATCGAGGTTAAATTCATCGCAAATCCTATTTCATCTTTATTTGCTTTCCAAGCTTCAGCTGAACAGCAAACCCGTATATACGGAGGAAAATACTTCTGTTACACCGAAGGCCCACACAAACATTAGTAAACATCATTAGGCAGCAAAGTAGTTATCCCCGATATCCCCAATTCGAAACGCATATCTGTTACTCAAATAATACTAAATACACAAGTTTCACTTTCGTTACGTTCGAGTATCTGTGTTTGCTGATCCCTAATGCCTGTTTCCGTTTCGATTTCACATGGTGTCAAATTGTCACGTTACCGCTTCTACACTTTTTGCCGGCCTGTCATTTGAAATGTCGTTTAATGAAATCCTTTTGTAAAGTTTTGATTTACAGATGGCGAGTAAATATTTGAGGGCTCGAATCAAGTATCGAAATCACGAAAGTTTCAATGTTAAAATATTCGAGTCATGAGCAGCAGCTTGGAAAATGCTCATTGCCAACAAAAGCATTTGCTAGCTATTAGTATCCAAGCAGAAAAGTATAGTATCGATATCTCTAATATTCTCTGGTGTCGTCATATCATTGTTTCGATGCAATGCTTTTACAAACTCACTGTCCATGTCCACAGCAGCTCCTGTTAAATGTGATATATGCGATTCAAGCACAGAACTGACAGGCTTTGAATCCATTCCATTGAACCCCTTCGGCACGTTCCGATGTTCGCTTTGAATCAATGATGCATGCTAACAATGCTCCCTAAACCTGAATGCAACTTGTTCTTGAATGGTTACGGCCCAACAATGAACGGAGAACAATAGCGTATCCCAAAAAGTAAAGCTGAAGTTGGATCTTTCTTTTTTTGGGATAAAAATGGATCTGAAAGTGAAAAGGGTTATTGGCGTACGGAATGCGGGTGGATACTTCCATGTCACGCTTGGCTCATCGGTTTGTGATGTAATGTCGTCAGTTGTTCACGGCTTTTCTTCGTCGTTCATAAATGAATTTGTATCCAACTTACAAATTGAAAATCTTTACAAAAAATCCCAACTGTTGTGCCAATATATGTAGATACATAAAGCAATATCCTTTTTTCTGATGTCGTCTAGATTCAGTCGATGACTGTTTTGAACGATGACTTGATGTTTTCATATTATTTGATATTTCTTAAAGAAAAATTTAAGTAGAAGATGGTATTATTACATTTTCAGTAAAAGTAATAATAAGCTGTTTCGACTCATGAGCATACAATCAAACAGTTTTGATGGAACTCATGTCAGGGTCGTACCACAGCGTAAGAAGTTAGTTCCTACCCAGCGTACCAGCTCCGTATATGTATACGGACCAAAAATCCAGTGATCTAACCTGAGATTGTATTGTTGGTCAGCCTGGAATGTTGAAAGAAATTGCATGGAACAGAAAAAGATACAATATAGGATTCGACAACTACATACTCAAGGTAGATTTTTCGCTGTTCACATATGGTTCACTCTCGCAAAATATACCAACATAATCTCAAGCTGCTTTGACAGATAATGCATTGCGTAAATGGAGGCGCAATTTCAAGGTGAAAGTGTTTTTTTGGGAAAATGGAATAAGTTGGTACGCTGGTTGATACGCTCTGGTCGTACTTTTAGCTTTGTGCTTTCCAACGTAGGCTGCGTAAAGCGTTTAAAGTAAAATAATCGTATGAAATCTATTATTTGTAATATTCGCGGAAAACTTGATTTAAACTAGTATTTGATTGCTCACACTTTTACGAATTTGAATGCGCACTGAACATTATTCGTTTAAAGGATTTCATTGGTGTGTTTATATCAACAGCCTCTTTAGGTCATAGCTACGACAAGGCTTTCCGAAGACATAACAATTTAGCTACACTTGTCACTAATTTTTGCTAAGATATGTGATTTTTTTTCACTACTGTTTTAGTAGCTGTTATTTTCGTACATGAAACTTCAGCTTATTGAAAAGTTTTTCATATGAAGAAAAAAGTAATCAAATGTAAACGGGAATTTTGTTACGAAAGTCCAAATAATGAAGGAACAAATAATGAAGCAAATGAGTCAGGAGCGTGAGTTGATAATGGGGATGTAACTAGGCCCCTTGTTCCTGCGCTCGATCAACTGAATCTTGCTAATTAGTTAGGTAGAAGTCAGACCGAAATAAATCATCGAAACTTCCAAAATTCCCTTCTGTAATCTCCTCCTCTAAATCAGCTGAGAGAGTAACGTCCATTTAAAATGCATTGAAAGAGAACCGACCACTTTTATGAAGCTCAATTTGCTCCTGTTTCTTTCTTCATTGTCATTTTGACTACCGTAGCTACTTTTTTTGAATTGAAAAACGCAAAAACATAAAATATAGCGATTTTCTCTCGATATAAGCAGATGTTTGATGTAGTTCGCTGGAGAGTTGGTGCGGATGTTTAAATGGTCAAATTTGTCAGTTTTCAGTGATTTACAGCTATTAATGTAAAGGCAAACTTGTTCTAAAGTGTTTTGTGCTAAATAATATTCGATGGCGAGCAATTATTACATGTATTTATTCGCACGAATAGCACACAAACTTTTTACGAATGAAGTTCATCTGCTTCGTGTTTAAAAGCCAACGCCATTTTTATAACAACTCCGTTAGTATTATGAAAAAAATTCCCTTAAGATTGAATATCCTTCGATGAAATAAAGTAAATAAACATGTGAATGATAAATTCAAAGTTTCAACACATTTCCATGTATTACATTTATTGATTGAAATATTAGCTACGATGCGGAAATATCATATCAATCATCAGAGTTAGGAGTTATGCGGAAATATGGTCGAATTAAAGGCTCCTCCAATGTCTTCAACTTCAAAACTAGGCAGACAGCTACCTAAATTATTCATTTGTCATACAAAAATGAATCCTCATAAATTTATTGGTTATTATAATTTAAATTGCTCTGTGCCTAGGATCTTACTAGTCAATTCAGAGGGGATCAAGATGTTTAACTAATTAAAACTTAGTATTATTTAGCAATGAAGTAAATTTGGTAAAACATTCAGTAGATCCCTTCATTAGTAACCTCGACGAATCACAAAACGGCGAAAACGGGTACGTTGTACAAATCAAGTGACCTCTCACTGATCATAAAGTATTGTATGTATGGTAATGAAAGTTATGCAAAACAAAGTTTTCCGGCTTATGCCAAAAAAATTACTAGTTACTATTTAACACAGCGAGAAGCAATATGTTTCACTTATCAAAACTTAGTACTTTTAATCAAAAGGTATGAAAACGTAGAAATGAAATATATTTTCCGCTGAGATTTATAATTTTCTTTACAACTTTTTGAATTGGTTGGTTTTTGAGGAATCTAGCGTTACGAAAGTACTAGGAGGCTTGGATGAATTCTTGATTGGGTCCTTTGATTGATGCACGAAGCTCTCTTAGCCATGGGACAAAATCGGATTCCGATCAATAAATATTTCTTATCGTATCTTTGAGGTGCTGGTTTGTTGTTGAAACTTCGTTGAGAATAAGTACGATTTGACGATGTGAAAGCAATATGGATGCATTTGAGAACGTTCATTTTGATTGTGAAGCCGAGAGGATAAATCTCTAACTGCTTGCATTTGTAGTCTCTAGATCAAAAATACTTATGATCACACACCAGGCTTTGTGTTGGTGAGAGCTGGTACCTTAATAAAGTTAGAAGTAAAGTGAAGTGCCGAACTTATAGCTTCCTATACATTAATTGTGAATGAAATCTGTACTACTTGCAACCTGTTGCCAACCAGGAAAATCTAGCCTAAGTTATACCAATTTTATTCCTCTGATTCATTGTAGTAAGATAAAGGTGCATTTTGATTTTCCATGCTATTAAACTTTCTTCATTATTTGAAATATAGGCTTGCAGTATTACGAACGATATGTGTAAATTTGAGCTGATGAGTCGTTTGGAAATATCATTTGCACAGGTTGCTATAATCGTTTTGAAACTTTTAGGAGAAAATCGGACGATAAGAAAGTATGAAACTCAGGCTCCAGGCTATAATAATTCAATATAATAAAAAACTCAGGCTGTAATAATTCTTTACGGTACTCCAGCGTGTACTTAATGTTAACAAATGTTCAACTTTGGATTATATAATAGGATTTCATATAACCCTTTCGTAGATCAATTTTCCGTAGCTACCTTACGTTCTGACTTGAATTTAATCTAAAAACAATCCTGAACTTTAATTCCTATAATCTATAAGTGCACCCAATCTTCGACATCTGCTACCGCTTTATACTGGTAATAATGTCGATACCAGAAAACATGTATCAGTAGGTTGCCTAACATCGTGAACTTCTATATTTGATGTTTTAAAGTGTAATGAGCCAAGAATGTTAAGGTAAGATAAAATATCATGCGCTATTATATTCAAAAGTGAAATGATCGGCACCATGTGAACTGTGTGAAGACACTTACTTAGTCTGTATCGTTTTTGATCAAGCCTCCATTTGAAGCTTTCAGTATTGCATCCCTATTGGAAAGATAGCTGTCCTTTTTAATTGAGCTCATCGACGAGTTGTCAGTGCTATTAGTGAAAAAGAAATTCCCCGAAAATGATCGAAACATTGAGACGCTATTCTCGGCAAGTATTACGGTGAAAGTTCTTAATGTCAGCCTGCACCAAAAGTCGGTCACTCAAAACTTTTTTTTGACTTGTGGGAACACATTATTACAGCCCATTCCCACTGGCGCTAAATCAGGCGATTTCGATCAGCTGATCGCTTTAGAGCTACATCGATCAAAAATCTACCTGATTAACCATACATTTGCCTCGGCTTCTGACAGTCGAAAGCTACCTGATTTAGTTAATCAAGTACAAATCAGGTACTATTGTGAGTTTGGTACCGGCTGAATTGTTCTCGAGCGTGTGAATTCCATCCTTGAAAGCGAGAGTGTATTTCATTGAAATGCCATTCGAGTTTCATTTTAAAATAGTGAAAATTGAACACAAAAAGAAAAACAAATGTTCTTGCATGTTCCTGCACGATTTTCAACAATTTTCATGGAAAAAAAATTGTATGCATAAATTCGAATGAAGTTTCTCGCTCTAAATCACTTCGGCTAGTGTGAACGCTTCACTTAATTAACTTGACCGCTTATAAATCTACCTGATTTAGAGTGTAACATAATGTTACACAATCACATATCCACAATACACACCAAAATTATAAAACACAGTAGGTTAAGTGAAGTGGAAAATTGACCTATATTAAAAGTAAAACATATCATATACTTTTGTAAAAACGTCAAGACGTGTTTTAATTATTTTTAAATATGTTGTGCTGTGTTTTCCTAAATACTCCTAACAATAATCAGACTCGGCCGAATTTTACGAGCAAGGTGGCCAGCTTTTGGAACAATCACCCTACCTCAAGTTTTCTAAGTTGAGCTCATTTCGCTTAGTTGTGCTTATTTTTAAGCCAACCTGGGCTTCTACTTTCAACGTGCCCCTTTTTTCGTCGATCAATGCAAAGTAAATCACTTTTCGAAATCATTTCTACTCATTTCATTGGGCTGTGTGCGTTTCAACCTAGCGAAGATAGACATCGTTTCTAGTGTAATAATAACAGGAGATCTGTCAAGGGGAAAATTAAAATATGCTTATCCAAATGTGGGGTAAGATGGTATTTTATTTGAAATTTCAAAAATTATTATGTTTGAAGATTGTTCAAGTCGTTTGCCATGCCTCTTTCTCGGCGATGAGAAAAGGCTTTCATATTTCAGTTCCCATTGAAAGAGCCCATACATCTGAAATAGATATAAGATATATTACAGACGCAGGAAGAAAAACTGACTTCAACAAGAGGATAATCGGGAATCTTATTTGAAAAAAAGAGAAACACTAGAAAATCAGCTAGCGATTCTGTTTACGCAACAACAGCAAGCAACGGTCATAAAAGTTCACATGATTTTTTGAAAATTTTCACGACAACAACACTAAAAAATCAAATTGTAATATACTTTTTAGAAAATTGTGGTTGATGGTTATGTAGAAAATGTAGCTCTCATCGATAGTCTAGAAGGCTCCCACCCATAAGTCATATTTACATATTTAGCATCCCTCAAAACAATACCAAGCATATGAGAGAAGTCAAATATTACTTTCTTCAAACTGGATTGTCTCCCCTTGGATATATTATGAAAATATATTCCAAGCTCCAAGTTAACTTTTACTCCCATACCATTTCGGTGGCTCGACTTTGTTGTACTTACTCTTCCTAACCAATGTATGTTTCGCTGCGTTAGATGCACCCTCATCTAATGTGCTCTTCCACAAAAAAAGTAATGAATATGAATGTCGCATAGACGAAATTAAAAGAACAAAAGCATCCATTAGAAAGATTAAAGCTTAAAAACTTTTCCTCATTTGAACAGTGAATGGTGAAAAGGGTTTTGTTAGTAATTTCGTCGCGACACATTAAACAAAAATATAAAACGATGCAAACGTGTATGAATGTGTACAATATTGCATAATGTTATTTACTATCATCGTTATTTGTTGTTAGTAGCTTTTTTATTGTCACTGTGGAATTGCATTTTCTTAGCTACAGATATTTTGTTTACAAAGATAGTAATTTATACAGATGAAAAATTAATTTTTGTTAGTAAAAACTAAGCAATTTTGAGCGAATTAAGTCAATTAGAAATGTTTGAGGAAATTTATATTTTCTTATACCTATAAGTATATCTTTCAAGCCAGGCTATTTAACACTCTGCTAAAAAAAACAAGACTATTGGCTTTCATTTTTGAACTTATTGCCATAAATACCTTTATACTTCAAGATTCGCTCATATTTTTGGTCTGCCGGTGCTTTGTATGTTTTGTACTGTCTGATATTCATTTCATTCGTTATTTTTTTTTTAATACCCTGAAGAGCGCTCGTTGAATTTGTTAGGTACATGAAGCCCCTAAGTTTGAGGTCATTTTTGAGTCACTTGGGGATATTCACGTAGTTTGCAGTATGTGGTCATACGGATTGATTAACGTCCATAGGCTCCGGACCTCGTCTTGGAGGATGATTCTGAGCCTGATTTTGCTATTGGTAATTTATTTGTCTGTCAAACTATGGTAGCTACAGAGTTTTTCTGTTATGAAATAGCTCGGGAAAGAATTATTGTCTAGAAGTAGGAACTTATGAAGGATTTGGGGAGAGAAAAGTATCCTTGGAGCAAAAATTGAAGGTGGACTCTGATACAGGGTTTCGTGAGATTAAAAAGGAGTTATTTATTGGCTTTCTGTGTGCGGAGCTATGCAATTTAATGCAAAGATGGAGTGTTTGTGGCAAATGCTTTCCAGCCGAGTTCAGTTATCTCTAAAGCATCTGAAACTTGAGTGTGTCATAAGTTAACCCCACGTAGCTTAATTTATCAAAAATTAATGAGAGATGATGGTACACACTTAGATTAAGTTTAGGTATTGTATTCGAACCCTGCTCCAGAGTCGTCATCTGGTACTCAACGAAACCAAAATTTCTTTTGTGTGTATCAAACGATGTATATACTGTACAACTCCAGCGCCACGTATCTATGATTAAAACTTTTATTTCTAAAGACGATCTACCCCGATCTACTATGGAGTGTATCTTAAGTGCTAGAAAATAGCGAAAAAAGTAGCGCTATTTGCCGCTAACTGAATTATCTGGGCTACCACGAAAGCTCTCTAAGGCTTTTGATTGTATCTAGAATCTTACCGATATCAGATATATTATAATCCCACCGATATTTATTGGCACGTCATTTTTGCTCATACCGTCCAAAAAAATTCTTTTCTGTTCCTCACAAATTTATAATTCACGCAATCGACTGAAATATTAGCAAATATACGTGAGCAGTCAAATTTCTTTGCTCTAGAAAGGGACTTCTGAAGCGGAGCATTTTAACAAATAACCGGTAGTAATTTTGACGAGTTACACTGAGTTTACACTCAATAGGTAAACGAATATGCAAGTGCGACGGTTAAGCGGGTTGCATTTTTTCCTCCTAATAATATAAACTTCGAAACAATATTTTCTTAATGAGATTTCGCTTCAGAGACCGGTAGCTCTACTCGCTGAGACCCCAGTCCGAAACAGTAAAATATTGCCCGCGGGTTCAAATCCTGCCGTATGCTCATGGTTGTATGCGTTTTTCTTGTGTTTTCGTAAGAGCTGGTGGCTGAGTGTAATACCGGGTTGTCATCAATTCAGTTTCCCATCATAGCTTTGGCAGTGAATGGGTATAAGGCCAGCTCACAAGAAGATAAAAAAAAAGTCTAGTACTTTAGTAAATAATGGAATACTTTAAATCGGCTTTACTTTAAATCGGCCCACTATTGCCAAAGCTATGTACGTACCCATCTATTTCTCGAATTACATTAAATATTCCACTGTGCGTCGGTTCAACGTTAAAAAAAACTAGTTTGAACTGCTTTTCGGTTGATATGAATTCCATCAATTGGTTTAATTGCTTCCGGGGTCTCGGTGCTGACTCCACTGTTTTAAAATTTTACGTTACTCCTCTGCAATTGATCCCGCCAAAAACTTCTGTTTTTTGCTTTCACAATCACCGTGATCCTTTTTAGTCCACCGAGAGGGTAAAGGTTGCTCCTGAAGATGAAAATTCAGCACTTTTAAATGTTTGAACTCTCAATGTGGCGCAAATTATGCCATTTTCTCCCGTTGAATTCGAATAACTCTAAAAGTTTTTCGTCTTATTTCCACTCCTGAAAAGCTTCGGGCTTTCTTCCCAACTTCCTTGTAATAATGCTTTTACTGCTTTTAGCCTTCTTGACATTTGCAATCTATTTGCAATGTTTTTTTCTTCAGGTTACACCAACCCGTTGACTCTTGTTTTTGACTGCTTTTCTTTTGATTCCTCAGCTTGTCTCTCTTCTGTTGTAACTAACCCTTCTGAGGTTGAATTTCTTTTGTCCTCACTTGACTCCAACTGCTCCCCTGGTCCCGATGGTAATCCCAATTTTTGTGTGAAAAATCTCGCCTCCTCACTTTGTGTCTTATGCGTTGTCAGTCATGTCCTAGCAAATTCCGTCCTCCTGGAAGCTCTCAAACATCATTCCCATTTTAAAATCGGGTGAACGTAACCTTGCTTGATTCATTCTAACTTGCATTTCAAAGATTTTGGAATGCCTCGGTTTCAATCGTATTTATGATGTCCTCAGCTGTGTCTTTGAATCGCAGCAACATGGCTTTATGAAAGACGAATCTTATTGCAACAATCAATTTGATGTCATTTATACTGGTTTTACCAAAGTTTTTAAAACCGTTAACCATAAGCTGTTTCTTGTCAGACTAAAGCATTATGGCACTGTGAGCTTTTGCTTTCCTAGATTTTTAAATCGTACCTGTATTATCTCTCTCTTTAGCTTGTCTTTCTCACCATTTTTCCCTTTTTCTGGAAGATTTCAAGGATCCATCTTAGGATCTATTTTATTCAATCTTTTCAATAATTCAATAATTTACCCAGTGTTGCAAGTGTTTTTGTCTACTATAGTATGTGCAGATGATTTAGAAATATTCCGGGTGATCACAAATTTTGCTGACTTTCTGCTTATTCAGGAAGATTCAAATGTTCTTTCTCTCTGGTTGGTGTAACTTGAACTGTTTGCTCCTTAATGTTTCCAAGTGTTTTTCTGTGTCCTTTTCACTAAAGCTTCACATTCGTCATTCCTTATGTTATCTGTGGTACTATCCTTTCTTCTATTGAATATTTCTCTGATCTGCTCTGACGTTTGATCGTAAAATGAAATTCGACATTTATGTTCTAACCGTCACTAGAAGGGCGTCTCGAACTGTTTGCTTTGTGGGCCCTATTCCGAGAGTCATCTCACGTAAGATCTCTCGTCACTTTGAAAGTCACGTCACCTACAAGCCGGTATTTTGAGCGTCACGTGAAATGACTCTAGGTGAGGTGACTACGAATTTGTGTTTGAATGGCAACGCCTGATCATTGACGCTTGAAATTTACCACATCCAGAGCACATTGATATCGACTGGTTCTCGTTCGATCACCAGTGCTGGGCGCGGTCAGTACTTAGATGGGGGATAGGAAACACCGCATGTCATCGGCGCGCACAAACTTTCCCTTCCTTTATATCACAACTGCGACTTATTTTGAAGGGAGTAGAATAAAAAAAAAATTAAAGTTCAAATGGAAATAAGGACAATCAAACGTAAACAGGAAATTCGCAGCAATAAGCAAATGATTAGTGAAATAAAAAAGAGGACGGTATTTACAAGTGGTTGAGGTTGTTATATAAAACTTGCTATACAAGATTAGAAATATAGTGATTAGAAATATAGTGATTTCAGGCTTTGTAGATGACTCTCCATCAGTTCAATAAGGCATTCGAATTGTAGCTTGTTAGTTACTTTTTACTTAATAAAAATCAAAAATTTAAGAAAAACAAGACACCATACGACACACTAAAGAAAAACAACCAATCAAACATAAAACACCCCAAAAATTAACACACAACAAACAAATCACACACATACGAGCCAAATATTTATCAGGAAAATTGTCTAATTGGCAAACATGCAGTTGAGTTTAGCCGCTTATTCAAATAATAATATATAATTATCTCCAAAATAAGATTAGTTTACTTTTTTTCATGATTCACGATCCAAACTTCGTCAAAACCCTTCTGCATTTTATTCAAAATATCAATTTATATTACTTCTGTCACAATCACTTGAAATTATATAATGACTGAAAATCTCACTTCACGTGCCTCTGCTCATTTCATATGACTCTGATGAATACGAAATCAAGAGAGTCACTTCATTCGTCACGTGAGGTGACTCTTAGGCAATCCGCACACGGGTCGTTGAGCTAACGTAGTAGATGCGATATTTCTACGCTTGGTCGTCACAACCTATGTAAATCAATGGGTGACCGCTAACGGAGCGTTAGCCTATCGTGAAGAGCGAGAAGCGTAGTCGGTTCACGTTGAGTGCGTCTCAAGCGTTGTGCATTGCAGGCCTCAAGTCAAATGACTAGTCGTTTTTGCAAGCGCGATGGATGACAGCAACGTACAATTCGTGGGGGAGATGGGAAAATGCCTCGAATTGTATGATTTTACGACGCATACTGACGTTTTCTTGACGACCCGTGTGTGGACATGATACGAGGATGACGACATTCGTTTTCTCGCGAGCTTCGCAAGTGTCAAACGCATCTCTCACGTATCGGATGGCTAACGACCCGTGTGCGGAGTGCCTTAGGCAATCCGCACACGGGTCGTTGAGCTATCGTCGTAGATGCGATATTTCTACGCTTGGTCGTCACAACCTATGTAAATCAATGGGTGACCGCTAACGGAGCGTTAGCCTATCGTGAAGAGCGAGAAGCGTAGTCGGTTCACGTTGAGTGTGTCTCAAGCGTTGTGCATTGCAGGCCTCAAGTCGAATGAGTAGTCGTTTTTGCAAGCGCGATGGATGACGGCAACGTACAATTCGTGGGGGAGGTGGGAAAATGCCCCGAATTGTATGATTTTACGACGCATACTGACGTTTTCTTGACGACCCGTGTGCGGACATGGTACGAGGATGACGACACTCATTTTCTCGCGAGCTTGACAAGTGTCAAACGCATCTCTCGCGTATCGCATGGCTAACGACCCGTGTGCGGAGTGCCTTAGAATAGGGGCCTGTGATTCACCCCTTCCACAATTCATTTAGCATTTTTGCATACGTCAATCTTTTTAATAATTTAGGTTCAGCTTGGTCCTCCTCCACATTCTATTGCCATCTTTTAAAATATAGCTCGTTGCAAAATATTTGTAACTAATTAATTTTATTTCATGTTCTTATCTTTACTGGATTATTTTATCTTTTTATTATACACGATACTACTTAGTTTTTTATTACTAGTATTTCGTTGCTCTGTTTTGTTTTACTTCATTTTACTTTAATTAATTCTTAATCTCCGTAATTTTACATACTTATATATATATGTATATATATATATATATATATATATATATATATATATATATATATATATATATATATATATATATATATATATATATATATATATATACAGTTACTTATTTACTCTTAAGCGAAACAAATTTGCTTCAAGGAGTAAACCTGTAAAATTTGGCATTATCACAGAAAAACAATGATGCGAGAAACCACAGTGAATCATTATATAGCAGATCGTGAAGGAATATAAGGCTGATAGTGATAGAATGGGAATGGGCAGCTTGGTAGCTGTTATTAAATATATTTATCAAAGATAGCTATGATGAATACAAAGCTCATCTTGATATATCAAAACTCTGAATGTATCATTCCGATGGAATAGTGGATACCAACTTCAACCTCTCAAAAATATGTAGATTACCCAAAAAATATCTAGGAAAAACCTACAAAAAGTCCGTCTTTTAATGAGCTTTTTTCATATAATTCAACAGAACCTTGAGCTGTGAAGAACGCTTTCATTTTTGACTTATGTGCTTCTAGCCATTATATTTATAGTCCGGGGAAATTTAACATGGTGCTTCGGAAAAATCAGGGGTAAGCTGAATTTTGGTGTGAACTTTGGTACTGGCGTTTTGAACAAAATGTCAAAAGTCCGCATCGATCCGAGTGCTGCGTTACTTTTTATACGGGGTCAAAGGTCACCAAAAATAACCTTTCCCAAATATCTCAGTAACGGTCACGTCTTCAGAAAAACAGTGTATGACGAATTTGTAGCTTAGAAAATTTCAACAAGAAAAATGTGTAACTTTTTCTTGTAACCATAACTGTTTTTGAGGTATATTGATCTAAACATTTGCTACTAACAGTATCCTCTTTCTCAAAGGCATGTTAATATCCGATTTTGATTACGACTTGGAATGTTTGTGAGTTTGTTTTTTTATGTTTAATAGGTGCATGAAAAAAACATGTTAACAAACTTATATACCACACTCCAGGGTAGATGGAAAAGTGTGCTCCGGAAAGTTATACTCCTTCCTTTTTCCATAAAATTATATCCCGGAGCTTCCATTCCAAATCTTCAGAAATGAGCTCGTTGCCTACTCTTTGCCCACTGTGAAACAAGATAAGATCACTTTTTATCCTGTTAATTGCCTATTATTGACATCGCAGGACCAGCCCTACACCCACACTCTACCCACACCCTCCTTCGTGGAACATCCCATACATGATGCAGCAATATACCTTATTTCCGAGAAGAGAGTAGCGAGCAGATGTTCCACCAAGTTTTATGGCAAAGGGAGGCGGGGGGTGGTGATAGCTTTTCGGAGCATACTTTTCCACCTATCCTGGAGTGTGGTAGATAAGTTTGTTAACATACTTTTTTATAAACATTTTAAATATAGAAAAACAAACTCACCAATATTCGAAGTCGTAATCAAAGTCGAAAAATATCAACATGCCGTTGAGAAAGAGGATGCTGTTAGTAGCAAATGTTTAGATCAATATATCTCAAAAATGGTTATGGTTACAAGAAAAAGTTACAAGTCTTTTTTGTTGGAAATTTTCTAAGCTACAAATTCGTCATACACTTTGTTGGAAATTTTCTAAGCTACAAATTCGTCATACACTGAAGACGTAACCGTTACTGAGATATTTAAGAGAGGTCACTTTTGGTGACCTTTGACCCCGTATAAAAAGTAACACAGCACTCGGATCGATGGGGACTTTGGACATTTTGTTCAACACGGCAGTACTAAGGTTCTCGACAAAATTCAGCTTTCCCCTAATTTTTCCGAAGTTTCGCATTTTTTATGCGTCGGATTTCACTGGGCTATTAGTATCTAAAAGTAGCATCCACATTCAATACTATGAGGCTCTTATATGAAGACTATGACTGAGTTGAACAAAAGTGCTTAAAATATTTTATTTACATATGCTATTGTTTGTTGTATGCTTATTTGTCATAAATACGACAAAATTCAAATATAGCTTACAGGTTTAGGAGCAAAAAAAATTGCTTCACTGGTGTCTGTCTTCTAATGTTCAAAGCACCAATGAAGAATAACTAATTGTTTGAAGAAACGTATGTTGCGTTTTTGTTTGTTTCCCTTTAAATAATACGTTAAGTTCATCAATAAAACAGTTGCTCTGAATTCAATTTCGAAATCTCCCTTTTAAACATATTGAAATGAGGCAGCTATTAATGTATGCCCTTTACAGAGTTTAAGCGATAACCACACAGTAATATAAACTACTGAAACACATCTGTTCTAACAAAAAAATGATTTATTTTATTTCAATGGCCGTCCGTTCTATTCAACTCACAGCTGGTTAGTGAAAATTTCGATGAATTTCAATTCTAAAAATTTCGGTAATTTGTAATTCACATGTTATATTTCTAGATTTTCCAGTATTTTTGATCATGGTGAATATTACGTAAAAAAAACAATTGTAAATGGTCATTTTACATCAAATGTCAAGTGTCAAATGTCAATTGACAATTTTCATACAGTGATGTTGGACAATAATATAAGTCGAATTTAGATAAGCATAATATTATTTGCGTTAAATACGATGCTTTTTTTTTCTTCATTTCAGGCTCTTGTACTAGAGAGGCCGCTGGCGTGCTGCAACAATAGTGAAAAAACCGATTTTATTTTTCTTCACTTCACCTTCTGCGTCGGCCGAAGATAACAATTTTTTTTCATTTGTATAGTCCAATTTTATGTAGACTATTGTGTTTGAGAGTCGTTATCCATCCGAATGACAGTATATTACGTGCGCATTAGATCCAATTCACTTAAAGACATCAACGAGCACTGGCTTGTACGAGTTGCTAAAACTCGCTAATTACAAAAATATGTACAATTTTCGACAAAAATTCGAATACTTGAATACTGGTAATTTTGCGTGTCAGGGTGCTTTCTCGTGACAAGGTGGCTGTCGGCTCAATTGACTCCGTTTTGTTCACTCGAACTACTGAGTGACAACTTCTTTCCTCCACACTACAAGTCGGACTATTGGTATGGCCACCCACTCGACGTATTTGTATCACTATCTCCTCCTTGGGCTACGATTTTCACGGACCGAACGATTCAAATTGAAAAATGGTTTCGAAAATGAAAACTGACAAGTATTCCTTTTCCGCTTCAAACATATTACAAGAACCATCCCACGTTGGGCGCCAGTTAAGCACAAACAGGGTTTTGTAAGAAAAAAATTAATTCACTTCAACTGCAAGAGTAAAGACTAACAGAAAATTAATGTATAAAAAAAATTCACTTATTCTAGCAATATTGCGCCGGTTACATGTTTCGTCGATTGTGCGATCCGTTGATTTTTGGCAAACGATTTTTTAGTGTCCTTTTCGCTCTTTTTGGCACTAAAACATTTTGTGATTAATTCCACGTATATTAATTTCTATGTACATATATACCTACCTATGTATTCAATATCAATACATTTTATATCAAACACTCAATCTAAAGCTCTATTAATATCCTTCCTGTCATATCAAGATAACTTACAACAATAATACCGTCAGCTTTGAATTCTTCTTCTTCCGTCCGGATCATCTTCAAGATACACTGCATACTCGTCTTGGGTATCATTCGCTGCACGGAAAACATTTGCAGTATTTTATTTAAATTTGACGTTAAATGTACGATTCGAACATAAAATCTTCGTAGACACCAAATGCACATTAATGTGCCTTCAGTGTGCATCTTCATCGTGCCACTGCGCCATTGGGTCTGAAAATAATGATGTGAAACATTACGAGATCATTGCACAGATAATAAACCATTATGCATTCCGAAAGAGAACTGATGAAAGATCAATTCCAAACCTATCCTGCAAACTTGCAGTTGCCACTAACATGGCAATCGTCAGTGAAAATTTATTGAATGCAAATAGAGACCAGCGAAGAATACGAAACCATTTACTTGTCGAAATGAAAGCAAATAGTAGCTTAAAGTTAAATTGAATGGTCAAAACCTCACAATTGACATCATATTTTATAAGCAACATGAGTATTTTATTACAAGCAAAAATATATATACGACACTTCGTAGATATAAGTAAATCTTAAGTAGTAATTTAGTAATTTGCGCTACTGATTCCACAAACTATAGACAAACAATTCATCACCTAACCATCTAACATATTTTCATATTTCCAACTGGGCAATCATTTGCAATACCAGCGGACCAATGCAGATAAATTATATTCCACGAAATGCTATAAAGGAAATCAATCCGACGATTTCTCATTGAAATGCAAATATCGTACCATCATTTGTGCAAATTTCGCTGCTAGTGCTGTGCACCGGGATAAAACAACCTCATTTTCCAGGCTGATTTATTGGGCATGTGTTTGTGTAAAATTGATTTAACGTCCCGCTTGGCGGTCGATTGGCGGTCTATGCAGATCCTGTAGCGCAGACGGTCAGGTAAAAAGTCTACCGCCACGAATCAATCGGTGCTAATAAAAAGGCAGAATGTTTTATTAAGAGGATACGTGATGGGGCTTCTGTGCTAGTCGATTTTTCTGGTATTGCACGCTCGCTGCATTATTTACCATGCACTGTATCGTAGAGTGGAATTTTATGAATCGTTCAAATGTTGGCTTCAAGTTTCCAATAATTTTCAGATGGGACTTTGTTATTTATAGTTTCATAATAAAATTGAATTAATAAAAAAAATAATGAGTAATTTGTGCAATTATTTTTACTCAGCCAAGCATTTTTCAGTCGAGGTCAGGTATTTCGTACCAAACCAAAATTTATTTGATACAATATATTTTAAATTTAATTTTTGTTTCTTTAAGGAGGTTGGATATCTCGAAAATAACGATTTTGGTTTTCTTTTGCATCACACATCACTCCTACGCATAGAACTGAGCCGCTTTTTTCCCGGAAAAATTGTCAGTGCTTCAAAAAATTAATAAAAAAAATAAAAGAATAAAATAAGCCCCTGCATACCTGCAAATTTCCCCGAAATATCAGTGGGCGCGTACGGCCACAATCGGGTTGGATTTAATTGACCCTTAAAATATCGATATCTATCAAGAAATTGAAATATATCTAACTTCTAAAGGAAAAATTGGTCTTTAAATTATGTTGTTTTCAAAGCTAATCAAATCATGTTAAATCAACAGCTAAAGCGTTCATCTGTGTTATATTTTCAAACCTACCACACACATTTACGACATTGATAAAAAATCATGAAGCTGAACAACCAAAGACTGAGGAAAAAAAGGCGCCAAAGAATAAGTACGTCTCACTACCGGCACAGGAGGTAAAATATAGTTTTCTGAGTTACAGGGAGCTTATAAGGCCAGATAATAGATACCAATAAAAAAGTATTCGGTTTTCTTTTAAATATCAGGGCTCTTGTCAGCAGAATGTCCTAGAAAGTGTACCGAAGAAAAAAATTGTCGGGGTATCTTGTAGTGTTGCAGAGGAGAGGAAAGAGTAAAGCGGCTTCCACGGCTAAAGCAGAAGTCAGTATAAGAAAAATGTATGCCATATGCCATAAAGTCGGGCTATGCTGAACTTACAAAATGGTGTGCCATCATAGATTTTCCTTCTCTAGCCTTCCATTGCTCTTATAATACTGCCATTACCAGTATCCACCAAGCTGTTTCCTCAGAAGCTGATCTGTCGATGAAAAAAGTGATAAGAATAGAAGCTGGGTCTGAAAGATCACATGAAGTATCAGGAAGTGGTGATGGTGCATGGCAGAGACGAGGATTTACTTCAAAAAACGGCTCGGTGTCTATCATCGGCCTCAAGATTGGGAAAGTGCTGGACCATGAAGTTATTTCCATAGCATATCGAGTAGGGTTGCCAACTTTTTTCTTCAACCTTACAGGATAAATTAACTTCAAGTTAAAAATATACGGGAGTTATAAATTTTACCCGGCACAAAAATAAAACATTGCATTTTGTGTTAAATTTCCTTTTATTCAGACTTAAAACTATACTTTGCTACAGGTTTTACGGCATCCAACAAATCGTTTTGTGATTTGACATATGTATTTATAAAATGAGGCACAATCAAAATCATAACTGAACATAGTAAGCAGTTCGGTTTTAATCGAATTCGGCGTGCACTTGTTACGTACAACGGTCCATTTTAGACTCATTTTCGAAAATACATTTTCAATGAAACAATTTGAACAAGGGATGTTAAAAATGAAAGAAAGTATAGTGAAAATGTTGCTTATCTCGGTCTTCGAAAACAGTTCTATTATTTTCTTCCATTTCTCGAACGCACTCATTTTTGGATCAATTGGAATTCTTCGTAAAGCGTGTCCATATTAATTTCAATTTTCAGTAGTTCCACTGGCGATACAAAATCATTATAATTTATCATTGATTGAAGATTTAGAAAATCCAATTTTGAAAATATATTATTTTTGGACATATATTTTTGCTAAATACTCCGAAAAGTTGGAATAAAAGTGACGAAAGTCGTTTATTGCAGCTTCTTTCTCGATTGTCTATAAAACGGCGAGCATTTGACGGGCCTGGCTGCCAAAAAAGTTGTCTTTTAATCGTTGTTCAAATTTTTCGCGAGCTCCAAAAATTCCAGCATGCATTTCGAAAATTGTAATTAATTCAGACTTGTATAAAAGACTTGTATAAAAGACAAATAACGACTTGACGAAAGACAAATAACGAAAGACAAATAAAGACTTGTATAAAAGACAAATAACCTAATGACTTTTTCACCTCTTCGTCAGATGCAAAAATGTTTTCTATCATTCGAGGGCACTCGTTTCCAATTTCCTGAAAATATAATTAGCAGACCATATTTTTAAAATTCTTTCTACAGCCGGTTCAAGGGATAAAAATCTAGGAAACACATGTTTAAAAAGTTCTGTCCACTGCATTTCAGTTGCTTCAAATTGGCTTTGTAAGTTAGCCCTTTTCTTTACCGACCTACAGAAATGGTTACATATTTTCAGAATCAAGCTTTCGATGTCAATTGCCAACTTATTAGTACTAAACTTTGCTGCACTGTGCAAAATATGCACTGGACAACCAGTTTTAAGAATGTTATCATTTTCCATCTTCAAAATAGTATAAATTGAGTGTCGGCGGAAAATTGTCTGAGGAAAACGCTTAAAGGAGGTCATATTTTCAAAAGGAGGACATATTTTTCTAACGTATCCATTAACAGCTTCCAAAATATTCGAATACGAAAATAACGTATCGTTCCAAAATATTCGAACCCGAAAATAAAGTATCGTTCCAAAATATTCGATACGAGTATATACTCGTATCGAGTATTTTGGATCTTGCAAGTATTTTCGTATCGCATATTTTTGTATAGAGTATTTTCGTGCTTGCGAGTATTTTGGGACTTAAGGTTTAGGTTTTTAGGGCAAAAGTAGCTGAAATCGGACAAAATCGGCCAAGTTTGAGTTAGAGTTGTTTGGGGCATAACTGACCAAGACCTATTGCTGTGATACAAAAATTTAGGTTTTGTAGGGGAGTAAGGGGTTTTTTAGCCATAGTTTGGCAAAAACTGCCTTTACAGCGCTTTCGATGATTGAAAGTGATCTTGGAGTTCAATAGTGATATTTTAAGGGCGAACAAACTTTTTTACAGGGGAAATTAGGCAAAAACGTCAATTTTTTGCAAAAAAATTTTTTTTTGGTCTAGCATGAATTTGAGGATCTTTCTGAGTTGTTCCCATACAAATATGGGAAAAAGCGGCCTAGTTTCTAAGATACGGTAAAATGAAATCCGCCGGGAAAACTGAAAGTAACACTAAAAATGTTTAGATCCTTTTTGGTTAGCCAGTTGGCTTCTCCGGCTGTGCTGAAGCTCTCCTCGTGACTGCACTCCAACCCTACCGGGGTTGTGACTCATGTCCAGCTTTACCGAAAAGGTTGGCCTCCTAGTGGGTGCATGTTTAATAGACGTTTTATCATTTCTTAATAAAGTTTTCGACAAATTCATGCTTTAGTGAGGCGAAGTGCAAAACCGACTGTTTTAGATTAGCCAGGAAAAGTTTGGTATCAGGCATCGATCGATGAAAAGCCATATAGACACAAGATTAGTTGGTCCTATCATAGTAAATTTTTCGACACTGGTAGTTTGAACGAATACAGGAGGTGTTATGTGCATATATTAAAATGAAAATCAAATTAAATTGATTGAATTTGCTTGTTTTCCCTTAGATGGCTCCTAGATTGGAGAAACACTTGCCAAATAAGTGACCGACCATTGGATAGTTACGGACAAGCTGCACGGACTAATGGCTCGTATCCTTTCACGGTCAACTGCACCATCACCATTCTAGCCTGGGAACTTTGTCTCTGGCGGATGGGGGAGGGCATATCATACCGTTTCATTACATCACTGCAAATCGTATGTACTTGTGTGTGTATATGTACATACTTCAAAAAATACTAGCTAGTATTTTTGGAACATTTATTTGGAACAGGTATTTTTTTCTACTCGTATTCGGAATACCTAGTATGTAAAAATCCGAGTACGACCCAACTCTAGTAGATATATAAGTAGGTAGGTTCATGACTTTCTCAAATTCAGATATCCTAAACCTTTTGGCGGCGGCGAGCGTTTCAGTGAATTTTGAGGAACTCCTATATTTCCAAGCAGCGTAAATTTTCGTTAAAGAAAAGTATTGGGAATGAAAACTAATTATGTTCTAAGCTTGTCTATGATAAAGAATTGGAAATTTCGAGCCGTGTGTGGGTGCAGGGTGCCTAAAAGTAGGCAAAGAATTTTGTCATTACTTGTAAGAAAAACAATGGATCATCGTGAAAATTACAGAGCGTATTGATGTTGACTAAAATTTGCAGCTGCAGAAAAAAAATCCTTCAAATCATTGACCTTCCTGAAAAATTTTTGATTTGTGACAAAAATTTCAAATCTTTGATAAATTTTATCCTTTGTCCTTCATCTCAAGATAAAATTTTCAAAAATCCGATTTGCATAAGACCGCCAACCCATCACCAAATTACCTCCATTTTCAGCACTCGAAAGTTCTATTCACGAGAACTAATCCGATCATAATGAAATTTACAGAACATGTTGGTATTAACTAGGACCAGGTCTGATAGAAGTGATTTTGAAATGCGGGCAACCATGTGGCAGTGGTACCATCTTGAAAAATAACTGAGAAAAAAAACATCTTTTTGGCCTATAACTTCCGATTCAGCCATCAGATTTTAACAAAATTTACACAGTACTTGGATGTTACTCTATGTAACATTTGGTGAAAATTTGGTTGAAAAATTAGTATAGGGCTGGCAGCTGTGGTAGTTTTTGTCTCATAAATCTTGCAAATTTCCTCATCAAAATAAAGCCCTTTTTCCTATAACTTCCGGTCCAGTGTAGAAATCAAAACGAAGTTCATGCAGTAAATGGACTTTAATGTAGACCAAATGTCGTAAGAATTTCGTACAAAAATCATGAAAGCTATGGCCATTTTTGTAATTTTATGCCAGCTATGACAATTTTTGTAATTTTTTGGAATTTCTTTAAGTAAATGAAAATTAACAACAAATATTAACGTTTTAAAAATTTGAAAAGTTTTGAGGGTGGGAACCTTAAAATTCTTTTCACCCGTATACCTTCCAGCGCAGTGATTCAATCGAAACGAAATTTACTGGTTGGGTTTAACTTAACGTGAAGCAGATTTGGTATATTTTTTGTTTTGCTGCTGACACAGGCTAACCAGCATTAGCCATTTTCGTAAATATTGCACCAACAAATGCTTCTCTCATATGCAAAGTACTCATATGCAAAGCATTTGCGATAAAAAAAAGAAACCAATTTTTAAATTTTCCGAGTTTTGAACATTCAATTTTCCGAGTTTTGAACTCAAACAACGTTTAACCGCCGAAACTTCCGATGAAATCCTCCGATGAGAACGAAATTCAAAGGATAAGTTGATTTAAGTATGAGCTTGTTAAGGTAAACTTATTGCTGCTACATTGGAAAAGTATTGCCAGCACTGAACATTTTCATCATTTGTGTTATAGTTGAGTTGAGTTGTTGCTTGGGATAAGGAATGGTTGAACGAAAAAGTGTATTACGTCTTCCCACATTTTTTTGTCACTCAAAGACAATTTCTTCGAAAATTAGTTTTCTAGCGGTTCTGAAGCGCTAGACTTTTTTTGACACTGCACTCAAAGAAATCAAAGGCACGAATGTTTCACATATAATGTTAACAACGAAGTAGATAAGAGACATGAGGCTGTTTTGTATGTTAAATAGAGAAAGAATGCGATTCCAGTCAGTTTGTACTCGGTGAATACAAGAAGGGAGGTAGTGGTCGGTGGCAATCACTCATTCCTTTCATTTGTTCGCACTTCTCATTTTATGTTTTGATATCGTGGAAGGACGAACACAGCGTTTGAGAGATTTGCTATATAAGTTTGCAACAATCATGTTGCTGCCGCGCGGTCCTTAAGCGTGCTACGCGCAACATTCGTACATTTGCATTTATGTTTTGACCGATATACGGGACTTGGTCTGTCTCGGCGGGACAAACAAATAAATGCAAAAAAATATGGCAAGTCCCGGGAAATACGTGACCGTTGGCAGCACTTATATCGTGGCCACTCCTCCTACGAGGAAATATGAAGCAGGGAAAGCCTGTCATGATAAGGAGTATTCTATCAATCATGATGAGTCAGTTGGTATGATGGAAGTCGAAGTAATAAAGAAAATTTTCAGTCGGTCTGAAGAGAGGAGGCAGGAACTTTTGGAGGCAACAGTTAAAGTTATCAACAATTTAGTCACCGTCTACGGCAACGCAATTCGAAACTGTAAGTCCGGAGTGGAGGTGAAGAATAAAGTCTATCTATTCAGGTTTGTTAATATTTTGATTGAAACATTCTTCAATTTTTGGTTATAATCGTAAATAGCATTTTTCTCTGCAGGTCAACCAATAGTAACCCAAAACACCACCTGTGCCCCAAAGATATCTCCAATCGGACCTACAAAGACAATCAGACTGTAAATTGTTAAACCGTGCAGACTTTCAAGCACAAATCGTCAATCTCTATAGCCATCATGGATGCGATTTAGAAAACTTTAACTGATCTCAGAGCTGAATCTTTGCTGTCACGTTATTTATTTTATTTATTTATTTATTTTCAAAGAATTTCGTCTAATACAGACTAGTAGTATTTACAGATTTAAGACTTACAATAAATCAGTCAAAATGGACTGTTTTTGGCTAAGCTCTTTTTCAAAGATGATACAGATAAATTAAAATCAAATTGATGATAATCATCGTTGAAATTTCTTTTGATGCACGAAACGGGCTCATTAAAGGCGTATTTGGTCCGATAGGCAGGGACAGATAAAATGTTGACTTGTCTCATTCTGTGACCCTTGATATTTAGGCCAAATAAACCTAAAAGGTTTTCACATGAAATGTTACCCATGAGGATCTTACCAGCAAAGATAGTTTTGAAATTTTCTCGTCTCTTATTAAGTGTATTCATGGCCAGTAAGTTAAGTCGTTTAATGTAAGGAAGCAAGTGAAGAGGATCTGACCAAGCAAATTCACGCAAACAAAACCGAAGAAATTTTTTTTGAATGGACTCGATACGGTCCACATAAACCTGCTGATAAGGCGCCCAAACTATACACGCATATTCAAGTATTGGTCTTAATAACGCACAAAAAAGAATCTTAGTAAGATGCATGTCATGAAACTCTTTGGATCGCCTCCTCACAAAACCCAAAGTAGATGAAGCTTTTGATAAGATGGCACTAATATGATCGTCAAAAGTAAAAGAATTGTTTAGAAGTACTCCTAAATCGAGTACTTTGTCAGAATACCTTAAGGCAATACTATTCAAAGAGTATTCAAAGCTCAACCGATTAATTTTACGCGTGTACGAAACAACGGTGCACTTGTCAATATTAATTACTAATTTATTAAGGTCACACCAGGTCGTGAGGTTATTAAGGTCAGCTTGAAGTTCCAAGCAGTCGTGAATATTAGATACCTTTTTAAAGATTTTGGCGTCATCAGCATATAGTAAAATTGATGAATGTTTCAGGACAGATGGTAGGTCATTTATGTATAAAAGAAAAAGTAGAGGTCCTAAGTGACTACCTTGAGGAACACCAGATAAGACAGCAATTTCAGACGATAGGGCGCCACGGAAGGATACGCATTGGGTACGACATTCCAAATAAGATGCTATCCAGGAAATAAATAGCTGAGGAAAGTTAAACGAGGACAATTTACACAATAAAATGGAATGATCCAGCTTATCAAAAGCTTTCGTGAAGTCAGTGTAAATACAGTCTACCTGAAATCCTGCCTCGATTGATGGGATCCTGTGTGGGTGGATTCACTCTAACTTCAATTGAGTCGTTTAACTCATTTATTTGGAAGAGTTTACCAAAAACCATTTTTTGTACAATGCCTACTTTTGAAACTGGGACTGATGATGCAGTCGTAGCATTCAATGATAGGCAACAAACCGGGTGGATGTCCTAAAGACATTAAGAGTCACTGCAGGAAATTACATTACATTGTTGGAAGCCGAAAATCTTCAAAAATATTATTCATGGCTCCTGCCCTGGGACATGCTGGATTTTTGCCGACCGAAACACCTCCTTCTTTAACCACACTCCCACGGAAATATCTATGTAGCACTACCTTTGGCTCAATGGGTCTGCATTTTGGCTGTAGATGACTTGGCATCACAAGAATGTTGGGAACATTTTCCAAGCATTGATGAAGAACTTGAGATGACGGTTGAGGAAATTTTAGCTATCCCAAATCCAGATTTGGAGTCGGGTGTAAACAACGACGAAGAGGAAATGAACGCAACTATCGATTTCCAACAACCTACCTCTAAAGATGCTTTTTCAGCGATTCAAACGGTACAACATTTTTTCACATTTAGTGAGGATTTAAAAGAGGCTTAAAAAAGATTTCGCTTTACTACATTTGGAGAAAGTAATTGAAAAACACTTTTTAGAAAACAGATAATCACAAAATAAACAAAGATGTCAGATTTTTTTCTTAAAATTAAATTAAATCTGGCTAAGTTAAATTGTTGTGCCCATTCTTTAGTAAGTATCATTTCTGTTGTACTCAATTATCTTTCTCTTTTCTATCATAAATAAAAATTACATATATGTACATATTTGAGTATTATTATTGTGTTTGGATATAGCGACCTACGGTTATAACGACGAAATTTCACCGGTCCCTTCAACGTCGATATACGAAATATATACTGTATTTATTATTTATTTACTTATTTTAAATAATCACTACTTTGGTACTTGAAACAATCATAGAAAAAATCACACTATTGTGCAGTACTCTCTATCCCATAATGTCAGCACTGTTCTGAAAATAGCATTGGGATTTCTTTGAAATATCTTTCTCAGTTCAGTCTTCAATCTATGCGGCAACCAATCTATCTAATTAAAATTAATTTCACTTTCTCGTGCAAGTTGATGTCAGTGAAATTTCCCGTAATAAATGAATAGGCTGTCAGTACTATTGGTCTCGCTAATGATTAGCTTCAAACGCAAGAAGTAATAACGAACTTGGCGAATGAGTGAATGCACTGCCGCTGTACCATGCCATGAGAGAGAGCATGAAGCCACATGCTGGCTCCATTAATGACATGAACTCGAAAGTTATGCTACTGATCATTCAATATGCTGTAGAAGCCCTTCAGGGTGACTTTAGTTTCGAAAAGGACTGTTCGTTATTCGATATTTTATAGCTGAGAAAATGTGGTATCTAATTAAAACTTAATGTACAGTGCGAATGGAAGAATAAGTATTGTGACAAATGTCCGACCAAACTTGCATTCAAACAAAACTATGGCTTCGAAACATCAATTTCGATTCATCTTCCAAACTAACCTGGGGAAGCCAAAGAGTGGTAGAAACTATCGATGAAAGCTATCAGAAATAATATCGATTCTTACACAACAGCATACTTATGACTTACATGCACGCTTCAACCAATCGAACACGACTCTGTGGCATCCAGGAAAATAATGAAGACGTGACATCGTAGACAAACTAATTAATGATTTTCATATGCGCCATGCTAGGTCGATATTTTGTAGTCAGAATTTATTTGAAATAAATTTGACACCATGTTAAATGATCATTACGGCCCGGAAAATGTACGCCCATCAAATATTCATAATTACATACATGTTGCTCAGAAAACACTGAGTGGCTAAACTCTTTGAAGCGCCCGTGCGTTTACCCATGCGGGTTCTTCGGTCTCTTCGCAAGACGTATTTACGAATGGTTAAAATTAAAATTATTACTTATTGTTACGCTGGTATGTCATTTCCCTCAAATCAGATTTGAATACGACGAGTTATAATGGGAGTATAATTATAAAGTTATTTTAGAATGTAATTTTGGAGTTGAAACGAGAGATTTTTGAAAATATATAGCGTGATTACAGGTTCAATAGGTACAATCAAATGTAATTTGTCTTCTTTGGCTAGGTAAATACCCGCTTTGATGTGATTTGGTGTTTTCTAAAATCCAGCTGTATGGTAACTTTTAATTAACGGGAAACTAGGTCATGAGTATACGCTGTATCAGAAATTTCACCTCATCAAATTTTTAATTCTAAAACTGTTTGTCTGTAAAATAGTTGTCTGTACAGTAACTTACTGACTGTTTCATGCTTGTAACTAAAATTAATAGCTAGTCATTACGCCCTGATTGGTTGGAAATCAGATATGAATTCATTTTGAAATTTTGTTAGTTAATGGGTTAAAAGAGGATCATTACATTCCGTTCGAAAATGAAAACTGAACCTTTCGATTGAAGCATGAAAACAAAAGGAAAATAATTTAGGGTAACGGTTTGTTATTGTAACAAAAACCATTTTGGAATGTCGTCTAATAAGTTAATGAATTGATGTGATCGATCGTCTATAGCTTTAGAACCTCATATTAATTGGGCTGTACACATTGTTTATCTGATAGCATTTGGATATTGTTTCTTCAAAAAAAAATTCATGGTTATCGGAAGAAGCATAGGTACCACCTGAAAAACTTTGAATCTAAAACTAACTGTATATTTCTCACATGCCTTTGCAACTGATTCTTTCTGCTTCTAATAGGTTAGGCTAGCTCGAATGACAATCAAGCAGAAATTTCAAAAGAAAGGCACACAAAGCCATTATAGAAACCAGTGCTGCCAACTTTTTTCCAGCCGTTGTAGCTAGAATTTAGGAAAAACATAGCTAAAAATAGCTGAAAAATTTCCATTGTTGCTAAAAAGTGTAGGTAACGCCAACAATAAAAAACTCAAGGTTCATGAAAACAGTTTTATTAAGCTAATGTTTATAATTCATATGGAAAAGTATTGGATGCACATCGGATAATGAGCAGATAATTAATTTAACAGTATAAAATAGTTAAAAATCGTTAAAGAGCTTAGTGAGTGCAACAGAATTGCTTTCTATTCTTTATTCATGATAGAAACATCCTTTCAAATGGGTTGCAGAAATAGGAGATATAAAAGGTTTTATAATTGTTATAAATCATTTTTGCAAAATAACATTCTTCTGATGTTTGGACTATACTGAAGTGGGTTTTTAGCCCTAACTATTGGCTAATGATCCTTGATACTGATCCCTTTTTTGACAACCACCTTGTTAGGAGCACCGTATCATCTTCAAACGAACTCAGAGAATCAATTATAAAGTTCTGCAAGTAAAAACTCTAACGTTTGGGGAAAAAATGATCCTGCAGCTGCAGAAACTGAAAGCTGAACGGAATGACAAGCACATATTATTAATATTAAAAAAGGATTTTGCCGACTTAATTTTTGAAATACACCGTTATTCACTCTGACCACAACATTTGCGTTGTCTGTCATATGTGTAATATTTAGATTGTAGTTTTCTAAGCACGTGTTTATGGTAGAAGTAATACTTTCAGTAGTTCCACTATCTAGCTGAATCAAAGTCAAGTAAATTGTAACAAATTTTTGCTGATTATCACAAAAATGTCCATAGACTCGTCAATTAAAATACTAGAAATATAGTTATCAATATCTGCCTTTAAATCCGATTTGAAGTATGGAAACATAACGTTTTTCACTATGCCGCTGCTTTTGATCGATGAATCCTACACTTGCTCCAACTTTTGGACTCAACTGCCAGTTTCTTACACATCTCACTCAATTGGTCAATCGATTTTAATGCGCAACGGTTCACAACGAAATTACACGTTGCAGCTTTGATTTGTTGCTGATGTAGCTTTTGAGGTGCTGCTCCCAACCAACGGAGAAAATATAGTCTCTATTTTTCGCTGTGTTGAAAAAAAATAAATTAAATTAAATTAAAATGAAAAAAAAAACAAAGCTACCACAATTCTAACGTTTGGTTTTACTTATGAGCACAACTCCTAATGTCTTCTCGGGTTTTGTGCTAGCACCTTGTCTACGTTTTATTGCTACTTTATGTTTACGCCTGAATTTTTCGGTTCTTTTCTTCAAATTTAGGCAGATAACATGTATTCTATATTAAACATATTTCGTTTGTCTTACCTATTTTAGTTTATTCTTAATGAATTAAAGCTCTCGGTTTTTCTTCTCACCGAACAAAAGAAATAAAAATGTTCGTAGCAGATTATTATTATTCTATGTCCAGAAAGACATAGTACATAGTAGTAGTATTATTGTATTACAAAGCATTAGCGACTACCTTAGAATTTGAAGAAATTATTTTCAAGCACTAAGTGTTATAAATATTAATAAACTAGTGAAAATTAATGTAATCAAGCAAAAATTCAAATTATTTCAAATCTATAAATTAGTAGCTAAATTTGCTGCCAATAGCTAAATGAAAAATTTTGTAGCTAAACAGGTTCTTTTTGTAGCTAAGTCTACCTACAATGTAGCTAAATTGGCATCAATGATAGAGACCCGTTGTGATATCACGGATATAGCCACTACAGTTTGAACACCATTTGGTTTCGTTGATGAATTGAAAACTCCCCTTTCGATCAATCAAGCAGCAAATATCAGTCAGACCTCAGAGCCAGACACGGGCACACAAGGTGGAGGACGGAACACTACGCCTAACCACTGCGCATGCTCACTAAGAAGCAGTGACTTGTGAAGACCACATAGCAAAGAGTTTTGTGGATTAAACTTAGCAGCTGCCTAGTGTAATGCGAGTCCACCGAGGCCCAGGTTTTTTTGCGATCGCACAGGATAATTCTTCAGCCTATGACTTATTAGCGTCTTCAAGATATTTTTATCGGATGGCTAGTTTTACCAATGACGTTCGGTGAATCTTTGGAACCTTCCCGCTGAGTGCATCATTCCCATCTTCAGCAGGTAGGTGCCAGACCTTTCAACAGTTGTCCCGAATACCCCATATCGCTGCTGGCTTTCTTGTCCAGTTTTGGTCCAATACCGTTCACATGAATGTGCTCATTCCCAAAGATGACACTTGCACTTCATTTGTCTTTGCCAGTTTTGTGAGATGAAAATTTGAAATCCAGCAGAGTATCTGGAGCTACTTATGCCGAAATGCAATGCAGTTTCACAGCAGAAACATAAGTTTTCTATAGAATTAGTAGATTGGTTTGTAACCAATGAAGGAACACGAAAGCTACCTTAGTGGGAATGGTATGGAGGGACTCTTTTACCGAAATTATAACCAGTCTTTGCACTTTTTCAAGCTCAAGTCGATGAGGTGTAAGATTCTACAACATCTACAACAAAAACCGTAGGTGTGCACAAGACTTTCAAAAAGAGGGAACATACATCAGAATTTGGTACATATTTCCCTCAATTTTCATTGAAGGACTGTGAAAGCACAAACGTGATTTTTTTACAAGACAGCTATGCAACTCCTCTCCCGAATTGTCTTTTACTCCACTCAAGCACGCTTTTGATGAAAACCCCACCTTATATAACAGTAAGCTCTGAGCCACCGCGGTTTAAAATTTACAAAAATTTGAGACTGAATACTTCAACTCGATCTTAAAACTCTTTTAAAGTGCACGGAAAGCCTTCCATGTTCTTTCTACTCTGTTTTTGCCCCGTAGTAGTTTTATACTCTTAGAAGTGAGAGAGGCCCTTAAATAATATAAGAGCACAAAAAACCTTAAGTTGATATGTATTCACGTTCATGAGGAGAGCCAAGGAAGCTGATACCAAATGGGAGGGCAAATGCTCTTCACCGGTCTTTCTCTCGGCAAAGACACGGGCAAGAAAATTAAAATACTGAGCAAGTAAAAAGTTTTTACAGCTACTAGAGAGGACTTGAAACATGCAAAAAAACCCTAAGCTACGGTTAAAAAAAACAGCAATCGCTCTCTGCAGAAGTGGCATAAGAGCCTTATATAGAGCATTGACAGGCCACCTTCATTGCAAAAAGCAGCGGTACAACTTTTGCAGATACTGCGGAAAAACGGCAAAATATGTACAACATCTTCTCACATACTGTCCAGCGCTAGCGAAATGAACTCTTCCCCCCATCACATAAGAAATATCCCGTCAAGGAACGTAATGACTATGACTATGTTTTCCGCATAAGCAACCACTTTGCAGCCGGAGCGGGCTGGCATTTAGGCTATATTTCACAATAGGAGAGAAAGAACTATGCGTTGATGTGTGCCTAATATCATCCCTCGTTACAAGTGAGCATTCATCTAGAGAAGTGTTCTAGTCTTGAAGAGCTGCTCGTTAAAAGCTGTCAGGTGCATATCAACAAGCAGGCCTGTGAGTGCCTCCATAAATGTTTCACTCCTTATGTTGTTCAAGTCTCAGCCTCAGTGTCTCTAAAGGCGGCTAGTATATACTCTCCAAGAGTGCGAGATTTTTCAATCCGCCCAAAAAGGACATGACGTGTATTTTCTGCAGACTTGCCTTTGACGTTAACATTTTACGACTATTAGATTAACGTAGGATCAGTTGACTTTCTGCTTTAATCGTTTCCAGAGACTTTAACAAAACACAACCAAGATATATCGAACAAAAGTCTGAAATTTTTCCAAAAAAACACGATCCTATGCTCCCACCAGCTGACGGGAATATACGCATTAAATTCGGCTATTGTAGTGTCACTTTCGTAAATTGCTGGATATCAGCCGGAATAACTCCCATTAAGTTAGGGGATTCTGATTCCCCGAGAAATATTTGTCCGTAAAGACAGTCCTCGAATTGATCAAGATGCCGTCAGCGCTCTGGATACATCCTAAAGCATTCAATACTACACTTAAGACCTTACATGAATGGTATATCTCACTAGTACTTTCTATGTTGCCACAGCATATTTGCTATAAAATTTTCTTCGTCTTGCGCAAGGTGTACTTAAAAACGTTCAATTTCGTTTCATACAGTGCTCAGTCATAGGATATTTTCGAGTTGTTAAACTTCTTTCTATATTCTCTTCGTAGGTTGGTTATTTCCGTTTGGTTTTGGACGCTGCCCTACCTGCAGAGTTGAGAAAGTTGAATGAAACTTTATTTCGATCCTGGCAATAATCTATGTTCTCCCGACCCCGAGCATTTGTGCTACCCACACCACGCTTCAAGTTGAGCGTTAGATTTGGTTCTTAAAATGAGAGGCACATAGATACTAGTAGCTGCAGTCATTAAACCGTTGATAATGTTGCAGGATAGCTTTTTACCGTGATTGTTGCTATCTAACTAGAAACAAACCAATACACCTTCCAAAGAATTTCCGCTGCAAAATTTTTATTATTCTCGTCTTAAAAATTGTGAAAAAAGACATTAATGAGATCTATCAGTTTGCATCCAATAGTGCATAGCCTCTAGACCTTGGAAAAAGGTCTGTGAAAAGTGGAAAAAAGGGCTCGCTATTATTGCTTTGGAACGACGAATATTAATTTGCATAGTCTTCAGAGCTACTATTCAGAGGAAAATAAGGATCCTGTCTTTTATCGAGTGCCTTAGTTGTATCACTCGTTTCTTCCGTGTTAAAAGTCAGGAGACCTAGAGAGCTGCTCAACCCTGGGATAATCCCAACATGGATTCCATCATGATTTGATTCTCGTTAAGATACACACCTTGAAAGAATGGTAGGCCCCTTGCTGGACGACTGCTGCGCCATTTGATCTTCCTTCTTTTTGTTGTGCTAATTGGTCTAAAAATTCTTCGGCCCAGAATTCTCAGCTCTATCATTCCTACTCATACAAAAGGCAAATTTTTCAATGATGGCCTTCCGGGTCCCTAGGAGTACTAACAACCCGAGTCAGCACTGGAATGGTAGCCTCTACTTTAGGCTTTTTTTGTAAAATGCGTACACTGATTATTTTGCTCAGATAGTCTTTGTCGTTTCAGCGCTGAATTCTTAGAGCTTAGAGGGATTGAGTGCTCCGCAACTAACTTCCAACGCCCGTTGTAAGGACTTCTTGTCCTTGGCGGGCAACGTCTCGTAATGGACCTATTGGAGTGTTCTTAGAACTTTAAAGGCTGATGTTCTACTTCCATAAGCTTGAGTGGAAGCTAACTCGCACACCAAGAAGAGGTGGCTCTGGTTGAATTAAAGGTAGTATTGGTGATCGGTTGAGCCAGCTCATTTGCCGTAACTTGTTTTCCACTCTGGATGCAAATGGGCTTTCGAGCTACTCCTAGGCCATGATTGAGGAGCAAGATTTGAGGATGTGCTTAAAAGAGGGTTTGTTTGAGGATTTGCTAGAAGTTGATGGAGGGGACTTTTTCGTCATATCCCCATTAACTAACAGATTCAGCAGCCATGCTGGCAACAGTCTGCGTGACTGCGTCATTCACCATTACTCCGCCTCAGATGACTTTGGCTGAGCTCGATGAAAGAACCCGTTCTAGTCTCCTTCATATTATAAAATGCGTTGGAAATTGTGCCAGGCTTTTGCTTGACTTGGTAAATTTCATTTATTTTATTTTTTTCAAAGCTGCTATCTCAGTCCGAGTCACCTTAGTGATTCTATAGTTATTTATGCAACCAAGGAAGCCATGCGAGAAAAAATACTGAAGCAAAGAAAAAGAATAATAGGTCAGATGTTGAAAATACAGACTAGATCACCAGATTTATGAATCTGTAAGATAGACAGAAAAAGTTAAATTATCTAAGGTAAATAAATAATATTTCCAGACACACACAGCATAAAATGATGCAGAGGATGATTAATGGTGACTACTTAACATACACTCTTCGGCCCTAAGTAGCATAAACGCCCTATCGGCATTTTAGTTAATGTTGAGTTATTTGAAGGTTTGTGTTTTGCTAAATGCTGCAAATAGATGCATAGGAAATTTTCCACTATTGATTTTAACATACTTGCACAAAAGATAGGTTTGTTTTTAAATCCAGTGCTAACTCAACTATGAAAAAATGTCAGATAGGGCGTTTATGCTACTTAGGGTAGTTTTGTGCTCGATGAGTCCGTATCGATTGGGAAGTATGAACAATAAATGTCTAACAATATAGATAATAATAATAATCTTACTGAACATCAGCACAGGATTTGGATACAATAAATAAATAAATAAATAAATAGTCTTTTCATAATATTGTTATACTTAAAAGTTCTTACTCGTAGGTTTTTTGAATTAAATACTGACCAATTTATATATATTTGGATAACAAATTTTTGTAACTTCTCCTAGTCCATTATATCAAAACTATGTTTAAAAATAAGTTTTAGACGTTTTTAAGCAATATACTTTTATACTAGTACTCCTTTCAAGCATTCAAAAAATAAATGATTTTCTCTCTGGAGCTGAGAGGCAATCATTGTACTTCTTCGAATTGTACATAACGCATAATCTTACAAGAATATCCATGCACTGCATAACTTAAGCAATTCATTTCTACTACTTTCGTTTCTGGCATCTATTGAAATCAAAACGCTTCTCTCTATGCCATGCATCCTAACCACTTACATTATATCCTTGCTTCTTCGTTCAAAGAATCTTCCGTTTTGAGGGAGGGTGCACCAACCGTACTACTCACTGGATACGATTCACTGCAATGTTTGAAATATTTTCCACTGTAACTGACATAAATCACTTGATTCTTAGATACGGAAATAAAATTTCCGATGAGTTTTCACTTTCCGCCGGCAAAGAAATAGTTGGGGTAGACGAAAAAAGCATCTCTTGTGGTTGGAAAAGATGTATTTTGCAAAGGAAATGTGACAGGAAGAAGTATGGAGTCGTTTGAACAATGGCTACTTAAAGCAATATGCACTTGCTTGTTGCTGTTTTTCTCAGAGAGACAGATTATGTAAAAAAATATTTGAATGAAAATGAAAAGAAAAAAGAATGTTTTTCAATTAGGAATAATGGTAACCATTATCTCTGCGACATTCAGTAAAAACAGGTTTGCATAGTTTCAGTAATAAAAGATTTTAGCAATTTCCAGCATATTTAATTCCACCATAAAGAAAACAAGTTTTCAGATAAGAGACGCAAATGCGATGGTTATTAGTACCTAATTCATCACTTCTAGACCAAAATCTGAACTTTGCACGATCAAACCTAAATCTAAAGACCCGTAGAGAGTTGGAATTTCATAAATTCGGGTAAAGCTGACGCTTGCTCAATACCTCCACTCAGAATTTCAATGTGCCTTTCAATTACCTATCAAAATCGGCTTCAACCGACCGGATAGTTTGAAAACTTCACGGGAAACCGACAACCACATATTAAAACAGTAAATAAGCATAACGTAGGCGGCTAGAGACATACCGCATGGCAATTGTCGTGATCTCATTTAAATTACAAACAATACGTGAGCACGGCCCATGTGAAGTGTCGATAGTCACACGTATGTGAACAATAGATACTAATTTGGTCAGAGCTAGCGCGTATATTCCGGACGGTAGCTCTGCTGTGAACAGCTTTTCAAGTAGCCAATTGACTGAGTTGGGATCGAGACAGTAATTGCAGAATCATCTTATTTGAAATTAACAGCGGAACATTCACGCGTCTCCAAAGCACGCTTAATTGAACAGTTCCACCGCCTTCAATTTAATGTCAATTGAATGGAACATCGAGAGCTGATCAAATAAACTACTGCGCGACCCCAGCACTCCACTCAAAAATTCCCGTTCGTTAATTGATAAAGTTGTAGTACTTCGAAATGCTTGGGCTCGAGCTGCTCTAATTGCATTCAATTTCACATGTCGATTCTCGGCGAGATATGTGACAAAAATTCGATATGTGACAACGCAGCAAGATACACGACAGGGCCGAAGGCCACATTGCCCAATTCATTTTTCAATTTAACGGGGGCTCTCGATGACTTCCCTCTGTTATCGGCGACTTCAATTTCCTAACGAATTTTAATGGGTGACTTTATCTCGACAACTTGACGTTTTTCGGATCCAGAGATTTCATCGACGTTATGTACAGAACTACTACAATTATTATTTTTCACTAAATGGTAGCGCTTTTTGGGATGTTGCTGAAAGGCAGTCGGAAAATATAACATGTGGTTTTTGGTTGTCAGTGATCCCATGTTAGGCTTTTGAGCGTGCATAAATGTACTAGCTTAGCTCAATCTCTTCGAAAATTAAGTCCTCTATGAAATGATGCATGTTATTATGAACTTGCGTGGGCTTGCCATGAATGAAATGTATGAAGAGTGTGTCCCTTCATAAGTCAAAGTTCCTTCTTCATGTCCAATAAATTTCCTCACAAACTGCTTTTCTGCATTTCATTGGCTCATAATTAATTTTCCAACGAAAAAGATGTTTATGATTAGTATTCAGTAAAGATTTTATTATGAAGATATACCAAATTGATTTATCTCTTCTATTTTGAGCTATTTTTTTCTCATACAGTAGAGGGTTTAGAGACACTGAACATATGCACGTGCAGTTTCACAGAAAATCACAGCCCACCACCACTCAAATCAAAATTAAACGTTCCCATGCAATTGCAGCCAAAAGCCCTGTCAAGATTCTGGTTTGAGATAATTGGCTTAACTTACGGTCTGCAGTTTGTTTTCGCTCTCGTCCGACACAAACAAAATGAAAACGAAATGCAAAAGAAAGCCATAAAGGTTACATACAGGCAGCAGAGTCAAAGAGGCTAAGCGAACTGGGTGGATGTGATCAATCAATGCCATACTGACACTTTTGAAAACCTGCAGATAACAACCCATGATAAAGCAAACACATATTGGACATATGATATACATACCGCCAACGCTATCAGCAGATTCCTGCTCACACTTTTCCGCCCATTCCGAAATACGGAATGCACTTTTTAATTGTCATTCCATTCCGTTGTCTTATCGCTGCATTCGTATCTTTGACATTTCCAGATACGAGATGAGTAGCTAGTTGTCTTGCTGTCACTCTGCTTCAAACAATCTACACTGCCACGTATCGGGTTTGGGGTGATTATTATTAGTAATATGCAAATTTGCTAGTACGTTGAAAAGGGTATGAAATCGGATAAAAGCGTACGTAAAATGTGTATACTAAGCAGATATTTCTTCACGATATTTGGAATTTGTATTTCTCCCCAAAAATTAGAAGAAAAAAATAACCTCTGAAAACAAACTTAATGATTTGAAAAATAGTCTATGTGACAATGCCATGCAGCATTAAAACTCATTATTCAAAAATAGATCCCGACTAAAGATACCTCGCCACCGAAACCATCACATTTCAATAACCAGTATCGTCACGGCGATAAAAGTCGTTTGCTTTGGAATTTTTTTAATGAAATCCAAGACTCAGGGGGTCAGATTATCATCGGGATCCTTTCCATCTAAAAACGTATTTCATGTAGCAATCATTAACTTTGTACGTGACTGTCTGACAATGTCCTTTGCATCTTACGGAATTTACTACTTAGTTATCAAGTTATTAGGATTTATTGTAATGTCCCTTAGTGCGTTCAGATAATTTTTATGGTGACTTGTCTGATAAAAAGTCAAGACACGAAGAATTCATTTATTCCTGGAGAGCAACGACAAACCCGCAGCAAAGGCGAACAATAAAACGAACAAACATCGGAAAAATAAAATGACATTAAAATGCATATAGTTGATAAGTTTTATGCATTTTGCGTATCCTTAACCATGGTAGTAAATGAAACATTAAAAGTTTATTTCGTTGATAAGTTCTTATTGATTACATACATATTCATCTTCAATTACTAATGAACAGATTTTCTTTCAAATATGGGGTTTTCCATTCAGAGCGGCCTATTTATCTTTTTAAATAAAACAAAAATGATTTTAGATATGAACAACAGTTTTATTCTAGGCTAAAGTACAATGAATGCCATTACGTATGAAATACAACATCATTCAAACGATCTGGAAACGCCTGCGTCTGTGAATGAGCCCAGTTTTCACTTTTACGCACAGTGTGGTCGATATTCCAGCGATTTCACGTTCGATACTGGATCTGAGCATGTGTAAAGTTTCCAATCACTTGACGTAAACTCAAAGAAAGAATCTTATGGGGTCAAGTCACACAAGCGAGCCGGCCAGTTGATAGAACCATTTTTTGAAATGATTCGATTTTCAAATAAGTCGATTGTTTGGCCAGCTGGTGAAACCACATGCTAACCAGACTATTTTCTTCTAATTTACGTGAAAAATAACCGGTTAACATGGCACGGTGGCACTCACCATTGATCATGACTGGGCTGTCAAGATCATTAAAAAAAATAGTACGGACCATTGACACCACCAGCAAGAAAACCGCACCAAACAAAAATGGCACACCTTCATCTGATCAAACGTCAAAAAAAAAATCAGAATTACTACATGACAGGAAAATTTCAGCAGAAAATTGGAGCGGCCCTAAAGGAAAACCCTGTATTATATTTTTTTTAATATTTTGGTGTAATTTATCGAAGACTGACATTAAAGTCTAGAAATATAAAGCATTCATGAGGTCTTCAAACAAATACGGCTCTGATAGTTAACGAAAATTAAAAAAAAAACCATTATTTTGGATAGAAAGCTATGGAATATAAAAAATAAAACTGCAGGGTGGCGCAAAAATGTCTGCTCTTAATATATCTTGTATAAAATTTTAATGAAAAGAGATTGGTTTAATATTATAATTTTATTATAAAGTGGACACATTAGGTAAAAGGACATATAGTTAGTATAAAGTCTTTTTATACATTATATATATATATATATATATATATATATATATATATATATATATATATATAAATAAATATAAATAATTAAAATATATATATATATAAATATAATATATATATATATATATATATATATATATATATATATATATATATATATTAAATATAAAATAATATATATAATAATATATACATATATAAATAATATATATATAAATATAATATATATATAATATATATATATATAAATATAAATAAATAAAATATATATATATATATATATATATATATATATATATATATATATATATATATATATATATATACAATATATATATATATATATATATATATATATATATATATATATATATATATATATATATATATATATATATATATATATATATATATATATATATATAATTAATCCGCTTTCTGAAATATTCACACGAATTTCTTAGACATTTCTTAGTTTGTAAACATCGAATCAGCTCCCACCTATTTGTTGGCCTGTGATCTCTAAAGAGAGTCTCTTTTAATCTAGACCACACATTTTCAGTTGAGTTCAATTATTTAATTACCAGGCCCATCAATCCACACATTAAAGAAGTGCTGACAAATCACCTCATATGTTTATTTATTTATTTATTTATTATTAATATATATATTATTTATTATATAATAATATATATATTATTAATATATATATTTTTTAGCTGCAGACAAATCCAATTACTGAATATTATAAAAAAGTCATAATAAAATAATAAAAAATAAAACAGAAACAAAATAATCCTAATGAAAAATAAAACAGAATCAAGATTCTGATAAAGATAAAGAACAAAAAAAAATTATAAGAAATAAAATCAAGTTCAAAAAGTACAAACTAAAAAAAAAAACAAAACATTAAACACCCTAGCGCATCAGAACCGCTAGAAATACTAATGTTCGAAGAACAGTGGAGGATTTGTGCAGATTTTGAGTGTATTGTTATATATTGTCTTATATATTGTTGTTATTGTCTTATATATTATATATTGTATGTATTGTCATATATATTGTTACATATTGTGTATTCGCGATGTGAATACTTAATGCAAGCATCTATTGGTAAGAAAATAACAAAAACACCTCGTGCTAGTAGTCCTTTGCTAGCACTGAAGTCAAAAATAAGTCACATCTGCCTCACGTTGAAGTCAACCTGCTCTGCGAATTTCGTATTTATCCGATCACTGCATTGGAAGTTATAGGGTAACAACGAAATTTAGGGCTACCATTCGCAAGAGCTTTCAAACTTTCTAGATCCTAATATTTGGTGTGTATTTTAGCCACAAGACCACTACGATTTGAAAATTTTATGATAGAATCGCTTACTAAAGCTATGTCAAAAAAATACAAATATTGTTTTTCAAACTAGATTTCTACTGAATATTGTCTACAATAATTTAAATTTTCCATATGAATTTCGTTATGATACCATGACTGTACTGGAAGCTATAGGGCAAAGAGGTTTGTTTTCCTCAACGAATTTTCAAAATTTAAGGCACAAAAATTATCATAGCTGGGAACCAAATTTCTACCAAACGTGGCTTAAAGTAAGGTTCAGCTACTGTGTGAATTTCGTTAAAATCGAAAGACTGAATTAGAACTTATAGGGCTAAAAGCAGTTATCTTTTTTAGTGATTTTTCAAGATGGCACCCCTGGCACAGAATCGCCCGCATTTCAAAATCGCTTCTATTAAACCTGGTCCTATTTAAGATCAATACATTCTGTAAATTTCAATTAATTCTGCTCATCGAATCGTGAGTTTCCGTGAACAGAAGTTTTTGATGCTAAAAATATAGGTAAATTGGGCAAGAGTTACCAGGCGTGCCCGTTATAACATATCAAATTTTTTACTTTGGCTATATTAGTAATTTATTTGCTTCCGTTTTCCGTAAAGCCTATCGTACGGACTTTCCTAACTCCAGACACTTTTCACCCTACTTGACGAACTCAACAGTTTCTTCTTTGGAGATGAAGGATTTAAAAATTGACGAGGACACTATTATCACATTTGCTAATAAACTTGACAATAATATAACACCTAGCCCAGATGGCATACCTAATTTGGTCTTGAAATATTGTGTGTCGTCACTACTACCTGTGCTGTCTTATATTTTCAATACATCCTTAAAAACAGGCATCTTTCCTCATTTGTGGAAATACTCCACCGTCACTCCTATATTCAAGAAAGGGAGTCGTAATAACGCTTGCAACTATAGACCTATTGCAAAACTTCCCTGTGTCGCAAAACTTTTTGAAGCCATAGTCACGAATGTTGTAGCCTTTCATTGCAAATCAATTATGGCTCCGTATCAGCATGGTTTCATGAAAGGTCGTTCAACCACAACCAACCTGCTTGAATTTTCTCACCAAATAACCAACTCAATTGAAGCTGGGCTCCAAACTGACTGCGCCTACACAGACTTGACGAAAGCCTTTGATAAGCTTGATCACTCTATACTTTTAGCTAAGCTTCATTCCTTTCAATTCCCTTACTTGTTTTTAAATTGGGTTGACTCTTACTTGACGAATCGAACTCAACGTGTATCCTTTCGCGGTGCCTTGTCATCTGAAATTAGAACCACGTCTGGTGTTCCACAAGGTAGTCATCTAGGCCCTTTACTGTTCGCCTTATTTATTAATGACGTAGGTTCCATTCTACAGTCATCTTCTGTTCTTCTTTATGCCGATGACGCTAAAATTTTCAAAGTTATGAGAAACCTTAACGATTGCAATGATTTGCAGCAGGATCTAAACAGATTTGCCAAATGGTGTTCCGATAACAATCTCCTAATTAATCCTGACAAGTGTACGATTATATCTTACACACGCAAAAATAATCCTGTAATCTATGAATACTCACTTTTGAGTACATCTTTAAATAGATCAGCGAAAGTACTCGATTTAGGAGTATTGCTGAATCAATCCTTCACATTTGACGATCACATCGATTCAATCGTTGTGAAAGCTAGCAATGCCTTAGGTTTTGTCAGAAGACGTTCGAAGGAATTCAACGACATTTTTCTAACTAAGACCCTCTTTTGTAGCTTAGTAAGACCTATTGTCGAATATGCAAGTATTGTATGGTCACCATATCAAAAAGTCTACATAGACCAAATTGAGTCAATTCAAAAGAGGTTCTTACGTTTCTGCCTCCGCGGTCTTCCGTGGTATGACCCTTTACATCTACCTCCTTATCAAGACCGCTTGAATCTTTTACGAATGGATACCTTGGACTCTCGACGTCAAAATTCCAAAATCTTATTTGCCGCGAAAATTTTGGATGGCACCGTTGACTCAAACTACTTATTAAGCCAACTTAATTTTAACATTAATAACAAACGTGTCAGGCGTGTTAACTTTTTGTCGATCCCTCAACATCGGACCAATTATGGTTGCAATGAACCAGTCACTTCAATAAGTAGATGCTTTAACGAAGCTTATTATAAGTTTGATTTTCATTTGTCTACAGCATCACTTAAACGAATTCTGTGTAAGAATAATTAATTTTTATTGTATGTGTATAGTCTGCATTAGACGAATTTAATAAATGATTAAAAGCATAAGATTTACATATGAGTGGCTTTTTTTTGAAGAAGCGGCATTTTTTCAGGAGAGTCGATGATTTGGAGGTTTTCACTTTCAGTACCTGTCCTAGCGACAGGGTTGCCAACACGCTCTTTAAAAGCAACACAAACTTACAACTAAATAATGCCAATATGTTCAGAAAACTTCGTAATGATTGAATAAATCTGTCAAAAGTTATCACAATTTAAAAATTTTCAAATTTTCCCGTTCTCTTTTTAGGCACCTAGCGCACACATGGGGTTAAAAAATTCCAAAATATTATCCGATTCGCATTTAAAACACGTTCGAAGTTTATTTCGTCAACTTTATTTTTGCAAAAATTATTTGTGTACGGAATAATAGGTATATTAAAAATATCACTAAAATGGCTGCCGGCGCCATAGGGTTAAAATATGCTTATTCTAGAGACAAATCCGCAACAAGGCGAACAATAAAAAGAACAAACATCACAAAAATAAAATGACATTAAAATGCATATAGTTGATAAGTTTTATGCATTTTGCTTATCCTTAACCATGGTAGTAAACGAAACATTAAAAGTTTATTTCGTTGATAAGTTCTTATTGATTACATACATATTCAACTTCAACTACTAATGAACAGATTTTCTTTCATGTATAGGGTTTTCCATTCAGAGCGGCCTATTTATCTTTTTAAATAAAAGAAAAACGATTTAAGATATGAAACACAGTTTTATTCTAGGCTAAAGTACAATGAGCGCCATTACGTATGAAATACAACATGATTCAAACGACTACCCTGCAAAACGCCTGCGTCTATGGATGAACCCAGTTTTCAGTGACTTTTACGCACAGCGTGGTCGATATTCCAGCGATTTCATATTCGAAATTGGGTCTGAGCATGTCTAAAATTTGCGGATGGTTGGCATAGACCAATCACTTGACGTAAACTCAAAGAAAGAATCTTATGGGGTCAAGTCACACAAGCGAGCCGGCCAGTTGACAGACTAATTTTTTGAAATGATTCGATTTTCAAATAAGTTGATTGCTTGGCCAGCTGTTGAGCCCACATGCTAGCCAGGCTATTTTCTTCTAATTTATGTGAAAAATAGCCGGTTAACATGGAACGGTATCGCCCATCATACGTACCATTGACACCACCAGCAAGAAAACCGCACCAAGCAGCCAATTTTTGCTTATTTTTGCTGGTTTGGGATGCTCACTTGACCGAATTTGGCAATTTTGCTCATTGACGTATCCGTTAAGACAAAATATGCTTCATCACTCAGTATGCGGTAAAAGTCGAGCTCGAATTTTGAAAATAAATTTGCAATGCCTCTAAACATTGCTGTAGCATATATCTATCCATGATGAAAAATGGCACACCTTCATCTGTTTTTTTCAAAAAAATTCAAAATCACTTCATGACAGGAAAATTTCAGCAGAAAACTGGAGCGGCCCTATTGGAAAACCCTGTATTATATTTTTTTAATATTTTGGTGTAATTTATCGAAGACTGACATTAAAGCCTAGAAATATAGAGCACTCATGAGGTCTTCAAACAAATACGACTCAGATAGTTAACGAAAATTTGAAAAAAAAACATTATTTTGGAAAGAAAGAGGTGGAATATAAAAAATAAAAATGCAGGGTGGCTCAAAAATTTCTGCTTTTCATATTTCTTGCATAAAATTTTAATGGAAAGAGATTGGTTTAATATTATAATATTGCTATGAAGGGCACACATTAGATTACAGAATTTATAATTAGTATGAAGTATGTCTTTCTTCGTTTTCTATACAGTCTAAAATACGCTTTCTGAAACTTTCATATAAATTTCTTGGATACTCTACCGAAATTTGTACACATCGAATCAGCTCCTACTTATTTTTTGGTCTGTAATCTCTACAGATACTCTTTTTTAATCGGGACCACACATTTTCTCTTGAGTTCAAATCAAGGGAATTACCAGGCCCATCAATCCACATATTAGAGAAGTGCTCCTAAATCACCTCATATGTTTTCAAAGCAGTATGCGCCTGGCTCCATCTTGCATCAAACTTACTTCTTTCCTGTCCATAAATTGATGATGATTGTTAAGGTATTCTGCAAAAATAGACAGGGTACTTTTCCTGTAATATTCTCTATTAACAGGCACTCATTGTTTAGCAAAATGAAATTTTTTGCAACTGCTCATTCCGCCAGCTCCCATGACTTTTAAGCCGAATTTCGGGAATATAACAGGAGTATTTGCGGGAGCGCTGGCTCTCGCTGTTCTATTCTGTCGATTAGGTATTGGATATAGTTGAATCCACAACTCGTCGTTAAAAAGGATATTTGAATGCCTGGGTCGACCACGCGCATTGTCCTCAACAATTCCAAGGTTCCAAGTTCAGCCAGTCTCAATGTTCTTATAGGAAAGTAAATGTTTCATGCGTTGTCTGAAGGCTTGTCGCCCTCAGTTAGTGAATCGAATGTATCGTCAAACAGTTCACCTCGATACTTTTTTAGCGACCTTCGGGGATTTTTTAAGCCGTTTCATCTCTGTTCACGTTCCTATTCCTGGTTTATTTTCTACCAATGCTCGAATCTTTCTTTTTGATTCTCTTGGAAAGTATCGACGGTCAAACACCTCTTTTCATATCGTCCACGTTTACGTCTTCGCCATATCACCATTTTTTCATTGTGTTCTTTTGGACCCTCAATGTTTTAAATATTTCGCTATGGCTGTAGCCCAATTGATGGATGCGTTAAGTTTCAATATGAATTTCGATTAGATTATTTACCATTATTTAAAATTTCAGTTCGATCCGTTGTTGATTTCCAAATGTTTTCAGGCTTTGACATATGGTCATTAGAATCAAATTCCTTGAGTAAATCTCGAGCGAAATCCGAATGAATAAATTTGTGTTTCCAATCGTACGTCAAAAAAATACCCTAGTAATAGCTGGTCTGCATATTTTACTAGTGATCAGACTACATACTCTTCGAATTTTCGTACCTGTTTTTTCATTATTTTGATATCACTAACTTTTTTGCTTTATTTCTATTCAGGAATTAGTTAAAGCTAAGTAAGTTTAAGGGCGATTACACATGATTTGTTAACATGATTTGTTAACATTACAATACCTTGAACTCTTCGGCGGCGGCGGGCAGTTTAGTGACTTTTCAGGTACTCCTATATTTCTATGCATAGTACATATTTGTTGAAAAAAGTATTGGGAATAAAAACATATTATGTTTAATGCTTGCCTATGATAAAGAATTGGAAATTTTGAGTCATGTGTGAGCGCTGAGTGCCTAAAGGTAGGCAAGGATTTTTTGCAAATTTCGATTTGCCATTAATTTTGACAGAAACATTGAAGCATCGGGAAATTTCCACAGCATATTGATGTTGACTAAAGCTTATTACACATGGGTTTTCAAAACTGCGCAGGCAAGCCTTTAGCTACGGCATACATTAGAAAAAAATATTATGCTTCAAATCATCGACCCTCCTGAAAACTTTATGCTTTTTGACAAAAAATTTAAATTATTAATAAATTTTAACTTTTTCCACCATGTCAATTTGAAATTTTCAAAATTTTGAGCTGCATTTAAACGGCAACCCATCATCAATTTACCTCTATTTTCAGCACCCGAAACTTCTGTTCAACTGACGATCGGATAATCCCATCATTATAAAATTTACAGAACATGTGGAAAGTAGCATGGACCAAGTAATATAGGGGGTGATTTTTGCATCCCAAATCTTGTAAATTTGCTCAACAAAATAAAGCTTTTTCTCTATAGCTTCAATCACAATACAACGATTTTTTGCACTGGTCTGAGAAAAACCGCTGTCGAAAAATTGGAATGCACTGTTTTGTATGGTAATGCTTACGATGCCGACGGCCGAATTTTTCGCAGCGTCAGAATTTGCCAAATTTCTAATTTTTTCGCTTCGCTAGCGGTGATACCTACCATAGGTTGGCATCACCACAAGGTTGAATTAAGGTTGCTTGGATTAGGTTGAATAGTCTGGTGAAATAGACAAGCGATGACTGATATGTATAGTGATAATCCAACCTAATCCTCGTACAACAGGATTTAGCAATACAAAAGAAAAAAAAAATGAATTAGGTTGGTGCCTTGGTTGCATTGACAGCGACATTTTTGCTGCATTGTGGTTCACCAAATTCAACTGCGAAATACTACATAGAAGTACGCCTCCCCCTACGACAATTTCGCTGTTATGTGTTTACAGCTTATAACTTCCGATCCAGTCACGAAATCAAAACGAAATTCACGTGGCTAATAGACTTTATTGTAAACCAGCTGTCGTTGGAAGTCCGTAGAAATATCTTGAAAAGGCTGCCAGCTATGGCAATTTTTGTAATTTTGGGGTATTTCTTTACTAAGCTATGTTGTCATTAAATTTTCAAATTGCAATGATCCTGCAATGACAATTAACTACAAATATTAACGTTTCGAATATAATAACCCTAAAAATCTTTTCACCTCTTTGACTTTCAGCGTAGTCACCCAATCGAAATGAAGCTCACAGAGTGGGTTTAACTTAACTTGAAGTAGATTTGCTACTTTTTTGGCTGTGGTGCTAACATAGGATTGCCAGCATCAGACATTTTCGTAACTGTTGCACCAACAGACGCTTCTATTTTGTGTTCATATGCAAAGCATTTACAATAAAATAAGCAACCAATGTTAAAATTTTCCAAGTTTTCGAAATTTTTCGGATGGTAGCCCCAGACACAGTTTAATCGCTGAAACTTACGAAGATTTTCCGCCAGCAAGATTCTAAGAGCCATATCCACGGTTTTTTACAATAGGTGCACCTAAACCCTTTTGAAAGCTCTAAAAACCGAAAAAAAGAAAGGTAAATTAACTTTAGGTACTTGCCAATAAATTAATAATTAGCTTTTACGTATTTATAATTCTGAATTCACTTTTCATTAGAATCATTTTTTTCGTTTTTATGAAAAGTAATTTGAATCATTCAAATAGCTGGTTTTGTAAAATTGCTTTAAAATCCTAAGCATTGGCTAGCTAAGTGCTATTGAAATTGTATTATTTATCAAAAAACGAACACAAAAGAAGGAAATCAAAATGAATGGCTAAATAACAATTTTTTAGCTTGCTTATTGAGCGCGAGCCAGAGAAAACTGTCTCTTTTTGCAGGTTTTCGTTTGACCTAGCTGGCCTATATACATCATCTCAAATTACAAATTGCTAGAACTTGGCCAGTTGTTTTATTGTTCAAAATTATTTGGTGGTCGATAAAGTCAGATGAGTTCCACTTTAATCCAGTTTTCTCGTTTCACTACAGAATTCACAATATGGTAGCTAAAGCACTCATAAGCACCAATATAGCGCCAGAGGCCATAGTTTATAGACTTCTGGCGCCATGTACATAGTCGATTTCGGGATTGTGATAAAATATAGCGCCACACGCCACAATACATGGCGAAAAGTACATACGAGCAGACGCTATGCTTATAGCCCTCCTCGCTATGTACTATAGTCCAACACGCCATGCAGATGGCGTGGAGGACTATAATACATGGCGTCGAGGACTATAGTATATGGCGTAGAGGACTATAGTATATGGCGTGGAGGGCTATAAGCATAGCGTCTGCTCCTACGTACTATGGCGTGTGGCGCTATATTTTATCACAAATCGACCGAAATCGACTACGTACATGGCGCCAAAAGTCTGTAAATTACGGCGTCTGGCGCTATGTGTTTTTTCAGTACATGTGAAGATGATCCGGTTCAAATCCAACAAAAGTCCACGAGCTTTCTCAATTCTGAGCATCTGGAGGTAGAGCAGTTGATGTTTGGTGTTGGAATTCTATCGACGAAATTCCCGAGGGATAAATGACATCAAAGACCATATCCTCTCCTATGCTCAAGAAGCAATACTCAAATTTTACTTGCTGACATTTATACATCCCCTCACACAGTATGGCTGCGAGTTATAATTGGAGTGCCATAAGCCATATTACATGGCTCATGGCACTATGTAATATAGCGTGTGGCTCAGGATACGATGTACATAGCGTGTGGGACCATAAATGCTGCGCCATGTTACATAGGACCACGCGCTATGTAGATTCTGACATTATGGCGCTGGAAGCCATATTGCATAGCTCAGAGTACTATGTACACAGCGTATGGGGCCATAAATAATGCGCTATGTTATATGGTTCTGGGCGCCATGTGGATTTTTTTTCAGTGTAGTCGTTTTGCTGCCGAGTGTTGCATGAATATCTAAGGTATGATTAAATTCAAATAAATGCCTTAGTTTAGTTTAGATCTTACTAACCACTCAAAATTAATGAACTTGTTGAACAAGAAGCAATTTGTTTCGAAAAATTCGAGAATTCTTCCTAAATTAATCCTTTTTGGTGACATCTATCAGTCAAAATTTTTCATGATATCAAGTCCAGACTTGCTTCAAAACGTAACGTTGGCTTTCGCTATTCCATCTTCGTATCCCCCACATAAAATTTGTTGTGATGCTACTACAGGGACATTTGTAAAGCTGACAAGGCCAATACAACCGAATCAGTCATGAGAGTGTCATTTGTACACGAAGTAGGCAGGACTAACTCTAATAGCCAGCAAATTATTTTACTTCCACCTTTTTCTGCCGAAAAATTAGGGCAATAACAAATAGGACTTAGTTATGGGTTATAACAAAGACATCATGTCTGAGAATGTTCACTAGTAATTACTCACAGAAGAAATTCTAGAACGAAAACAGAAGAAAAGAAAATGTTCCACAAGACGAGCAACGACCAAGCCAATGTTCCAACGGAACAGCACTCCAGGAAATGAAAGTAATCCTCATTGCTGGCCAGAGACAAAAACTTTTCTTTTTATATGTTCCCAAGAAGCTGGGAATTTTCTTATTCTAATGCCGGGAGAGCTAAGATCTGTGAATTCATCCAGCGCACTAGGCAAAATATATCTTACATGTAAATATGTGCATTTGTATATAGTTGGAGGGTTTGTTTTATGCTCACTTTTCACATTTCCATTCAGAAAACTGATTTGAATTTTATGGACTGTGAACGTAATTTTTCATTGGAGACGCGAGGGTTCGTTATTTCTGGGTCGTCGTTTTGTGCTGTCACATCAAAAGGTTATTTTCGGTCTTCCGGAGACTCGAAAAATATTATGGTATGGAGCTGTACGGATCATGAAGTGGTACTGAATCGAAATAAGTACTAAGTGATCTTTTCGTTTCATTTCGATTTAGTCGGTCCGATTTAGTGGTACCCAGGCGTCTTTCGATTAGATGCACACTTTTTCTAGAAATCGGTCTTTTAAGTCAGGCTGCTTAAATGTACATGACCTCGAAATTAACGGCAAATAAAAAAAACTGAAAAGAAATTGAATGAGCGTACTGAGAGTAAGAAATTTCATTTGAATATATATTTCTATGACAAGTTTTATTCACGTAATTTTAATGGAAATTGCTGAAATCGTTGAATTGGGCACCCCCTTAGAATTAAGTCGGCGATATGGCTAATGCTCCACATACGATCACCTCGATCACGCAAAGTTGCAATGAAGAATATCACGAGCCTGTCATTTTAGCCACCCCGGCGGTGCATTCGAGCCATTTGGCTTTGTAGCGCATCGGAAAAGTGTCTGGGGCATAGGTGTGATGTATGGATGCAGCTGAGCAGTGATGAATGAGTTTGTTAGGGAAAGATCGTTTTTCACTTTTAATTGAAATTGTCTTCGCGCTCTAAGTACAGAAAGGCCTCATCGCAGTGACTGAATGAGACATGTCAGCGCATTTGATAGCTTTGAACGAATGGGAGCCCTCCTTCATGTCTAGGATAAGAATTAAAACAAATTTCCCCTTTAATTAGTGTCATCGTTGAAAGTAACATATCGATTCATTCATTTATTATAGACACCCACATTGCTTAGTATTCTTTGCACAGCTGCTGTATAGTGTCTTTTAATCTACGAATAACTTACTCTAAGTCTGGAAGTCTTCTCAATTTGAAATTTGTATCATAATTGGGAAATGTTAAATTTAAGCGGAGCTCGTGTAAGATTTTCTATTGATAGAAAGCCGAAGCAAAAATTAGCTAAGAGATAAGATGATAGCCGAGCCATTTAACATTTGCATACTAAAACCTCATTTTCAAGGTCAGAAGCAGGAATAAGCTTGCGTTTCATTTTTAAGTACCTTGTACTTTACCAATTTGGAGCATTTTAGACGTTAATTACCAATATTATCTCATTAGACAAGTATGTACTGGGTAAAGCGCCGATTTCCATGCACACTTTACCAGAAGTTAAATCGAAAACAAAAATTTAGCTAAAGTTTTCACTAAATCCATATGGAGTTTCGAAGAAAAATTTGATTTTTCTGTGTACACAAAATAGTTGGCACTATGTGCACTCTCCATTATTATAGTAGGTTTCTTAATAAAATTTATTTATTTAAATAAAGTTTGAAATTTAGCATCACTAACTTTTTGTACAAAATTCACAGTTTAAAACACAATGTTTGAAATGTTGGCTAGTGGTAAAAACTCTGCGGTTTTTTCGCATTAATATTTTTCATATGCCTGGCAGCACCGGGTTTACTATTTATATCTTGAAGTGTTATCAGCCGGTTAAAGGTTTTTTAGTGTAAGCAAACTACATAAAAAATTTTAAATTAATTTAATAAGTTATGTCTGTAAAAAATTAGATTAAATGGAACAGAACAAGGCCCATATTTGACATGTTTTGCTGTTTTTGTATAACAAAGGCTCGAAAAAAGTGACGGACGCCAAACGAGAGATATGTGCTGTGTACAGTGAAGAAACTGTTAGTGAGGAGACTTGTCAGACGTGGTTTTCTTGCTTTTGTTCCGAAAATTCGGATTTAAATGACCGTTTCTGCACTGGTCGCCCTAGCAACGCTGAAAATGAGGTAATCTTGGATCTTTTCAAAGCCGATCTGCAACTGACAACTTACAACTGTCGCAAAACGACTAAACCAGCTTGGAGTCATAAAAGAAGTCCGACGTTTGGGTACCCCAATGAGTTGTCCGAGCCCAATATGTTAAAGCAAATGTCGATCTGCGAATCCCTACTGAAATATTCTTTGAAATCAGTTTTGGAGAAGATTGTCATGGAGGACAAGAAATGTGTTGTTTACAATAACATCAATCGGAAAAAATCGTGCTGCTTGCCCGGAAAATCATCCACAACCATTGCAAAGGCTTATTTGCATCCGGAAAGAGTGTTGCTCAGCATTTGGTGGGATGACAACGGTGATATCTACTACGAGCTCTTTTTCGCGGTCAAAATGTTCATTCGAGGGATAACTGCACTCACAAACAAGCCGACAAAAGCCGAAAAACAATACAATTGGGTTTACAAACAAAACAAATGCTACAGAGCTTTGACTGAGAAAAAATGCGCCACCTGCCTAACTCATTGGATTTAATTACCTTTTCTTCCCATCTCTTCAGAATCATTTGGATTGCAGCCGCTTTGATCATGTGAAAGACATCGAAAATTACCTTAATCGATTTTTCAGCAACAAACCACAGAGCTTTTATGAGCATGGTATCATACTCTTGCCAGAACTTTCGCAAAAGATTGTTTAAATAAACGGATAATATCTATTTTACCACATACATTTGAAAGAATAAATAATGTTTGTTTTAATTTTGGCGGAAAAAAACAGCAGAGCTTTTTCAACAACCTGATAAATTATATAAGTTTTAATTTTGGGAAAAACCAAACTTTGCAATATATTTATTGATGACCGTCTCATTAATTTTGGCACATAAATGCACTATTATGGAGAACTATATTCGATTTTTCTATGCCCATAATTTTACTACTATCATTGGGAGAGCTCGATTCAGTTTTACCTTGCCGAATCCCCGAACTAGCCTTAAGAGCTCAAGATATTTCTGAAGTTTCGGCAAATTAAATATTAATAAATATTGTGCAGCCCATGTTACGTGGTTGTAAAAAAAACTAGTCAAAGTGACGTTCTCTCTGCAAATATCTCAATGCTAAATCGACGTAGCCAAGATTTTTTCTTCTTACTGACGACGCATCCAATTATTCATTCAGATAATTCCAATGAAACCAAAGAGTCGACATAGGTCTCTGAGAGATGGTGTTCTGCACCATCCGACACTGAAATGGTATTATCTTCCCTGCTATTGTCTGTCTCTACTAGCTGATGACCTTCTTGTGACCCTCAAAAGTAAGGGCCTAACTGCTCTCGTCTACGCGGACGACATCAGGGTAGTTATAAGAGGCTTAGATGAAACAACCTTAGATGAAAATCTTTAGATGAAACAACCCAATGGTGTACCATAAATCCTAAAAAAACTAGCATAATACCATTCACCAGAAACAAAAATCGAAATAGGAGCCCTAAGTATTAAGGATACAGTCGTATGTCTGCAGGAAGAGGTAAAATATCTAGGAATACACCTAGATAGGAAACTCACCCGGGGGAATCATCTAAACCAAACGACACTGAAGACCACTCAGGCACTCTGAGCGACAAAACAAATACTTGGACGCAGTTGGGGACTATCTGCAAGGCAGACACTATGGGCATACAAACAAATGGTGGGACCTATCTTCCTATACGGAGCTGCAGTGTGGTGGAAGAAAACCAAACAAAAAACTACTGTTAATAGGCTCAACAAGCTTCAAATGATGGCATGCCTGCTAATTACAGGAGCAATGAGTTCCACTTCAACAGAAGGAATGGAGCTTCTTCAAAACGTTGAACCATTACACCTCAAAATTTAAGAGGAGGCAACGAGACAGGCCATAAGCCTACAACAGACGTGCAGGTACAAATCAGGGGACCTTAAAGACCCCCTCAAAGTCCTGGAGGACATCAGGCCCTTAATTAAAATGTTGAAACTCAGCGATCAAATAAAAACCAAAGCAGCGTTCCAGAAGAGGTTCAATGACACAATTCCATCAAGAGTCAAATGAGAGAATGCCCAAACAGTTAGCAGCTGAGTGTCCTAACTGTTGTCCACCTCGTGGACTAGATGCCTTGATTTTCTACATAAGGTGGTAAACTGCCTGCACGTTGTATGTCTCTCTTCATATCTTGAGAGAAGAAAGACCGAGAAACTGTCAGGAACTTTATATAAATTTAAGGGAGAACGCTTGCGTGAAGAAAAAAAATGGTTTTCTAGAAAATCTATTTTATCTGTGCTTACGTTTTCTGTAACAATTGAGACAGCTTTTTCCTTGTAGCTGTGAATCATATATTTTATATCAGATGCCATTTGAATATACTCAAGATGACTTTCATTTCCTGATATAGACTCTTTGCTCTCAAAAGTAGATGATAAGTAAGCAGAGACGACTTGAGACGTACGAAATGTTTCCTTTTTCTCTTGGTGGTTATTTTCAGCCTGTATTAATTTTGTTTGTTTTGTTAAATCATGAGTTTTTTGAGCAGTCTTCGTTTCATTTTATTATTTTTTATTATCATGTCTGTATCCTCCTTTTATGTGTCTTCTATTTTAGAGCCTCTACAGACGACGAACATGGTTGTCAACTTGGCGAGCGAACACGTGCATTTGTTGTTGTTAAAGGGTAAGTGTTTACCCGTTTACAACAACAATTGCACGTGTTCGCTCGCCAAGTTGACAACCATGTTCGTCGACTGTAGAGGCTCTTAGACAATTACTGGTTTAGTTGTCTTTGGTTTGGTCAGCTCTGTTTGGTTTACTCGACATGATCATTCAGAGCAGTGATCAATTAGTCTTTATCCTTTTGGTCCATTTTATCTATCTTTGCTTAGCTCCTGTGTTAACTTTGGTCTCGTAGTGCGAAGAGCAAGACAATACCGCCAAAATCATACTTAGAAATCAGTTACATTTGGTCGATAGCTTGTTTGGGCTTAATGACTTAATGTGAACTTATTGATTTCTCAGCCACTCATCTGCTCTCTTCCTATCTTTTATTTGTTTTTGTTTTACTAACGCTGTCCCCGCTTTTTGCCTTTTCTGATGTTTCGTCAATGTCACTTGAGCGATGTTTATTGTGGTTTGACTACGTACACCGCTCAGGGCTGCCAGATTGAGATATTTTTGACGGATTGATATTTTTTGGGAGAAAAGCATTGCAACAAATGCTAATTTTTGAAATTTTTAAATTCAGTATCACATTAAGTTTAGTAATGGCTTCGGTTTCACGTGACATTTTCATACAAGATTTTATTAAACCGACACAAACAAAATTATTTTTCGAAACATAATGTAATCTATCGCATATAATATAACAAAATATAATTGACTGCATAATTGTCATACTGTAATTAATTGCATAAATAAAAATCAAATTATCATTGTTCTTGAAAGTTCTTCACATTTCTTCACTTAAGAGGGCAGCATACTAACATCTAAATTTATTTTTGGTTTATTCAAATCATATATGAATAAAACAATATGATTTAAGTGACGTATCATACAATTTTTCGTAAAAATATTTTAAAATTTACATTTAGGATGGATCATGCCTACAATAGGGGAAGGCTGAGCACACGAACTATGCTGGCGCACAAACAATAGACGTTATTATATGCAAATAGCAAAATACATATAGAATCGGAAAGAATGAATACTACTGGATTTAGTAAAAAAAAATCACTGAGTTTATGGATGTAAATATTTCAAGGTAAAGAAAAATCGAGGCATTCATAGCAAAACATTGTTCTCTTTTTGAAGAAGTTGTATGATAAATCCGAAATTTTGTGTGATATCACGCTGCCTCGTACAAAATGTACTGCCTTCATTTTAAATGTAATAGCACCTTGTGTGTTGGAAAATATTGTAACTGATATTCACAGTAATGAATCTTCACTATTATTGGATGAAAGTACCGCTCTTCATCAACGTGGCACAACAGTCCGACGTCGGGCCTTGGCCGCCTGGGTCGATCTCCTCCAATTGTTTCGGTCACGTGACCGCGTCCCTCAATCTTGGAACCCCAATAGTTGCTCGGCGTCCGTATACACTGAGCTCTCCCAACGAGCTCTTGGTCTTCCTCTTGGCCTCGCTCCGTCGACTCGTCTTGCGTTCATGACAAGTTTTGGCATGCGATCGTTTTGGCGGCCCACTGTAACCGTTGTAATTTGACGATTTTGGAGACTTCCAGCTCATCGTGCAGTTCGTACAACTCATTGCTGTACCGGATGCGCCATCCCTCTCGGTCGCGGATAGCCCCGAAAATCCGCCGTAGAACTTTCCGTTCGAAGGTGTCGATCGTATTTTCGGAGGCTTGGGTCAAGGTCCATGTTTCGCAGCCATAGCACAGCACAGGTCTTATGATAGATTTATGAACGCGGAGCTTAGTCCTCCTGTGCACATATTTCGATTTAATAATGGGGAGGACCGAGAAGAATGTCTTATTTGCTAGTTGTATCCGTCGCTTGATTTCGTTAGTTTTGTTGGCGTCACTCGATAGATTGCTACCCAAGTAAAAGAAGTTGTCCGCGAATTTGATACAAAGTTCCCCTACGTTGATGGTCGTGTGCGCTGGCGTCCTTGTGCTAGATTGCATCACAATCTTCGTTTTATCCTCGTTGATTCGTAGTCCAACTTCCTTTGCTGCGGTGTCAAGTCTAAGCAGAAGTTCTTCTGCATCGGTCAGTTTTCAATCCATGATGTTAATGTCATCCGCGTACGCTGCCAATTGTGTCGAATTTAAAGGTAGCGTGCTGCTGGTGTTCAGTTCCATTGCCCAAGTAGCGAACTCAAGTGCCAGGTTGAAGAGCGTGGGCGCTATTCTATCGCCCTGCTTCAGGCCACCCAGAGTTTCAAGGGGATCCGTCAATCTGTTCTGGATCCGGACTTGCGAGACGGAGTTGGTCATCGTCATCTTTATAGGTTGATGTGACAAAGATTTGGTATACGTCGACGTCGTATTTCCAGCACTTTTGCAAAATTAGCTTGACCGTGAAGAGCTGGTCGATTGTGGAGCGACCAGATCTGAAACCGCCTTCATACTTGCCAATGATTTCTTCCGCGAACGGTTTAATCTTATACTCCAGGATTGTTGACAGGATTTTGTAGGCCGTATAGACTAAGGAGATGCCTCTGTAATTCTTACACCGCCGTTTATCTCCCTTTTTATGTATGGGAGAGATGATGCTTCTACGCCAATCGCCTGGAATCACCTCAGTCTCCCATACTCGCAGCAGTAGTTGATGTAGCGCACTTAATAAACCCGCCCCACCAGACTTGAGTAGCTCAGCTGGTATCGCGTCAGTGCCCGGCGCCTTGTTCCTGTTCAGTGAACGCAAGGCGAGATCAACTTCTTCTACTGTCGGGAATTGTGTGGATGGGGGTTGACCAACGGTATCATCATGGAGCTCAGCTTCTGCTGCCAGAATGTTTGATGGCGGATTCAGAAGCTCTTCAAAGTAGGACGCCCATCGTTTGCTAATACTTTCGGTGTCGTTGATAATACTTCCATCTGTGTCCTTACAGAAGCTAATCCTGGGTTGGTAGCCATTTTTGATAGTGTTTACTAGTCTGTACGCTTGCCTGGTGCTCTTACTAACTAGGTTTACATTAATGTTCAGCAACTGCTCGTCAAAGTATTTCCGTTTCTTACACCTAATTATTCTATTGGATATTCGCCGTAGCTCGTCATATTTCTCTTTTTTGGCTCTGGTTGCACGTTGAACCCATTGTCTGTAGGCCTCATTCTTTGCGTCAAGTGAGTTTCTGCATTCTTCGTCAAACCATTCATTTTGCGCTCGTCGGGCTTTGTATCTCACGTTTTCTGCCACATTCTTGATTGTATTTTTGAGCACTTTCCAGAACTCGTGGACACCTACGTTGCTGGAGTCGCGCAGCATTGGTGAAATTCTTTCCTCAATCGCAGTCGTATATGCCTGAGCCATAAAAAAAGATGGTTTTCTAGAAAGTCTATTTGATCTGTGCTTACGTTTTCTGTATCTATTGAGACAGCTTTTTCCTTGTAGCTGTGAATCATATATTTTATATCAGACGCCATTTGAATATCCTCAAGATGACTTTCATTTCCTGATATAGACTCTTTGCTCTCAAAAGTAGATGATAAGTAAGCAGAGATGACTTGAGACGTACGAAATGTTTCCTTTTTCTCTTGGTGGTTATTTTCAGCCTGTATTAATTTTGTTTGTTTTGTTAAATCATGAGTTTTTTGAGCAGTCTTTGTTTCATTTTATTATTTTTTATTATCATGTCTGTATCCTCTTTTTATGTGTCGTCTATTTTAGACAATTACTGCAAATTCTCAACCACGAAGATTTTAGGAGGGCTGAATCTCGATTGGTGCACTGAGAAAATTCTGCACCGGTATGTTGTTTTCACCAGGAAATGATTGGAGTCACAGTTAGCTACGCGGTACGGCTAAAATGTTAGTTCGAGTTCGCAAAAACCCAAAACGTCGTTTTACAGGCTAATGGAAACCGATGCCGGTGATACCGTCACTTTGGCATACGCAATAAAAAATCAATTGAAAATGGATGGACCGAAGATGGAAAATTGGATAAGTATTGGCGTTGTGCCAGTGCCAGTGTCATGGTAGGGCAACATCAACCAGTTGTATTCTTTTTAAATACTTTAAACAAGGATTTAGAGAAGATATACGTTGTCTATGCTGATTTACAGACAAGAAGCGAACCATGATCATAAATCAGTAACCTTCATGAGTAAATTATGTCGGTGGATATAAGTCGGAGATGTTAAAATTTGTCCCAACTAACGTAAATAAAAATTAATGATTTCCAACTGCAAGTGGTGACATCAGTCAAGTATGTACTGTGAGCTGGTGTCTGATGAGAATCAGTGCATACTTTCGAAACCATTTTGTAAAAAAAAAATGTTTGAATAAAATTTTTCAATGTTAATCAGCCCGCAAAAACAATTCCACAAAGATTTAATCATTGAGAAATCTATATATCATTCTCTCCATATAGCAACAGATACTGCATTTAGAGTGCTACCAGGCAATTTAGGTTTTATAATCAAAGAATACTATAATCGGTTTAATAAACGGAAAAAGTCCACTGAAAACTAGCAAACTTTGAGGAACAAGGTGGCGTTCAAGGTTCGCACTAATTGAGAAAATTCTTAATCAATGGGATGTTTTAAAAATTCATTGCGGCACTGCGATGAAAAATCATTTATTTTGCATGCTTTCTTAAAAAGCAAATTTTCCCTATATGACATTTTTACAGTTTATTTCAAAGAAATTAAGAAACACAGATAAAATATTTTGATTTGAAGACGTTGATCCGTTCAAGTTGGTGGGGGATTTGTATATATTGTTAGATGATTACTTAGGATTTTTACTATTGTTGTGAATACTAATATGTAAACACAAATAAATGTCAAAACAAATTAAATATATCCACTTTGCGATTTGAGCGACATTCCACAAAAGTGGTGAGCACTGAAATTAGACTTGACTTAGCAAAGACAAGAACACCTACACTTAATATTAAAAACAACATTAAAAACCAAATCCATTCATTTTAGTATATTTTTGATTGGCTAAAAATTTTACTATGTAAGACTGGTATATGAGTGAATAAAGGGAGTCTGTTTCGGGATGCCAAATCGCTCGGCAACCATTCAGACTAATTCAAAATTAAACGATTTGTTTCATTTTGAAAGGTCACTGATGCATCGTGATCTTGCTAAAGAGGCGGTTAAATTCGCCATGCAAGTATCGCATGCATAGTGGCCAGTTAGGGAAGTAATTATACTTTTTAAAACACCACATGGCGATCCTGCCAGGAGAGAAAGTAGCGATACAGAAATCTAATGATTCTTATGCGCTTACTATTTTTAAAAACGGTTTAGTCGAGTCACTTAAACCTACAATTTTTGCGGCACAGCCGAAAACACTTATAGAAGCAATTCAAATCGCAACAGATTTAGAATTAAGCTATAATGCGACCAAAAATGTTATATACATTAATAAAAATTACAACAGTAATCGACAATTGAAATACAGATATAGATACATGCCAAACAATACAGAAAATGTATATGATACTTATAGTAAACACAAAAATGATAAAAGATTCGCTAACAGTTATAGAAATACGAGAAATAATTATGAAAACCAGGATATGATTAACAGAAATAATGATAAAAGTTATTATAGAAATAACAATAATCTAAAAAGAGCTGACACAGATACTAGAAACCAGAGAAACAATTACCATATTATGAAAGAAACTTCACCTCAAATTTACATAGGCAACTCAATAGCCCCAGAACAGAGCGTGAAACACATTGAAGTGTTGAACACACATAAAGAGGATGCATTGATCGATAATATCAAAATAGAAACTAATTTAATAGGCAAATACCGATCAATTCAAGTCGAGAGACCAACAAACGGATGTTTTAACGATAATCAAATATTGGAAAATGTAACAAGAAGTATTGACATGAACCATATGAGTTCAGAAGCATTAACAAATATTAAACCAACACAGAAAAATGATACCAATGATAAAAAAGTACTAACACGTACAAGAAAAATAATCAAAAACCAAAAAAATACAGAGCAGAGCAAAAATAAAAATAAATCTGAGAAAGCGCATAAACAACCCCAGAATATAAAACGTAAGAAAGCTGATTTATATAACAGTAATTTTACGATTGATGAAAAAAGATTGATTAAACCAAAACACAATATGAAGCCTAAAAAAGCCTTCCTTTGTAACAGCGACTCGACCGCTGATAGAAAAAAATTGATGAAATCAAAGTTCGATATAAAGAATATTCGAAGAACGATCATGGAAAATAATAAAATAACAGTTAGATGCAGTGATAGTCCATCGAAATTAGTTTTGCCATTGGAGAAGCTGACATCTCAAATAACTGAAAAAAAGATATCAAATGTGTACCAAAACAAGAGTCACAAAATTCCTAACACATCTAATATAGAGAAGTTCAAAAACATGCTCAATAAAATGCAACAAAACATTCAAATACAAAATGAACCGATGAAAATAATCATCTACAAAGCCCCAAAGAGAATAATTGAAAGCTTAATCCAATTTAATTACATAAGCGAGCTACAAATTAAGCTGAGAAACAGCATTAGTTCAAAGCAAAATATGAAAGAATAAATCAAAGAGAAGAATAAAACTAACTCAGAAATTGATATAAACTTTTGAACTTTAAAGTAAAATATTTATTCTTTTATATAATATATCGAACATACTTTTCGAAACTGAAGTATATTCAATCAAGTACAACAAAATATTCAAATATAAAAATGTATTCGTTCCATTTTCAAGAAATTTTAGTTAAAAACACCAAAAAAACAGCAAAAAGAATAAATACCACAAACCATACAAAATATAAAGAAATTTTGTTAAATCATATATATTAGCGAACAGAAAATTATTTATTAAAGAGATATTATTAAAGTAACACAAATATGAAAAAATCATACAAAAATAAACACAAAAAAAGCATATTTATGCATAAGCAATGTAATTACATTGTTATTCAACACAAAATTGATGAAAACGTTCATACATTCACACATAAATTAATATTTATAGAAATTATTATTTTTTACAAGCAAGAATACCAAATTACAAAAATAACATAAAAAAAAGCTTTGAGTACAAAATCGCATATATATTTTAAGTTAGAACTAAACGAAACACTTATGAATTAAATATTCAAACCTGAGCTTTCTATGTACATAAAGAAACACGTCAAAAAATGTGATTAAAATTGTAAAGTATGGATTTGAGTAAAAAAAAAAAAAAAAAATTCCTTTCTTCAGAAAAGAAATTTTTTTTCCCCAAAGGGGGAGGGTGTTGTGAATACTAATATGTAAACACAAATAAATGTCAAAACAAATTAAATATATCCACTTTGCGATTTGAGCGACATTCCACAAAAGTGGTGAGCACTGAAATTAGACTTGACTTAGCAAAGACAAGAACACCTACACTTAATATTAAAAACAACATTAAAAACCAAATCCATACATTTTAGTATATTTTTGATTGGCTAAAAATTTTACTATATAAGACTGGTATATGAGTGAATAAAGGGAGTCTGTTTCGGGATGCCAAATCGCTCGGCAACCATTCAGACTAATTCAAAATTAAACGATTTGTTTCATTTTGAAAGGTCACTGATGCATCGTGATCTTGCTAAAGAGGCGGTTAAATTCGCCATGCAAGTATCGCATGCATAGTGGCCAGTTAGGGAAGTAATTATACTTTTTAAAACACCACACTATCTCCAAGTGAAAGAGGGAAAGTTGACATAGTTATCCTAAAAACATTTGATTTAGAAAAAAGTATGGATACTGTATTTATTAATTTTGAGCTTCAATTGTCGTTGAGAAAAACTAAATCACTATAATACGAACCACATGGGAAAATTTTATCATAATCCTGTAAAAATAATTTCAGCAACCATTGCTATTTGGGAAAAATGTTCCATGTTACAACCATATTCAGTCAGCCAAATATTACGGATCTAGCTGTTTCTTCCCCATTTTTATATGGTGAAGTATCCGAGTGAAGAAATCATCCCCGCCAAACATAGTCGAAATTGAATAGCTCACAGTTCTTTCGGATTGAAATATCGCAACATAAAAACTTTTTGGATGAACAACGATTCAAACATATATCGAATTTGGCTTTAAGTTTGTTTACGATGCCTTTTTTAAACGCATCAATTGAGAAAGCATTCTCAATTATAAATATAACAAATAATAAAATAAGAAATAGATTTGAAATAGCAAATGTTGATGGCCTAATGAGAGTGCGCGATTATTTTGGAAATGACTGCATTAATTTTGAACCTACTGACAAAATGTTACTGAAATTCTATTCAGTAGTAAAACAATGATATGTGATCATGCAGAAGAATGCATAGATATTTTTTCAGATATAGTATAAATGAAATAATAGCACAATTTAACTCTGTAAATCAAACAACATTTTATTCCTTTTGATTTATGGGGGATTTTTACTAAAAAGTGACATATTTGGGAAATTTTTCCACTTTCATGGGGGATTTCGTTAGTGGTAGTCTGGCCTCCTTGACACCGCTGTTAGCTGCACTTCGTATTCTCCTGGTATGCTCACTCTTTGATCGCTTTGTGGCTGTTTGCACCAAGCACTAACGGAGACATGAGCTCCGTTTGAGTGTTCAAACAACAATGGCCACCTGCAAAAAGTACGTATGCAAGAAGCACATGAAAAACTGCAAAAAAAACTTTCAAAACGATCAAATTTATTTTATTTGTGCAGATAAATCGAATAACACTTCAGTTTTTACACAGTGACAAACCACAAAGCACAATGTATTTGAAAATTCATTTTTTATTTTCTTTTACCTTCGAATAATCAATGCAAGCGATACTTTAATTTGAAATAATACAAATAGATCCTACTTTTCTAAACCTATAAAAAAAAGAAAATATAAGCGTATGAAACATTAGAATATAATAACAACCTCAGTATACATAGCCACTGCGAGTTTTCTATTAACTAATCAAACGCAATCAACGGCACTGTCAATTTTTCGTTGACACTATAACAATTCTTAGCAAAAAACTGTCCATCAAATATCTTCTCATGCGCGTCAACAATAAAAAAAAATCCGGCTATGACACAATTTTCGGCCTCTTTTGTTGCACGCAGCCTAGCAGTTCCACCGCCAATTCATGTGACATAGTTTTTCCCAACGTATACAAGTACGTAAACCCCTTTTTAATGTATTTCGTTATGCAGCTTCCTTTATAAAATTGAAAATGTATAATATGATCTTGCATTGTGTCATACCGGCCGAAAGTAGCAAGGACTCTATCAGGGCAGCTGTACGTCATGATGAGATATTGTGATTGTAACAATGCTCACTTCATCGTTGAATAGTGATCTCGTGCAGAGGAAGGATCCTGATCGGCTTATTGTATATCCGCAAGGTATTCTGCGCCTTGATACATACAGTGTATGGGTTTTGTTTGCATCCTGGGGTTTGAAAAGATGCCCATGCAAGGTGTCTAAGAAAGGTACGTAGGGTTGCTTAATCGCGGAGAGCAGTATTAGTATTTCGTGTGAATTATTCAGGCTGTGGCATCTTTTTACTGGTGTTGTTTTTGAGAGTAATCTTTTCTTTTGTGTCCCGAATGAGGATATATAGTGTTTAATCGGCTAAGGAGGTGGAAAGATCACAATCATATGAACCCTTGCGTTACAAAAGAATAAATTAACGCTTTATGAGTTTAGAATTTCAAGCATATCTGATTCGAATCAAATATGTATGATATAGGATTCGAATGAAATATATAAAATTCAAAGTAGCTTGCAATTACCGACCGTTCCGCAATCACACAAATACCAACTGGGAAAACTTCGAACGGGAAGTGACTAATGGCTTAGCCCCTCCTTCCAAGATTGGCAGTGTAGCTGACTTGGAGGCTGCGGTTAACACACTCACGGGTAAACTCGTAAAAACTTTTGCCCAGTCCTGTCCCCAAGTCCATCCGAAGCGCAAACTCAAGCCACCCTGGTGGAACAGGGACTTGGGTTGTCGCAGAGGACAAGTTCGTGAACTGTCCAAGTTAGGCAAAGCAACTGACTGCAGAAATTGGGAACGCCGAATGGAGCTCCTGGAAAAATCTGTGCGGTAGAGTCGAAACCACATCGGAAACGGCGAGACTTAGAAATCTGCTGGCTAAACACCCTGATGGGGAGTGTACAAGCAACAGCTCTGAAACGATGAGGGCCTTCGTAGATACTCACTTCCCGGGCTGTCTGGATGACTCCACCTCCTTCACTGGTGAGCAGGCGTCTGATCTGCATGACATCGAAGGCATTGACGAAGTTGTCACCAAGCCGAGGCTTGTCTGGGAAATCGACACCTTCAAGGCCTTCAAGTCCCCAGGTCCGGATAGAGTTCTACTGGCCATGCTTCAAAAGTCAGATATGCTCACCTTTCCCTGGCTCATACAAATTTACAAAGGTTGCCTAGCGCTAAGCCACGTGCCTGCAGCCTGGAGGACCGCTAAGGTTGTATTTAAACCCAAGGCAGGTAAAGTCAACCATGCGTACCCGAATGACTACAGTCCAATTAGACTGACTTCGTTCCTCCTTAAAGTTTTCAAAAGATTACTAGATCTCTATATCAAACAAAGACTTGGATCTCAAGCTTTATTGAGAGACCAAAACGCGTACATGAAAGGGTATAGAAAAAGCACTTCACTACAAAGAATACGCTTTAAGAGCTTTTCTAGATTTTGAAGGTGCCTTGAATAATGTGCAAACAATAGATATAATGGAGAGCCTCCACGCAACCAATAGCCATCCCACTACTTGTAGCTGGATAAGCAATATGCTTAAGCAAAGGCTCATATCAGCTGAGTAGGCGGGGTCACAAATCACTAGCAAGGTCCATAGAGGTACACCGCAAGGAGGAGTTCTATTCCCTTGCTTGTGCAACTAGGTTATAAATACAAATTTGGAAAGGTTAGAACTCAAAGGTCAGTCTCAGGAAGGTTTCCACACACCCTCGGCCAGCTCATCGAGTATGCTCTGAGACTGGTTGAGGAGTGGGAGAACACCGTGGGCCTCGGCATCAACTCTAATAAAACTGATTTTGTACTTTTCACAAGGAAGTATAAAATTCTTGAATTAGCCCCAATCTGGTTGAGCGGCGCCAGGTTCAATCTCAAGTAACAAACTAAGTGCTTGGGTCTTATTCTGGACAGCAAGCTAACCTGGAAGGTGCATTTAGAGGAGAGAGTTAAGCGGGCATGCAATGCGATTTACGCCAGCAAGAGAGTGCTGGCGTAAATATATGGCCATTGCCAGGCCTATCCTTGCTTACGGATGCTTAGTCTGGCGGCCAGCAGTGAACAAGACTGCCTTTGTTAGCATATCGAACAGACTTCAGCGGCTAGCGGCTTTCTGTACTACAGGTGCCTTAGCCTCGGCTCCTTCGTCTGCTCTGAATGTCCTGCTTCATTTCCCTCCGCTTGACCTCTTCGTTAAGGGCACTGCCGCAAAAGCTGCTATCAGACTTAGGGAATCAGGACACTACGAGTCACGATCCTTCGGCCTCAGCAGAATTGAGCGGAGGTACGCAGGTAGCACCGACTACTTGGTTCCCACTCTGTGCTTTGAGCGGGGAAATCAGGTGACTGTGGGAGATGGGCAGCAGTGGAATCAACAAATGGGCACAGTAACTCTTAGCATCTACACTGACGGCTCAAAAACAGTTGTCAGAGTGGGTGCTGCAGCATTTTCTGCAGATGCAACTATAGAAGCAGCTTTCAGGCTTCCTAATCACTGTAGTATTTTTCAGGCGCAGGTTTGTGCGATACGTAAAGCCGCAGACCTAGCAAAAGCCAAAGATACTACAAGTAAGGAAATCAACATCTTTACAGACAGTCAAGTGGTGGATAAAGCTCTGATATCTTACACATACAAATCGAAGTGTGTACTTGACTGCATTCAGGCCCTGAATAAACTGGACAACAACAGAAGGGTCAGAATTTTCTGGGTTCCTGGTCACAAGGGCATTGAAGGAAACGAGAGGGCGGAAGAGTTAGCCAAGTACGGTTGACATTCCAACTCCGATCCAAACAATCAAATACTCAATCGACTCCAATATGATGCAAGGTGCAATGTGCAGGTGGCGTGCAACTCAGACCTGCAAGGTAACCAAAATCATGTGGGGGTCATACAATCTAGTAGCAATTAAGTACCTATTCGAAATAAAGCGGACTGACTGCAAGCGGCTGGTCGGCAAAATTACTGACCACTGTCTTGTAGCAGCACATGCTATGAAAATGAGACTCCTAACCAGCGACACCTGTAGGAAGTGTCAAGAGCCAGGAGTCGCAGAAACAATCCAACACCTTCTGTGTCTCTGCCCAGCGCCGGGGAAAACCAGGCAGCGCTGCTTCGGATCTCTCACATGTAGCGGAGCAGAGGCTGAAGGACATACTTCAGTTCGCAAAAAAGTCCGGGCCTTCGATGGCCGTTTGGACTGAACTTTCCTTCTCCGGGTCCATTTATCTGGTATCGCTACGGTCCAAATGGGTCTATGTGTAGACCTGTGCCAGCTAGCTAAACCTAACCTAACCTATGATATATGAACTGAAGTATTTAAGTGCTACTATTTTACACTAAACAAAACATTTTATTCAGAGTATTATGCATACGAAAGATTGCAAAGTGCATATACTAATAAAATTTTATTGCTACTAAATTCAATGAAAACATGGTACGTAATAATTTTTAAAATCTATTACAACTATAATATTCTGTTTCGGGCTCATCTGGTTAACAAATATCAGCTGATCGCTACATCAAGCTATTTATTTAGCTCACAAACGTTTCAACCCATCATGTAAATTACATATATTCAAGTTGACTAGACAAGACAACCCGAAACCGTGTCTGGCTCATTTGTATGCATGCACGTCAATTGCTGCACGCGTATCTATGAGGAATCTTCGCCCTCATTAAATTATTCCCTTGGGCTCTCAACTGACCTGTTAAAGTCAAGGGGAGCTTACACGACGTGTTGGCTTCCAGTAGAATTAAGGTTCATTACTCGCCATTATCTAAACATAATCTTCAAATTTAGTGCATATTTACAATCGGCCGCTTGGTTGTTGTCTCGACTGGAGTCCTCTTGTCCTGCGGCGAAACAATTGGTTCCTCATTGTGCACACATCAAGCCGACTTCTTTTCCGACAATTACTCGTATCGTTGCTTCCGCTATTTGCACGTGCATTTAACAACACCCGCATCCATTACCCTTCTCCGAAAGTTTAATTTTATATGATTACATCAAGGGGCGATGCATTGTTACATTCGTCAAGGCGCGTTGCTTGAAATGCGGCGTTCATTGTTTTGAAAGGATATGGATGTATGGAAGTATACTTGAAGTAGAAATCGTTAAGAAGAAAAGTATTTAGTTACGAATTGAAAATCACCATTGTGGTGAAATTTCTGTTGACTATGAAAACACGTACGCGTGCAAATGTATTTTTGCTGTGAAACTTGAATAATTTTGATGAGAATCACAATATGTGTACAATTTTAGTACCCCAATAAAGGTATTCGCGCACTGTATATTTTTAAACAAAAATGCACGCAGTCTTCTTTTCTGAAGTTTTCTATTATTTACCAACCCAAATTTACTTGGAAATCATCAACTGTAGGCTCTTCAACATAAAACTTGCTCACCAGAAGCTATGAATTGTGAGCACCGTATACAGAAATGCTTCGAATACTATAACATTGTCCGTACGCAATAAAAGAACTACTATGGTTGTTGCATCAAACAACTTGCATAAAAATTTAATTTCTAAAATTCACTTAGGACCAAAGCTACGACGGCATCCATATAATCCACTATCGTTTACGCTGAGTGATGTAAACAGACGTTGAATGCACCGAAACGTTAAAATTTTCTCAGACCAGTATCCGTGAAAACTAATTAAGAATATAGTGGCAGTGCCTCACTCGAATGCTTCATAGACTCTGTCTCTCTTAAGGAGAATCAGAACCCTGATCTTAAAGATCTTTCCCAAGCGAACTTCTGTCGATCTTCAAAAACAGTGCTGGTTCTGTTGAGTTGGTTCTGGTCTGAAAAGGCTGAGACACTTGGTACTAAAGAGGATCACTATGAAGGTTGGACCGGATAAGGCACCTGAGATGAATCGAAGTGCGGGTGGTTATGCTGGATTATCGAGAGTGCTGAAATCTTTCCCAAAACACAATGCGAATTTCACTCCAACAAAACACAGAGTGCTCAGGGTATTAGACGACCTAGATCTTACGAGTCAAGGACGAATTAACGAGCAGGTGAGCCATTTAACAGACAGCTCGTAAATGAAAACGCTACTTTATGATGAAACGGTGCACTTACGGAAGCAAGAGACCAGATACGAAAGTCTTCTAATGACGCAAGACAATCTGAAAACGCTAAAAATTGAGGCCAATTGAAGCAGAAATTGTCACTCTTCAAAAGGAAAACACGACGAGCTAAACGCGATTCATGGAAAGAATCTGTGAGACCATCGAAGGAAGTACCGAAGCTGCCAGAATCAGGAAGGTTTTAAGAGCAACTACACGGTAAAAATTCTGAGTTCGAATTTTCAACAATATGGGTTGATATTATATAAAGGTCAATCAAAATATGGTTAGGTTTTTTATCAATAAAGTATAAAAGTGTGTTATGTATAAAATTCAACTAAAATGGTGAAGTATTGCCCTATTTTGTTGAAGTACTATTTACCTTTTCGAAGGGATCTGGTTTAAGTTTTAAACCAATTCAACTCGATTTTTAATTGGGGTCTTGTAATTTAGTTGCATTTTGAACAATCAAATCACTGAAAGCTCTAGAATCATTGAAAGGACTAATTTACTTGAAATACCGAACTAAATTGATGCGCTTCGTTAATAAGCAAAACCACTTGGATGGTTACATATAGACCACTTGAGTTAACAAACTGAAAAATATAACGCATTCAACAAACGATATTCAGTTTACTTTGGTACATATATAAAATACCGTTGTTTCTGATAAATTCCTAAATTTTCTTATGACTCCGGGAAAATTTCATTTTTGCTGGTTGGTTTTGTCAGAATTTGAAACCAAAAAAGTATAAATGTCATATACGAGTACATAGAGCGTTAGTGTTTGATTTTGGTTGACTTTTTACAATATTTGAGTTAAAAATGTCTGTATATTAGCTTTTCCACTTCACCAAGTAAAATTTTTCAACAAAAATCAAGAAATAGTTGACAAAGATTAAGTTTTTTAACTTAAATTTTTTTTACCGTGTACCGGCGTACCTACGTTTTGGAGGTAGCTCCCAAAGTAGTAACGGGAATTGGATTGAAAACCCGAATAAGAACATACTAATGGAAACTCACTCCCCGGAATCTGTTAACACGAGCAACTGATTAATGAAAATACAAATGAGGGCAAAATTTAGTGAGCCATAGGCATATTCTGATCTTATGAAACCACAGGGAAAAATAAGATATCTCCTACCCTACTCCGAAAAGCAGGTAGAACCATCACCCCCATACTACAGCCTATTTGCTGCTCTGCTTACGGGTAGTACCCGAGCTATAGATAAAAGCTAAAGTGGACTTTATTCCGCAAAATAGCAGATTAAATTAACATGATGTGAAGGTTTTCAAATCAATTAGCTTAACATTTTTCTGCTCAAAAGACTGGAGTTCATATCAGTGAAATCAACACACGCATATAGCATTCAGATCAGTAGAAAGAGATAAGAAAAAATCCGAAGCGCTATAAACAAGAAAAGACAGCTACGCTAAGATACTAGCTATCATAATCAAGCTCCCGGTACCACGCTCCATGCAACTTTTGTGTATTGAAATTCACCTACCTCCTACTGGTTATCCCATTCTAAAACTTTTATGATAAAATAAGTATACTTGAAGCTTTGTTTTGTTATAAAAATAAATAAAATAGACCTGATCCAAATTATTCAAATTACGAGTTGAAGTGTCTACTTCCGGTTCCACACAGGAAAAAAAATTTGTTTTTCAAATCTAATTTCAAAATTAAAAAGAACAGCTAATTTTCTATACCAATCATTATGTTTAATGTTTTTTAGATTTTATTTTGAATCTCAGGATCCGCTTCCAAAAAAAAACCTTTTATCAATTTCGTCAATTATTCAGAAGCCCATAGCTCGGCAACTAAACCTCATAAAAACAAAAACTTGTGCATCCACATTCATATCTTCAAGAAGTACCACTATGCTCAGTATGAACGAAATCCAGAACCTCGAGTTTTTTTCGTTGTCCGCTTCACGTGAAATGCCCCATTTATTTCTATGCTAGGAAATCAGACAAACAGAACTCTGCAGAAGCGTAGAAATATAAATGGAGTTTACCGAGCTGTAGTTTAGCTAATGTAGCTAGTATCTTAGCGTAGCTGATTTTTCTTGTTTATAGCGCTTGGAAATGCGCCATCAGAACTTGATTCTTAGAAGGTAATAGTCTAAAACATAGTGCGTCAAGAATGCTGGTGGTGGCTTGTTTTTGTATTAGAACATGGATGATTTGCTTAAATTTGCCACCATGTTCTCTTGTGAATGGCTCGATACAAGAAATAAGGGAAGTTTACAGTGATGCCTCTGCTAGTAGCGATAAAATCTAAACTATGTGGAAAGAATCGAGCCTACAAAGAGTACATCCAGCGGCCAACTTAATCCAAAGCGAAGCATCACAATACTCTCCGACGAGTGAAGAAATTGTGCCGAAGATAGAAACGAGTGACTATAGACTCCAAGATACAGCAAATTACGCTCAAGAAAGCCAGACCAGCGTATGCTTCTCTGAAACATCTAAGAGAGGGTTTCAAACTACAAAGGAGTCTAAGCAAAAGTGTTCAAGAATCCATTTAAGGTCACACATTCGATTTCAACACAGATGAATGCAATACTTCCTACAACAATTGGCAGCTGTAAACACTCCATAAATTGATCTATAAACAAGATACTGGCAGCAGTATGTGAACCCAGAAACTACAAGGGTCCGGGAATAGATGGAATACCTGCAAAACTGCTCCAGAGAAGAGTTCCTTATCGAAATAAACTTCTGCAGCAGTTAATACGAAAAAGTAATGCTTCTATAATTTTCACATTTCAACTTGTCTCTATTTTTGTGTATAGAACATATTTTATATAAAGTGCTCTCCAAAACCATGGAAAGAATAATGGAAAGAAAAATCATGGAAAGAATAATACAATGAAAGTATATATAATCGAGGAGTATCCGGCTGGCTTTCGAAGCGGGCGTTGTATACCTACCTCTAAAAGTGCAAGGTATACAACATAAATGTGCATCAACTACACTCTAAAAAGTGGGTCTATAATTAATACTTTGATAATAGGAAATACATTCATTTTTTCGTTTAAAATAAGGAATCACAAATTTTTTTACACATTCGATGTGCATTTTTTTGCTTTTACGTCATATCAGCGGAATAATACACAGCTTTTTGTAAATTGAAGCAAAAAGACTGTAAATTTACTAGTTTGCTATTCACCTTTGCGCCAAAGCCATAAAATTGTATCATTATTTAGGGTAAAATTACACCATTTGGTCGTAAAAAAAATATTCTTTTTACCCACTTTTGTAAATTTACATCTTTAATAGTAGGAAACCAGTTTCTTACTACTATAAGGGTAAAATTGAACCAACATTTTTTTGAGTGTATTTGTATACTTTAAACACGCATAGGCAAGAGGACGCTGTACAAAATAATGTTCGATCTAAGCGTCACAACAAAACTTGTCCGCACAGTCAAAGTCGCAATGCTGAGCACAAATTTCAGGTAAGGTAACTAGTGATTTAGCGGACAGTTTCAAAATGGAGTTAAATCTTCTTCTTCCTTTAAACCTAACTCCATTTTGCTGCAATACTCTGCAATATTGCTCTGAAATACTTCACCAGGAAGACATCAAGGCTTACCATGGGTACACCAATGTTCAAGTAAACAAACTGTTAGCGTATGCTGACGCCGTGAACATGATGGCACCATCAATCTCAGATGCCAAAAGGAGGCCGTAATCCGAGGCACGCAAAATTGGCCTATCAACACTGAAAAAACACATGGCGCCAGGCGCCATAATTTATAGACTTCTGGCGCCATGTACATAGTCGATTTAGGGATAGTGGTAAAATATAGCGCCACACGCCATAATACATGGCAAAAAGTACATAGGAGCATAGCCCTCCACGCCATACACTATAGTCCTCCACGCCATGTACTATAGTCCTCCACGCCATGTACTATAGTCCTCCAAGCCATGTATATGGCTTTGAGGACTATATTACATGGCGTGGAGGACTATAGTACATGGCGTGGAGGACTATAGTACATGGCGTTGAACCCATTTGAAGATGGGTGTGACATATGAAAGTTTCCAACAGGATGGAAAAACTCCAGACGAAAGTGATCTGTTGAAAAAAATATGAAAGGGAGTTATAAGCTGCTCTACACATTTGCGCAAGAAAGTTGGAGGGAGAAGATCTGGCCCTGGACCTTTGTTGCAGTCAAGCTCCGAAATAGCTTTACGTATTTCGTCACGTGTAATTTCTATGTGGCTGATTAAGCTGTAGGAGTAGAATGAGAGGAAGGGATATGTGAGTTTGATGAGTCAGGAGCAATAAAAATATTCTAGAAATTATCTGCGAAT